>CM057799.1:2890687-3278749 GCA_030145905.1 Populus davidiana | reverse complement strand
GGACAAAAAATGAATTTGGACAAAACCTTAAGCCAAAAAAGGCACTGACACCAATTTTTTGTTTTAAAGGCTACCATCTACCCAAGCCTTTAATTTCAATCCCTTGATTTTTAATTTTTCACAAACAACAAACTTTTTTTTTTTTTTTGCAAAATCAAAAAGTAACTTAATGTTGGGATATTTTTTTTATTTTGATTATAATAACTTGAAAGAAAGTAACACAAATTAGATAATCAAGTTGAATCATCAATCATCACAATGTGAAAAGATGAAATTAAAAAGAAAAGGACACAATGGCCAAGCTAAAAAAAGAAAGAAATAAAGGACCAAAAAAGAAAAATATTTTCTTCTTAAATAAAGGACTACACTTTCAATTTTGGTCCTCTTAGTTTTAATTATTCGCAAAAAAATCAAATTGAATTTTTCTTTTCAAAATCAATAATCAACTCAATGCTAGAATTTTTTTTTTTTTTTTGAGATTACAAAAACTCAAAAGTAAAGAGCACGAAACAAATCAACAAGCTCAAATATTAATCAATGCAATGGAGTGTGTAAGGATCAAATTAAAAAAACAATAATAATTTGATGACTGAAGTAAAAAAAAAAAAAGAAGGAAAAATACTCTTTCACAATTATTCACTTATGTCTTTCAGCTTTCCGTTTCTTTTCTTAATGTCCTCTCGCTATAAAGGATTAGCTTGCTTGATATATATAGTTGATAAGTCATTTTCATTTTCTATTTTTTTATTTCAAATTTTAGAATCATAATTTTAGAAATTTTATTAAATTTATTATGTGGAGGAATGCATTTTTTAAATTATCTAGAGAAAAAAAAAATTCAATTGCCTAAAAAGTGATGCAATTTATCATTTAAAATTAAAAAAAAAACAAAAACAAAACAAAACACATAGAGACAAGAACAACCTTCTAACTGTTAATAAAATATGTTGTCGTCTAGCCTGTCTTTATAAATAGAAGATTAACATTGAGGTTATTGTTATACTATAACTAGTTCCCTGGTTGCTGGTTAGCGCGTTCGGTGGCGCCAGTGGCAGTGAAAGCAGGGAGCATGGAAGAGAGAGATGCGAAACTGCGTTTACTGTGAAAACTTGTCGAGGCAGCAGAAGAAAATCTAACTCATTTTTATACATCAATGGATGACGACGGAGAATATGGATGAATAACCCTCAGTGAATATAAGAAGTTCCTTGAAAAGAAAAGTTCTTTGGAGCTCTAGACAAGGAATGGCTCTTGATTTCAGTGAATTCCTCACTGTCTACTACCTCTACGCAGCTTAAACAGCGATCTTTTGTGACAAACTCGGATTGTAAAAACAGATCGTAAAATCGTAAGGAATTTTAATATACATTAAAAAAAATTTATGCTTCAAATAAAAATTTATATATATTTCAAGCTTTCAAATAAAATTTCATACATAGTTCAAGCATTTTAAAATACATGATTCAAATAAAATTTGAGAGTCAATTGGTCAAAAATTGAAGAATTAATAACTTTGAGAATTTAATTAAAATTTGGATTAGTTTAATTAATGAAATCATGAGCTTAATTAAGGAATTGATGAGTTTGAGGACTTAATTAAACTTTGATTTAATTAATTAAAGGAATCGGGGGTTCAATTGAAGAAACACCAAAGTTTGGAGCTTATACAAAGAAAAATTGCTAGAAAATTAAAGTCCAAGGACCAAATAGGCTGAAAAAAAGTGAAGACAGCTGAACATGAGGGGCATATTTTGTTTCAGCACCTAATTTTGTAAAAATCGCAAATCGGTCCTGAAATCGCGATTTTGCACGATTTTATCCGATTTTTGTGATTTCACCTGATTTCAACCCGATTTTATCCATTTTCGATTTTGTCAAGCGATTCAACCCGTAATGCATGTTTTGACTTGTAAAATCGTACGATTTTACGAGTTAAAACGCGATTTTAACAACCATGGTTGGCATCATGTCATGTATATTAAGATTATGTAATTTTTTTTGGATTCGAGGAAACCCCACCCTTCGGAAAGCATACTTTGTGGGCTCAGGTGAGCGAGTAAAACCCCGACTGTTCTAGGCTCTTACAAAAGGTACATGCCCTGACTCGAACTCAAGACTTGTTGTGAAGATCTCACGCCCTTTGTCATCACGCCACGTTTATTGGGACACTAAGATTATGTAATGCTATTGCCATTCACAAAATATGCTAAAAGGGGTTTCTTTTTATGCCAAACACCATATGTGCTCAATGGCTTCATTAATTTCATTACATAGAAAAACTGCAACCTATGGAACTCCTATCACTGTTGAGATTTTCCCCAGGAAATACTTATTACCATCTCTCAAATTGGTACAGTTCATAAATTTCTTTCCTCATTTCTCCAAATAGGCAATTGCAACCAGAACACTGAGTACCCTGCAAACTGGCTCGGTACTCTCTATCACTACAAGGCACGAGTTGGTGAAATCCTAGTGTGATGGCCTTCGGACACCAACATTTTCTAGGCTTCAATTCTTGTTTGTTCTGGGGTGGCTGTGTTACTTGTGTACAGAAGAAAGTCATATGAAGATTCTCAAGAAACTTGTAAGGCTTTCAATAATGATATCTGCAAGACTAAAACTAGAGCAAGCACCCTATTCTGAGAGTACATAAAATGATCAACTGAGGAAAAACTACATCCCTTCACAGGTCAAACAGGCCACAGAGCTAACCATAATGCAAAACCAAATTCTCATAATTAATCCCAGACCACTCAAAAGTAAAGCATGCAAACAACTTTGTTGAAACATAGAGCTAGAACACTGGATTCTTTACAATTTTGTGTATTGGATTTATAATGGAAACTTAATCCATTGCTTACAGAATGGAGAAGTACAAAAGCAAGAGCTTACCGGTGGTTATAGGAATGTTCGGGCTAGAATTTGAGCATTGAATTTTGAGTCTGGCAGAATGCTTAGCAGGTCTTTTTGAATCACAAGTGAAGGAAGAGCTTGAAGAAAGAGGAGCTCTGAAGGTGAGAACTCCACAAATCATCTTGCAGTAAGATTTGTCCGAAAACTAAGTGTGTCTTAATGGTTCTTCTCTGTTTTTTTATGTCCCATTTGGCTCTCTACCATATCAGTTGGTGGTTTAGATGCATTGACGAGGAAATACTGACTGGGGACTTGAACCATTTTATTTCCAGGGTAAAATTTATTTTCGTCCCTATAAATTCATCAATGTTTCAATTCTACTGTTATAGTTTAAGAATTATCACTGTTACCATTCTAGTTTCTAAAACGTTCTAATGTTACCCCTAACTGTTGAATAGTCTGCTCATTATAATTTGGTTTTTCAGGGTTAAGTATTTTTATGAGATACATTACATTTACGAATTTGAGAGGAAAGAAGCAGAGAAGGATAATTAAAACTAAGATAAACATTAAAAAGATTACATTTAGTTAAAGGGTGAAATTAAAACTTTTTCAAAATTACACGGGTAAGATTAGGAAATGTTAAAATGTAGGGGTAGAAGTGAAGCTTTGTTGAAGCTTTTAGGGTAAGAATGTAATCTGGTTAGAAGGTGGAGCTTGAAATTGCATTTTCAACCGTATTTTTAAAAAATTTAAAGTTTTTGTTATTTAAAATTATTATTTTATATTTTTAAATATGTTGATATAAAAAATATTATTTTAATATATTTTTTAATAAAAAATATTTTTAAAAAATAAAATAAAATATGATTCTCTCACTTTCTTCTCCGCCTACCCCTCTCCAGCTACTATAACCTGATACTTGTGATAGAGGTTTACGAAAGAGATAATGAGGGGAACACGTGGCCTGCACCACCGTATATGAATGCTATACAGCCTTATCAAAATTATAGAGGAAAAGTCTAAAATACCCACAAAAGTATAGCATGCCGTAAAGGTACTAAAAAAACCAAGCATTTGACAATGAAACCTTCCACAGCTAAATTATTATTATTAATATTATTAACAAAACACTATAAAAGAGATAGTAATTAATTGTATAGAAAATTGAAAAATAATTAAGTAAAAACAAGCTGAAAATTAGAATTTTAAGGGGTAGAAAACATGATCCTAGTTTTCTAATCACTAAAAGTTACTAGAAAAAGACTAGTTACATATCGCTTGCTACTATATAAAACCTATCAAACCTATCGCCTGTCTAAAAATAAAAATACAAGAGTGCATGTTTATGAGGAAAAAAAAAAACTAGGTGTGGGTGTAGGCTTCTAGACCTCTATGCACTTAAGTTTTTTTATTACGGTCCAATGAACGGGTTTAACACATTAGTGCTTGTCAATTTTGTTTATATATCCCTTTCTGATATGTTTTTTTTATTTGAATATTTATGTGTGCTAACTCTCTTGTTTGTACAAAAAAATGAATTAGTTTTTTAGATAATGATTGATCTTTTTAAATTATATTTTAATTGTAAGATACTTTTTAAGACATTAGTTTGATTTGAATTGAGTTTTTTTTATATATATTTTACATGAATTAGCTATATTTGTAAGAATTTTATATTAAAAAAGAAATTATTTGTTATTAACAACAACAATTAGCCTTCAAAATAAAATTAATATAAAATTTTCTTCAAGCTAAAACACAAACCGACAATGCTCGCACTAGCATAGCACATGTAAGTTAGCTAGTGCTTCACTAAAGATAGGAGAACCGCCCCTATGTCATCGTTGTCAGGTTTTTAAGAATGAAACTAAAAAAAAAAAAATTTAGATTATTGAATTATTAAATTAAGTTATGGGATCAATTTGGGTCTATTATTTTTATAAGCAATATCATTTTGTTTTTTTAATTTTTGATATTAGTGTGGTTAGATTTGACTCAGTCAACTAGGTTATTAAAATAATAATTTAATTATTTAATTTTAATCAAAACAATATCTTATATGATTTAATTAAAAATTTAGTTTATGTCAAATTCTAAGTTTTGAGTTTCTCAAATCAGCTAACTAAGTCTAACCATGTTAATAACTACTAGATAATTAACTTGTACCATGTCACAAAGTCATGTCAGTTTTTTTAAACCTAAAATAAGAATGTTTAAGTATTGCTAACAATTTTTTCTAGAAGTATTTATTTAATAAAATAGATTAAAAAGTATATACACCAACAAATATATAAAAAAAGATCTTAACATTAACATTTAAACTAGGGGGCTCTTGTAACCTAAAAATCCATTTTTAAAAAACTCATTTTTACCTAAAATACCCTCTAATTAACACCCATCTAACTTGCCAATCCCAAACACCTCTAAAATTGATTCAAAAATATAAAATTAAATTGGAAAATAAAATCCTTTATCAATCCCAATTTACTTTTTCAAACAAGATTAAGTTTTTAAAAGATCTCAATAAGATTTTTCTCGTCAAATAAAACCCGTTAATAAAATGTAGCCAACCAATAACTTTCTCTCTTTTTCGTTGTAATTAGACAACTTTCTCTTTGCTCTTCTAAATTAAGAGGCTTAAATGTGAATAAAATGAATTCTTAGACTAAATTGTATAATTTTCAAATTAAAAGGACAAAAAATGAATTTGGACAAAACCTTAAGCCAAAAAAGGCACTGACACCAATTTTTTGTTTTAAAGGCTACCATCTCCCCAAGCCTTTAATTTCAATCCCTTGATTTTCAATTTTTCACAAACAACAAACTTTTTTTTTCTAATGTTGGGATATTTTTTTTATTTTGATTATGATAACTTGAAAGAAAGTAACACAAACCAGATAATTAAGTTGAATCATCAATCATCACAATATGAAAAGATGAAATTAAAAAGAGAAAGACACAATGGATATTTTCTTCTTAAATAAAGGACTACACTTTCAATTTTGGTCCTCTTAGTTTTAATTATTCGCAAAAAAATCAAATTGAATTTTTCTTTTCAAAATCAATAATCAACTCAATGCTAGATTTTTTTTTTTTTGGAGATTACAAAAACTCAAAAGTAAAGAGCACGAAACAAATCATCAAGCTCAAATATTAATCAATGCAATGGAGTGTGTAAGGATCAAATTAAAAAAACAATAATAATTTGATGACTGAAGTAAAAAAAAAAAAAGAAGAAGGAAAAATACTCTTTCACAATTATTCACTTATGTCTTTCAGCTTTCCGTTTCTTTTCTTAATGTCCTCTCGCTATAAAGGATTAGCTTGCTTGATATATATAGTTGATAAGTCATTTTCATTTTCTATTTTTTTATTTCAAATTTTAGAATCATAATTTTAGAAAATTTATTAAATTTATTATGTGGAAGAATGCATTTTTTAAATTATCTAGAGAAAAAACAAAAAAAATTCAATTGCCTAAAAAGTGATGCAATTTATCATTCAAAATTCAAAATTCAAAAAAAAAAACAAAACAAAACACAGAGAGACAAGAACAACCTTCTAACTGTTAATAAAATATGTTGTCGTCTAGCCTGTCTTTATAAATAGAAGATTAACATTGAGGTTATTGTTATACTATAACTAGTTCCCTGGTTGCTGGTTAGCGCGTTCGGTGGCGCCAGTGGCAGTGAAAGCAGGGAGCATGGAAGAGAGAGATGCGAAACTGCGTTTACTGTGAAAACTTGTCGAGGCAGCAGAAGCAAATGTAACTCATTTTTATACATCAATGGATGAGGACCCCAAGAGCACCATAGCCTGTCGAATAAAGTTTATAAAATCTGTTCTTGATTGCTTCCCTTTCCCTTTGTAGGCCTAGTGATTTCCATGGCTCCTCATGCTTAGTGGCTTCTCTTTGCTAGGCCTGTTAACTCTTAAATGTTCTGATGAGGCGGTTGCCTCAAGCAGAAAGCCATATGAAGATCCTCAAGAAAATCCTTTCTAAGGGTTCCTCCTGCCATATCCACAAGACAATAACTAGAGCAAGCATGCTACAACGATATGTTAAATGATCATCGGTCGGGGAAGAGGTACATATATTCCTTCACAGGTAAAGCAGTCCTTGAGAAACAGAGAAGCATATAAGATAAACCAGATTGTATAGATGAAATTACAGTATCCTTAAGTCTTTACTCAAAGGAAGCTTATCTAAGGTGTTGCAACAAAAATAGGACTGAGGACAACATAGAGAGAACAGAGAAGAAGCACAAAGTAAATTATTGCTGCAGCAAAACCAGCAATAAGAGCTACAGTCACATAGTCGCAGAAATCAGGAACTTGTCCACAAATTGGTAGCCAACCAGCATGAGTGTTCCCTTTCTTTCCCACTTGAGCTATTGCCAACGCAGCAGAAATGGTTGATGTGAGTAGCACTGTTGTGACCTATATGGCAAGCAAGTTCCCATCACAATTCATATTTCATGATCACAGAAGCACATATAGCTACAAGGGGAAGAAGAAGAAGAAGAAGAAGAAGATCTGCATCATTAATTACCATATCTAGGACTACAATCAAGCGCCAAAACAGGCCTTTGAAGGAGAGAAGGATAGATATAACGGTGTATCCACCTGCAATTGCCTCTCCAATCACCAAGTACCTAAACGCCAGCATTTGAGACCAGTAAAACCACAAGGCAGGCATAAAAATGCACTAAAAATAGGATGATAATGATGCAGGGGTCTGGGCAGAAAGGTGGGGAAACTAAACTTACTTGAATGCTGGTGTGTTGCTATATTTTGCAGTGAATGTTAAGTTGAAGACTTGGGCAGAGTCATGGCTGGTGACCATGAAGACAATTGCAACCACAGTGGCAGCCAAGGCAAGGAGCCTGAGGGTGTTGGTGAAAATCTTGTTACTCTTAGCCATGGAGGTTAAGCTCTTGTTGGATGACTAAAGTTAGTAAACGCGGTGTCCATGGAAGTTCTTAAATGCAGAAACATGTGGACACATGAGCCCGGGACAGTCCAGGTGGGTGAAGCTAGCAAGGAGGTGTGATGTGTAGAGAGAGAGGGGGCTGTGATCTCGTCTCCTCCAATGGTATCTTTCTGAAACAAGGGTTGGTCACCGGTCAATGCATGGAGCTACAGGCTTCAATGTCTTTGATTTTAATAAAGATTGATCCTAAAAATTATTTTAATAATGATAGATTCTAAAAATAATAATTTTTTCTGTTCAATTTAAGTCTCGCTATACCGATTTCTCCATCATAAAAAAAAATATATTTACTTTGAAAAATCATGAGATATTTATTATATTTTATTTTAGAATAATTCCATTATTAAAAATTTTACTTTTATTTGCTTTATATAAAATAAAATCTGTTATTTTTATTGTGTATTTGGTTGTTTGTTTTTGTATTTTAAAAGTGTTTTAAAAAATTTATTTATTTTTATTTTTTTCTTTACTTCAAATTAATATATTTTTTGTATTTTTAAATCTTTTTGATGTACTGATGTTAATAGTAATTTTTAAAAATAAAAAAAAATTTATTTTGATGTATTTTCGAGTAAAAATACTTTAAAACACAATCGTTATTATACTCTCAAACACCTTTAAATTTGATAGCAATTGTTTTTTAAAATGCTTTTCGCTCGTAAATACATGGAAATAATATTTTTTATTTTTAAAAAATTATTTTTGAAATTAGAACATTAAATAATCTGAAAACACAAAAAAATTAATTTAAATTAAAAAATAAAAAATTAATTTTTAAAAAAATATTCTTAAAACAAAAAGAATAAAAATAAAATTGTGAAAATAAAAAGCTCATCATTGGGCAATTTCGGCTCCAATTATCAATGAGCAGTTGAACTACCAAAACCAATCCGGCCGGAGTTTACCGCTATTGTCCACGTGGACTTTTTTATGTCTGAGTAGATAGGTATTGGAGGCACAGTTTTCAAGCTCATCGTTGTCCCGGGAAAAGGGGTTGTGGGTTCTAGATTAATACGTATTTTTTCAAGCTTTTTATTTTTTTAAAAAGCTTTTTATTAATATATATTTTTAGTGTTTTTTATTAGTTTGATAAGCTAATATTAAAAATAAAAATATAAAAATTATATTATTTTAATATATTTTAAAATAAAAAACACCAAGCAACTAAATTTTTTTTTATGAAAAATAGTGCTCACCCATCTAAATTTTATCAAACTAATTATATTTTACCACATTAACATCTTATCTGTTTTAACTAAAAATTTAACTTAAAAAAAATTATAAATCCCAAATTTTCTAAGTTGAGTAGTTTGCTCCACCGATCCCCAAATTTTCTAAGTTTGTGCAGCTACCTTGAAAGCCTTTGTGTTGTTTATCAATCCTGCATCATCATAATGCAAATTCTATTCTACTCTATTTTGTTTTTTTTTTCTTGTTATTATATCATAGTTTTTTTGCCTTTTATTTTGAATTTCTGCTTTTTTTGATTTTAGGACTTTATTATGTTTTAATAAATAAATTATAAATATTAATAAAATGTTGATCTAACGATTAAAGCATTATTATATCTCTATAAGAATAATAATACAAGTTCAATATCTAGAAAATATATTTATTGAAAGGAATAACCACGAATCCCAAATAAAACTAATCTTACTAAAAAAAATTATGAAGATATTCGAATAAAAAAAAATTAATAAACAAACTAATCTTAAATATAATGACATTGAATAGTGCGTCTACTTTTTAAACCCAATTTGGATCCATCCCGGCAATTTATGGGGGGAGTAAGGTGAGTTAATACAGGTAAATTAATTTTTTTTATTTTATAAAAATAAATAAATAAATATATATATATATTATTTTTAAAAAATAAAAAAATCACTATAATCATATTTTTTCTAGGTCAATCAACTCATGCAGGCTTTTTTATTGATCATACCATGTTAATTCACTTTTTATTTTTATTAAAAAATAAACAGATCTATACTCTAAATTACACAAAACATGGGTCAACCCGTCATGTCGGTTAATTTTCCAAACAGCGATCGGGGGTCATGATAGTTAAAAAAAACTCTCGGTAATAACCGGTGTCGTTTAATGACATGCTAAACGACGACACTCTCCATATTATTTCTTCTATTCACAAAGAAGTCCCCGACTTGGAGGGTCGCGGCTCAATTCAGAAGTACTTTATTAACCTTAATGAAGCAAATGATAATATTTGTTTAGGAGAGCCCAGTTGTAATGCTTTTTGTCTGTGACAGTTTACTAGAGTGTGATTGTAGTTATTTTTTAAATATTTTATGTTAAAATATATTTTAATAATATTTTTTATTTTTATAAAATTATTTTTGATATTAATATATTAAAATGATTTAAAAACCTTAAAAATATATTAATTTGAAGTTAATAAAAAAATTAAAAAAATTTAAATTTTTTTAAAATGTAAAAACAAACTTTGGATCTGGACCAATCAGTTGGGTGATGCTCCCTCCAGCTTGAGCCAATCTTTTCTGAAGTGCTTAGGAATGGGTGACGGCGTGCCGCCATCCCATTGTTTTTTTATTTTTTTATTTTTCAAATCCATCTTTTTTTCTGGAATGTGGGAGTTATCTATAACTGTATAAATTCTTGCCATTTATCTCTCAACTGTCAACGTTGGCATTTCTGTATACTTGTGTGCCCATGCTGATTTGAATGGTATATTTCAAGTTTCTCTGAGAATTTATGTCATCAGATGCAGCGAATTTGTACAAGTTTCTTTCATTCTTGATGTAACTTTTCGGGTTATTCAAAGCATGAAGAAATATGTGTTATTTATCAATGGCTACGGTCTTTGGAATTTAGCCATTAGCTTGTCTTGGATTATGGATGTTCAGTCACAGGTAGTGCAACTGAAATTCAACTAAATAGCATGGGTAACGAGCTTTTTTCCCTTTTCTTTTCATGTTTTTCTGGCTGTGGCAATGGTAAACTTGTCAAATAGTGTCCTTTATTTTTCATCTGCTAGTGTTTATCCAGCAACGTTGGAGGAATGCTTAGTGTTACTCTTCATTGCTGGAGCGGATAATGTTTTGTTATTCTTCAAGTTCCATCTCTAAACTATGTATCTACTAAATTTCAGTACATTGCATAATCCAACGAAGAATTCTATTTTAAGAAAAAATATATTGGAAGTATTAGAAGTTACTTTCATATCAGTAAACAACGTTTCACTGCAAAAACTTCATCACAGTTCCGACTGGCTTGCCATGGTGAACAGTCTTGCACAATTGAGATTTTTTGTGGTAGCTTCTTTCTCAGTTTTTGAAGCTGCTGCTTCCCAGAGATTTTCATTGGTGTTGAAAATAGAGACCAGAATGAATATTTGTCGACAAGAAAAATACGAAGGGAGAACAGTGTGAGGTGGAAGTGCCATACAGTATAGATGAAGGAAGCATATCAACTCCTGAATTCAAAGTTTAAAATCCATTGTCAATAAGCAGAGGCTAATGCCCTCTGCTTCATGCAACAATGCAGCCCCTGAGCTTGTTAACGACGTTATGAAATGTTAGAAGAAAAAAAACTTGCCGCAGCACATCAGAAAAATGTTTTGCTTACAGCATGCTATCAGTTTTAGCAGGCAATCTCCTGAGGAAATTTTGAGGAATGGAAGGAATGCCAACACGAAGTCTTGGAGGCCTCATTGCATAAGTCCCTATAACAAGAACCAAGTACTTGAACTGAACTTTATGAACCAAAAAACAAGCAATGAGACAGAATACCAAAAACATTGCAGTAGCTCGTGAATCCCTCCAGCTTACAAGAGCATGAATCCTCTCCAGTTGAGTTGCCAAATCTCCTATAATTATCATCAACCTCCCTGAAATTCCTCTCAATCTATCATACCTTGTCTTTAGTGCTTCACCTTGCTTGGAAGATGGAAACGAATCGAATTCCTCGTCAAGTACATCAGGTTGTGCAGTTTCAGCATGCGATAATTTGGTATCCATATGTGGAGGATGTCTTGGCCTCTTTGGAAAGCACCAAACTCCAAGCACGATAGGAGCTAGAAAGAATGCAGTCAATATTAGTTTTGGGCACATAACCATGGCAACGAACAATGAATAAATCAGGACTGTGATTGCTGAATTGATCTTCCAATGGCGTATTTGATCAAACTGCCTCCAAAGAACAACGATTCCACTCAAACATGTCATGACTCTCTCACAATTTGCATTTGCTCTTCTCAAGCTCCATCTATTTACACCTGTATCAAGCATGTACTCCACAACCTCCCTCCTTAGGGGTGGGTCGGAACGACCAAGCCTCAAAGAGAGAATATAAGTAGCTTGGTGTCTTAAACTATCAAGCTGATAGACTGATAATGGTTGGAGGTAATGCATCATAGGAAGCAAAGGTTGTGAGTAAGTATGAAACAAGTTGATCCAATTGTTGCAACTAAACTTCACAGCCAAATGAAGCTCTCCCATTTTCTTCAATCCATTAGGTTGCAAGACCAAAAGCGGGTAGGAATGTGTATAAATCCTACCAGTTTGGAGAGTAGACAACCGAATCCTTACTTTGCCAAGTCTTGGATCACTCGTCCCATCGTTCTTGTCCCCTGCCTGTAAATGACAGTTATCAAAAACTCCAATGGTAACAACTGTATATGGATCATAAACGTCCCAACAGTATTGCTCATTCCACTTTGGAGCATAACTGTCTACTATAGTACTCGTCCTAACCCACTTCCGCCCGTATTTCGCTACACAGTAAGCATCGGTAGTTCCACGACCATCCCTGGACTTCGTTGGTAGCAACCCTTCAGCTTTTAGGATACCTAGCTCCAAGACCCCGATTTTCTCTGGCCATAACTTGGGAGATGTTGCCCTCAAATCACTGCTGTAGTAAGCTGGTTCATCAAAAACATGATATAAACCATCTAAAAAGATCCTCAAATGAAGTCTACTGGCAAACTTCACTTCTGTCTTCTCCTCACCCTCCGCAACATACTTCTCAAGATTAATCCACTGAGCACCAATAGCTTGAGGCATCAACCTCTTCTCCACTTGGTGCAAAGGAATCACAGACCTCCCTAAACATACTTCCTTATTAGCTCCCATCCTGTCCTCCACACTTAAAATTAAATGATCATCAAATGGCTCTGCTGCAACAAACATCACTTCCTCATTCCAAGTAGGATTCGGATTCTTATCCTTTGAAACTGTAGTCCTCGAAACCATGTTCCCTAGAACAGCCTTGATGTAAGCTTCTGGTTTCCTGTTCTTGTCTGAAGGTGCCAAATCCTGTGCTGCAATCACTTGAACTCTTAAATACCAAAGCACAGGGGAGAGGTATACATTAGAACGAATGTTTGTCACGCTTTTTCCGCTAACAGCAGCTGCATCAGAATGCCAAGCAACAGAAAACGCGTCGTCAGCTTGATTCCCTATCCAAGCAGCTAACATCAACTCTCCTGCAACCTTAACCCCATTGCGATCCTCCAATTTATACCACTGTGGTGCCAATGGACTATTTGGTGGAAACCGCGTAGGAGTATCGCCCAAATCAAAGGAAAGACAGCCAATAATCTCGTTAATCGCAGACTCTTTATCTCTTACCAAGATCTCCAATCTCCCACCCTGAAGGCGATCTCTTGTGAAAGCATAGACTTCATTCCATTCCGGGTTTGAGGACTGTTCTAGGCATCTAGTTATTCCCTTGTAGTTTCCGATCTTCAGCTCGACAAAAGGGTCACAAGTGCCCGTCATGTTGTTCACTGGCAAGCCATTGGCTCTCACAATTCTGACATAAAGAAACTGTCTTTTTTCAACTAGAGTAAGCTTGTCACTGCCTATGACTGTCCTTCCACCGATATCAGGTGATGTCACCTTAAGGGTGTAGTCCTCCTTTGGTTTCTCTTTTGGAGGCATTTGCTCAAACTACAATATATAACAGAAGGTGAAAAAAATCAGTCACTGCTTAGTGTTGGATCTTTATTTCCTGTTAAGACATTTTGTTGTAGGAGCAGAGACCTTTCAAAGGAAAATTAATGTCCAAGTACATAAAAATACCAGGCCTCTGTGATAGTTTTGAATGCCTGAAATCTGTGATCATAAGAGAAGAAAATACTGTCAGATTTGACAGTGTTGGTTACACAAAAGAACCAGGCAATCTACACAAGTATTCTAGTAAAACAGTTCAAGAAATTATAATTCGATATAAATATGACGAAACCTAAGTTGTATAGCCAGGACAGAATTGCATAACATCCTGATGCCTATCAAACACAGTAAATGCACATTTTGGCCCCTCGAGCTCCGGCACTCGAATATCCTATTAATGATTTATGAACAAAATCTTTAAATCATGGTGATCTATATTATAGTAATATATAGCAGTTTGATCTAAATTTCCCAGCACATAATGATCTGATCTGCATAATTTTTTCTGTCTGTGTGAGACATTCATCCGCCTAGCATACCTTGGAAAGTTAATTTATAAGTGATGTGATGCAGAGATTATTACCAAACATAAAGCAGAATCTCTAAGAAAGCTGAAAGGCATAAATCTTAATAGAAATTTCAGACAATGCAGTTAAGAAGTCATGTGACAATACTGTCTTTCTGTCATTAGCCAGGATGAACACAAAGAATAGAGAGCTAACCTTTTTCATGCACAAAAATTTCCTTCAGACCTCATGCACAAGTACAAATTGCTAAAAACCCCATTAGCAAAGCATGCTGTAAATTAGTGAGAAATCAGAACCCTGTACAAACAATATCCAAGAGTGCTTGGAATGAGTATTAAATTTTGAAAATACAGTAATTGATTGTTTATATTTATATAAAAGAGAAGATGATGAAAGAAAACTAAAAAAAAATACATTATCTTGAATGTCGTAGTTCTTTAAGGCATTAGCTAGCTCTTTTGTACCCAGGGGAAAGCATGAATGGATTCAAGTTTTTGAGAACATGTTTTGTGGCAATTGTTAGAGTTTTTCAGGTCTAAATAATTAAATAGAGAGATTGTCTATGCTAAAAGAATTGGAATTAATAATTACAATTGAATATTTTGACAATAATAGCAATTGAAAATGGTAAGCTTATATTTCTTTCAGAATTATGTAACGTTTGAGTGTTGAATGTAGAATAAGCTATGTACCAGGGGACAATAAATGAAAGAGAACCTTGAGATTTTCCGTTTTCTTCTTGGAGGGTGGTGGGTCTTGAATATCATTCTAAAAAGGAAATGTTTTTTTTAAAAAAATAATAATAATAATACAATCAGGTTGTTTTCAAAATTCAATTTACATTGAATGCTAAAAGCTTCTTTTAAAATTGTTATAATTGTTTTTTGGTAGCAAATTGGCAATGAAAGAGAATATTTAACGTTGTATGGATATAATAATCCCAAAATTTAAGAAATTTAGAAATAAGAATAATATTTTGCATATTTAGTTGATTTTTTTAATTTAAATAATTTAATTTATTTTTTATAGTCAAAGTGTATGATGACTTGATATAAAAAGTGTAGGTAGTTGATATATTGTAGCAGGTAGTGCCTAGAATTTACACACACAAAAAGCAATAGCTTGATGGTTATGCTTAGCACTTGCAATAAAAGAAGATGCAAACAGATACATATAAATGACTGGAAAATGAAGCATCTATAAGAAAAACTGAAAACAAATTTGGAGATTGAAAGGGAAATCAATAAATAGCTGACCTAAGTCCTTACTGATCTCAAAGCCTTTTGAAAAGCCAGAAAGTGTTGAAAGAGAGAGGGAGCAGCTCAAGGTACTTTTTAACGGTAAGAAATTTTGTTTTCAAATGAAAGGGTGTGGGCTCTGCACGAATTACACCTAAGTTCACAGCCTGACTCATATTATAAGCCCAGCTATGGATGATATCCATTTGAAAAGGAATTAACAAAACGAGAAACTTGTAAGAGAGGATCGATTAAAAGAAAAATAAGAAGAAGAAATAGTTGCGCTTGTGTTGGATCTCCTCACAGAAGTAGTATTATGATATTTTGGTGGTGACTGTTAACCTGAATTCTAGATTTAACTGAGTTTAATAATTTTATTTTTTAAAATTTAGTTTTTATTCAATTAAATAATTTTAAAAATTGATATCTATGGGGAAAATAAAACATTAAATTATTGATAAAAAATATATTTCTTCAACCTGTTAGTTTATTAATGCATTTCTTAATTGTTTGAACAAAAGCTTGTATTTTTATTGTAAGCACTATTCTTTAAATAAAAACTTATCATGATTGTCTTAATACTAGGTAACTGATTATTTTTTCTCTTTTATTATTTTCTAGTGACCCTCTTTCTCCACTCTCAAACTTTATAACTAAAATGCAAATAAAATAATATTTTAGAGCAAAATATAAAAATTTCAAACTAAAAAAAAAAAAAGAGGAAAACCCTCTTTTTTTTTTTTCTTTCTAGTTATCAATTTTGATCCCTCAATTTCATTCAAATTGCACTTTAAAAAACACGGCATTATTTAATGTTTTTTTGTTAAAATAATTAGATTCCCTACACAACGCTGCAATTTAAAAATCAATCAAAACATAATTATCTGGGGGCAAAATGAGAATTTGCTCGGACTACTAACCCCATAGCTAGGGCACTTTCTTAGATTCGTCCAGAAATTATGGGATCCCAATCTGAACGGAGATCTATTTGAAAATCACCATGTCAATTCATGTTGAATTATAGTCCTCCACAAAATAATGAATAATTGACTTTAGAAACTTCGAAAATAATGAAACTCGAAGCATTCAAACTCCTGGAAAGCATGATTTTTATGTCTAGCCAAACCTATATTAATTTTATTTTTTAAAACGTTAATTACTTCTGTGACTAACTACAAACTCCAACAAAGAACTCCTGTTTGCCTCTCCAAACTACTTGATTCATTACTGTAGTCATTACTTGATATTTTCCACAAAGGCTCACCAAACGACTCTCTTACCACAGAATTTTCAGCCGTTGTAGTTGGCCAGAACGTGAAAAGTAAGAGGTAATACGTAGCCTGACATGGGTAGGTACAACCACCAACAGGTGCGTATGCAACCTTGAACTAGTCATGTCCTCCTTACCAGTATAGTAATAGAGGATATTAAGAGATAATCACCTCCTGCAACAAAATTAGATTACATCTAAAATTTAGACCCGAGTAAAAGTTAAATTGACAAATGAACATGAACGAGGAGAATGCTGGAAGCAGAATGCATACGAGTTTCCTAGGGGCAGTATGTTGTAAACTAGATTGACTTTGGAAAGGAAGGAATTGGGTATTCACAGTTAAATGCTTGGAGTGATGAAAACTACTGCTAATATGCAACCTTCAATCATCAGGAGGGAAGTCCTCATCTGAAGCATCTTCCAGGAATGAGCCGAGGCTTTTCCTCAAAATGCTGAAAGTCTTGTCATCCTGTGCTTTTCATAAAGAAAAATGTGGTTAATAGTGTTGGCATGAGAGTGGGCGGATCTAGCAATTCAGTAACCTGGTATCCATAATCAGCTTACCTGCTTTTTCTTTTTCAATGATTCCTCCATTTTAGCAATTTTATCAGCACAGGTTTTCTCATGTTCAGATATCATGCTTTTCTCCTTCTTCCCTGATATCGACCCATAACAGAAGGAGTTGAGTTATACTTCACTAGAAGAAAGAAAGAGCTTTCTTGTGCAGTCCTTACTCATTTGTTCATATCTCACACACAGCCTTTCCTTGTCTTCCTCGAATTTGGAAACAGTATCTGCCAAACAGCATTTACAAACAAACAGCACCGAAAGTGATCATTTGGAACTAAATTTGCTTTCCATAAAGAGAACAGCATTCTAACATGAAAAGGCAAACCATGAGTTGATGTAAGAGCAAATCCTTTAGAACAGTGACACAATGCTTTACATTATTACAAAGTGCTGCTCGATACACAGGGTCGGAAAAAAATCTGGAATTAATATCTAAGAATTTTCAGAGTGGTCCCATAAGCAAGCAAAATCATCTCATCTTCAACATAAAGGTATCAATTTTCAAAGAAACATTCATATCGATGAAAGACAATAATATGGATTAGATGTCAGTAGAAGACAAGATATGCGCAAATCCTTTTTAACCGTTCCCACACTATCCGTGGCCCAAACTCCCTACTTTCCTTCACAAATCACAATCTTATTCTACGTGCTCCAGCAAAACCCATGTGTAAAGTTGACTTTAGAAATCCGTTCAAGAATCAACAATTGTTACACTAGCTCAGCGTTCATCATCAGTAGGGAAAAAGATCCAAGAAAATTAACCCCAGAAAGGCGGTAAAAAAGTACCTTTCAGGGCCTGCAAATGAGCTTCCTTCTCCTTGCAAAACTTGTCATATATCTCTTGAAACTTGCCAGTCTCACTCTTCAAGCAATTTTCACACTTCAGACATCCATTCACATAACCACACCCAGATGCTCATCATTAATTACCCATTCAAAAATCTTAAAGAAAAAACAATAAAGCAAAAATTTTATCTTCGTTTTAACCCCTGTTTCTTCTCTACCTACCTCTTTTGAGCTCTTTGAGAGTGCCTTTGCAAAAGTTTGCCTAACAGTTAAAAAAGGAATAAAATTAAACAAGAACATCTACAGAGTTTATCTGGCTTTAATAATGGCTTTGTTTATTCTTACTAATTTACCTGTCCTTCTCAATTTTAGACTTCAATTCATCAATCATAGACTTGATCTCAGAGCCCACACTGTCCCCATAAAATAACAAACAGTCAAATCACTACACAAATTACAGAGATCAATCAATTAATTAAAAGCAAAAAAAAAAAAGCAAAATCAATTCTTAAATAAAAATCAAACACTAAATTCATATTGTTTAGAGAACTAGAATTACTAAAACTGAGTCCGATCAAAAATTAAATTTATATGAGATATAAAAAAGAATTACCAAAATAGCATAGTTAAACACACAGAAGCACACACAAAAAAATTCCAATCTCTCAACGGATTTGGTTAAAAAAATTCAAAACATTAGAAACATGAAAATCAATTTGATCGCCTCCGAAATCAAACACTTTATTCAAGCTTATCACTAAAATCCTGGAAGCATTACTAAAAAACTAGAAATATCATGAATCCACGAATATATATATATATAAAACAAAAAACCGATTAATATCTAACAAAAAACGACATTAAACTCTACTAACCTAGAAATCGTCTGCTCGTTCTTCTTCAGACCGTCCTTTTGAGCTTTCTCTCTGATCTGGTGTAGCGCCGACATAATCCCCTTGATGTCGCTGAAATTAAGATCATAATTTGAATTTTAGTATATTTCTTCATAAACAATGAAAAGTGAGGTGTTTTGAGGATGTACCTTGAGAGTTCGGGATCGAACTCGTCCTCGACTCGGAATTTGGAAGCCGATTTGGTGAGTAACGACTCGGCAACTCGCTTTTTGGAGCTTGTTTTCGCTGTTGACATTTTTGAGTTTCGAGTGAGGAGTATTTTCTTGTGGAATCTGGAATTGAAATTGATACAGAAGGAGAGGTTGTTTTTTCTTCTTTGTTTTTTGAAAACGAGAGAGGGAGGTGCGTTTTGTGTGTTTGGCGCGCGCTTGCTTAATTCGGTTTCTTTATCTCGAATTCAAATTTGCTCCTTTCTTGGTAGTATGCGGTTATCTCATGTGGTATTGGTCCTTTACTCCAATTGATGACTGCCATGCGGCAACAGGGTTAATCCCTGTTTGCACGTGTCATTACTTGTCAGGTTTGGGGGGAAGAGAAAATTACTTTTCCGCCCCTGCCTTCCCACGCATGGCTTGTATAAGGAACAGGATTGATTATGGTATTTGCTTGTTATCATCTAAATGAGTAGATTTTTTTTAGTAAACAATAATTTCTTAAAAAATATTTTTGGTTATGATTAAGTTATAATTTCTTTAACATTCCAGCTGAAATCCAAACTATTTTAATTTGAAAATAATATATATACTGTGATGAAAAAATATATATATATAATTTGATATTTTTTTTTTATAAAAGTTGGTTGATAATATAAAAGTACTTATCTTAATTAGAGAGAAGAACCATTCAAGACTTTATTGATTCTTGAATAAGCAAGTATCACTTGATGTGATTGCAATAACTTTAGTATTGTTATTTTTTTTATTATTAATATGGATGTTTAGATTAGTTTGTGTGCACTTTAACTAATTTTACGGCTAATGAAGTTAATGATCATGTAAATCTACAGTAACTATCATATCAGCAACTACATAAAAACAAACCCTTTAATACCATGTTTTTATTACAGGGCCATCTACTAGATGGTTGACTTACATATTATTAATAGTATTGTATAATGTTTGAAAATGTATTAATAATTATTTTTTAAAATATTTTTTGTTAAAAAATATTTTTATTATTTTTTACTTTGACATATTAAAATTATCCAAATATATATATATATAACAAATTAAATAAAAAAAATTTAATTTTTAAAAAATACTAATGTGTGGCAGGGAGCTAAAAGATGGAATTGAAGATTACAGTAACGGTGTGAACCTTTGAATTCCCTCTGACTTGAATTCATATTCCTAGTCACCAAACTTGGAATAAAAAAGAAAAAGGAAGATCACTCGGGCGGATGTGTTGAAAAGGGGTTTACAAGAACACAAAAGAAAGTTTGTTTTCAACAGCTTCTAATCCTGGATTGTACTCTTAGAGTGTTAAAGGTCAAGGGTAATTTCAGCACTTCAAAAAGGCTAAACCTTGTTATCTTGATGCTTATCGTACTAATATACTTTAATACCCCCACACCTGCATATCAGTAAAAAAAAAAAAAAAAAATTGAATTTTAGAGGCTTTTTAAGAAATTTAAATTTTTTTACTTAAAAATATTTTTTTATATTTTTTAAATTGATTTGATGTGCTGATATTAAAAATAAATTTTAAATAATAAAAAATATTTTCAAAAATAATACTATCTGAATATCTATAAACAAAATAAAAAGTAACAATTTAAAAGGATAAAATTAAAATGAACGGGAATGGTGATTTTATTTGCACAAATATTGCAACCCTACAAGATTTATTTCTCATGTATATAGCTACATTTAATTTAATAATTGTTTTCTGATTTTATAATTAAAGTTTTTTACATTAATTTTTGTATATCAAAATTCGATCAGGCAAGCAAATTCAAGTTAAAACTACAAAATCCAAGAAAATCTTACTTATGATCCCCTCCTCTGCTACCAAATAATCTCATAACTAGCTATCAAGTAGATATTAAAAAATATTTTTTTAAAAATACAAAATTTATTATTTAATAAATTTTTAAACAAAAATTATTTTAAAAATAATTGCAATCATATTCAGTAGACTCCCGAAGAATAAGTGAGTGATACACTGACAAGAAAAAATTATATTCCTGTTTGTTTTTGTGTTTCAAAAGTATTTTTAGAAAAAATTGAAATTTTTTTATTTTTTTTTTATTTTAAATTAATATTTTTTTGGTGTTTTCAAATTATTTTGATGTGTTAATATTAAAAATAATTTTTAAAACATAAAAAATATTATTTTAATATATTTCTGAATAAAAAATATTAAAATAATAATAATAATAATAATAATATTTTTAAAGCCTGCATGTGACTCGTCCTGGCTTTATTAAAAGCGTAGCCTTGGATTTACAGGTCCACAATGCTACCAAGTTGACAAATCAAAACTAAGTGTAGAAAAAACCATATAAGTGAGAATATATGATAAATAGCAGCTCAAGTATTTTATTTTGTTTTTTTGCTCCCTTTATCATGATATATTATTTTTTTCCGTTCTGTTCAGGATTGCAGATAAGATCGATTAAAATTCAAAATTTATTTTAATCACGTGATCGCAAATCACGTTGTACTGTCAGTGAATTAGATAGAATCCTTGTCTTTTCCATACAGCTGGCAATTGGATTATCAATTATGACCAGCATTACTTTTATAGAAAGATATCATTTAAAAATTAAACACTAATCCACTTTTAAAAACGAAGATAGTTTTGGCATTGTTATGTTTGAAAGTATGATTATAATTAATTTTTTAAAAAAATTTTATTTAAACATATATTAAATAATATTTTTTTATTATTTTTAAATTATTTTGATTAAAATAAAATAAAAATTAAATTTTTTTAAAAGTATTTTTGAAATATAAAAATAAATAAATTACCCATCAAAATACTAAAAAAATATTAATTTAAAATAAAAAATAAATTGTTTTTAATTTTTTTAAAAAATATTTTTATATTTAACTATCGTAGTTAAAAACTCGTGTTTTTTGTGAAATGTAATTTAAGCATTGGGATAAGAGCCATAAATGTGTGAGCGTAGACCCCGACCAATTAATAAAAAGGTCCTGGTTAATTAACCCGCTTATTAACGGCCGTCACATATACTATTTATTTTATATTCTTAGTGATAAATAATCATTCAATTTAATTTACTTTTAAAATTAAGAAATTGACATTTCTAACCTGCCAAAAGACGAAACAAATTCCACTCAACGGCTACAATTGTAAAATTAAAAATATCAAATTAATTAATATTTTTTCTCGAGAGCATTAAAGCATATGGTACTGTGAACCGAGATAGATAGTCATATATTAGATTAACTTTACCTTCACGTCCTCCGTCTTTCTGCTTCTTTGTGATATTGTCTGTGCTTTTGTGTAAACTTCACTTTGATGCTGTCTTCAATTTGCTCTGACAGCACACGAGATTAAAATACGAATATAAAAATGTAGAATTCCACAAATTCCGGTGGAATTTGACAACCTTGTTTAACTTGACCACGTGTCACTTCATGATTGGATTATTCTTTTTAGGGTTTTTTTATAGCAATAAAATAATAAATCATACTAGGCTGGTGCGTAGATGAGCTACAGGCCAAGAGCACGGGATTTCTATTTTAACCGGGACAAGTGGTAATAATTTTAACAGCCTTTTTTAACTTGACCATGTGTCACTTCATGATTGGATTATTCTTTTTAGGGTTTTTTTATAGCAATAAAATAATAAATAATACTAGGCTGGTGCCTCGGTGAGCAACAGGCCAAGAGCACGGGATTTCTATTTTAACCGGGACATGTGGTAATAATTTTAACAGGGTGTTTCTACTTGTCAGCAGTTGTTTTTTTAAATGTATTTTATTTAAAAATATATTAAAATAATTAAAAAAAATAAATTTAAATTTTAATGAAACACCATTAAAACCTAATTATTAGGCCTTAGATAAAGCGTAACATCCACTTGCTTCTTTATTTATTTAAAGTCTCGTAATTATATATGTTACCAATGGTAAAGATAATTAGTTATTTACTGTCCATGTCATTATCATTAGATGATGGCTTCACTGTATATATTTTTTAATATAATGAAAATTTTTTAATATAATTACATTGAAGTGAACATACATATTTTTTAAATTTTATTTTTTAATATAAAAGTTTGAAAATCATTGTATCTCAATTATACAAATAGGAATGTCAATGTTTAGTTTAAGGATTTGAAATTTCTTAATTAATTAGAGTATATAGATGTGACATCATTTACCTTAATTGATTAAAAAAAAACTTTTTAAGTCACAGGAAAGGTTTTTTTTATTTTTTATTTTTTTTATCAATGGATAAATACTGAAATCTCTTAATCAATCTCTTTACTTATATTTTATTAAATCAAATACAATACTATGAAGTAAGTATCTTATAATTATATTTAATCAATTAATTTAAAATAAAATAAAATTTATTTTAAAAAAACTAAGTTTAACAAATAACGACAAATAAAAAGACTCGAGATAACTTGAATTATTTTCAAAATTATTGAAAAATCCTATTAAAAAAAATAAAAAAAAATTAACAGGACTCAATCTCTAATTAAATAAATATTAAACTCGCTCTCTAAATTTAAATTATTATTTTATATATATTTTTAAATTATTTTGATGTGTTAATATAAAAAATAAATTATAAAAAATAAAAAATATATTATTTAGATATAGTTTTAAATAAAAAATATTTTAAAAAATAATTGTTATTAAGGACCATCAAGTTAGCTCAATAGAATACATTTTATTATGGTTAATTTCCATACAAAGATTTTTTATATTTTTTGCTGTCCTAATATATAATTTGATAATTGCATATGAAAATTAGGAGCACATCGTGATGTGAATATATCATGGAGGTAAAGTGATGATTTATGTTGGTTAAAAATTACATGAGGGTAAATGGCTAAACCTAATCTTGTATAATTAGTCAAGCATCTAATATGTACACACGTTTTTTCATCAATTTTTTTTAAAATAAACTGACATAATTGCATGTCTTATTCTATAATAATTTAATATAATAGGAAATTGTTCAATACGTCTTAAGAAATCATTTTTTTAAAAAAAATATGCAACCATTCATTATTTTTTAAAAGATTATATTATTGTATAGCTCAAGGGCATATTCGCAATGAAAAATAATTTTATATATATAACTATCGTACTAAATCCTCGTAAGTGAACATTGTAATATAATCCTCATTTGATATCGTCGTTACCAATTGTCCCTTTAGGAGCATTGGAAGTTGCAGCGCAGTTATGGGCAATGAAAGTGAAACAAGAACCTTCGAATCCACCGAAAGGTTGTTTCCAAGAAAGTCCAGTCTACTAAATATCAGAGATTTTGTGCCTATTTGCACTCAAAAATTAATTAATTTGTTTTTGTTCTTCCAGCGGAGAAGAAGAGAGGCTGAGTTTATTTTAATGATATATTATGATTCTGAAATGTTACAAAGTACCTTGTCGTATTGTAATTTTTTTTTATTAATATAAATATCATGCTAGTTTATGTATATTTTGATTAATTTTATGGTTTTAAAATTAAAAACTATATAAGTTTTTAGAGACCTTAATAAAACTTAAATTTATAATTATTAAAAAACAAACTCAAAATTTAACCAATTAAATTATTATATTACACGTCTTGAATGGATAATTTATCATATTTTGTAATAACAACATCCTTAAAATGTTGCCTTTCATTATTAAGAAAGGCTAAGACTGTAATATTTTGTCATTTCTTTTTTAACCTATAGTTTTTTGCCATGAGTTTAATTTGCTCCGCTAATTTGTTTTTTAAAAAATCCAAATTATTTACTCTGTATTTTTGTGTTTTCTCTTACACTCAGTCAATTTGTAGTATTGGTGTTTAAATTTAAAGATATGATAAAAACAATCAAATCGGGGATGGAGGAACATGCTGCCCATGTACTAATGAAAACTACCATCATTTTAAATTATTTTAGCTACAAAACACACGTAAAGCTTCTCTAGAAGCAGGCCATAGATTCCTTGCCAGAATACCCACGTCGAAACCCTTTTTTTCTCAGGTTGTTTAGTCAAATTCAATAGACAAGGTGCCCATTTAAATTATGATTCTTTTATTTTCAACAAAAATTAGTTTTTTCCCCCTCCACTCGAAAAAATCAGAAGATCTGGTCTCTTACATCAAGCGCGTAATTCAGTATATATTGCAGCTTTAATGCCTTTTAAAATATCAAATTAATATTTTCTTAAAATATCCTTTTTAATGATTTTAATACAAATATGTTGGAAAACTGAAAATCATTTGCAAAAACATTAAATTAATACTTTTAAAAAACTTATACTTATAAAAAATAAAACTTTTAACAGACTGACGAAGATTTGTTTGAAAGTGTGGTTGGGGTTGCTTTTCAAAGTATTTTTCGTGCTAAAATACATTAAAATAATATATTTTTTATTTTAAAAAATATATTTTTAAGTCAATTAATCAAAACAATCTAAAATATAAAAAAAATCTTATACAATAATTAATCACATGGCTATAGCTAGAAGTTTCTACTAATTAAGATTAAAATTATCTTGAAAGAATTGCAACTTATAATAATCAAATTATTCACATAGTTTTACAAATTCTGAAGTGGTCATAATATGATGATAATGCACGCAACAAGCCTCTTTTATGTGGTAACTTTTGGTTGATTTTGTTGGAGAATGAGTAAAATAACAGGTGTAGAAAAGGAGTGTACTGGGTATTGTTTAATAATATTTTTTACTTGAAAACATTTTAAAATAATTTATTTATTTATTTTTATATTAGGACATTAAAATTATTTTAAAAAGTTAAAAAACATTAATTTAATATTTTTTTTAAAAAACATCTGAAAATAAAAATTACCATGCTTGAAATCCTAATGAAGCTATCTAAATTATAAACTAAATAAAACCCTATTTCTTTTAAGACTGCATGATACAGCACCATAACAAGATTCTTAATTTGTCAATAAAATAATTTTTTAAAATTAAACGGGAGTCTTTTTTAATCATTTTATACCGCAACACACGCCAATTCTTCTTTTTAAATGATCTTAAATACGCAGTCTCTGCGTCAATTCACTAAATTCATAAAAAAATAAAAGTGTTAGATAATATCTTTAAGGGTTAAATTTATGGAGTTAAAGGAGGGAATGGAAAACATCGAGGCAGGATCCACATGTCAAAACTACCACCGAATAGTTGAAAAGAAAATAAATAAAAAAGATAAAAATAAATAAACTGAAGAATAAAAAAATATAAAAGTAAAAACAAAAAAAAAAGGGACATAAGATTCCCAGCACTGTTATATAAACCCCACACCGGCAACAACGCTTAACCGGTCCCCTTCGTGGAAATCTCTGTGTCTCTCTGTTATCTGCAAAATCTCCATTAAAGCTTCCTCGAATCCTCTTATTTTAATCAAGCCAAAGAACACTCTGTTATTTTGCCTTTAACTTTCTTTCAGGTAATCTTTGGTTAGTCAGCTTTCTAGGATTCATGAATTTTCTTTATTCTTAGTTTACTCTTAGTGCTTCATTTCTCTGTTTGTTTGGATTTTTGAGTTGTGTTTGTGTCCTGGATCTTGGATCTCGTTAATTTGGCTGAGTTTTGTTGTTATTTCTTCTTCTTTTTTTCCTTTTTGTCTTGTATCTTGTTTTTTGTTTGGTTTCTGGGAAAGGGAGGGGGAAAGGCAAGGTGAATGAGGGAAAATTGGCAAATTTTAAGCTTAATTAGAAAAAAGTAGTAAAATCTGCTTTAAATTTGAAGGTTCGAAGTGTGAACGTGAAGAATTAAAAAATCTTGAGGTTCAATTCGACTACTTTTCTTAGCATCTTAAAAAAACCTTCTATTATATAGATTTTTTTTGTCATATATTGTTAATTACACTAAATCTTGAAACATATATTGTTAATTACATTGATGGTCATCCAACCATTGTTGTCCTGCCGTCTCCCCCTCTCTGCGATCTTACAAATGGGCGTTCCCCTTGTATACAATCATCTTTGTGTGTGTTACAGTTTTTTCGTTTCCCATTTTCTAAGCGCATAAAAAAAATTCATTGGTGGAGCTTAAAATGGGCCTGTGGTGACAGCTTTGATGATTGGTGGTTGATGAAAGTATTAATGGTGGAAAATTATGGCGGTTCGTAATGGACCCGGTACTGGTAGTCTGGTAATTAGGTATGCTGGATGGATGTTCAAGGATAATCATAATTTATTTAGTTCTAGAGATGCTATGTTGTTCTTAATTGAAGTGAAGATCGGTCCTAGAAAGGAACTTAATCTTATTCTTTTCAGTTTCTTTGTTGATGCGAGCGATCACCTTGACATAAAAGCACTGATTGTCTTGAAGTTCTTGTCATCTCTGAATTCTAGAGGTTGTCGAAAGCAAAATTGTTTTATTTTTTGTTTGTGGTTTTGTCTGTCATTGATTATATGATTCAACAAGAATCCAATGCTTGAATATCTGATTTATATGTTTCGACTTCTTAAATATATTTTATATTTGAGACGGTCTTTGCTGATTGTTCACTCATTTGTAGTCATTTTCACTTGGCCTTATAATAACAAAATTGTGTGTGCGAGCGCGAGGAATTGGGCTCTTCTTGAACTTATCCTTGTTCAAATTGTACTTCCTTCATTCCTGGTTAGATTTTGTCTTCGAAATTTTTATTTTATTTTTTAATCTATCTGATTGTCTAACAAAGATTTAGAAAGTGGTGCTTACCTAGAAGGATGGATTTTAACGTCTCTCATTGAAAAGTTGCGAAGCTTCTTGCCAGAAGGTCAAAATATTCAAATGTGCTGGTGAAAGCCATGCTTACCCGTTGCTTTTTCAAGAGATATGAAATGGGAAATTTTTAAACGGATTTTAACCGAGAATAGAAGAACGAAATACAAAATGGGAACCAGGAATGGATATGTTCCACTCTCTACTTCTAATTATTATTAGGGCATAGTCCTTATCTGATAAGAATCTAAAGTTGTGGGGTCCTTAAACCTGCGTTTTTTGGACCTCTGTCCCTTGGTGTGAAAACTAAACGATGGGGTGGGCCATGGGGACCTTGTGTTCGGTGCCTTTACTTATTCTAGTTCAGCCATCATAATTGCTTTGCTGTTGGCATATGTCTTGTGCCTATCTAGATGTTTTTTTATATGCTTATACGCGCAAGTGGTATCTTTACTGATTCTGTATTCTTTCTCTGTTCCCCTTCCTAACAGCGAGTTTCAGAGTTTGTATCACTGGAAGGTTATAAGTTAGTAGGATAACGAGGGGGAATTTTGTTACTGATATGGTTTGATTTCTCTCGCCTTTTGCAGAGTTAAAGAAGAACGTGAGAATCCATGGAATTTGAGAAATATTTTAACCAGGGATGGAAATCAGTTTCAAGTGCGGCAACTGACTCGGAAAATCCCAGTGGTTGTTTCGACTGTAATATCTGTTTTGACTTTGCACATGAGCCAGTAGTCACCCTCTGTGGCCACCTCTACTGCTGGCGCTGCATCTACAAGTGGCTCCACGTCCAGAGCGCCTCGCTTGCCTCCGATGAGCACCCGCAATGCCCAGTTTGCAAGGCTGATATATCTCATACCACCATGGTTCCCCTGTATGGCCGTGGCCAAGGCTCAACCGAAGCTGAAGGCAAGACACCATACATGGGCATGATCATTCCTCCCAGACCATCTGCTTGCGGTGCTCAAGGTGTGGTGTCAAACACATCCAATACCGGCCAGCGGCTTCCATATCGTAATCCTTACCGGAACCATAACTATAATGCTAATCCATACGGCAGTTTCGAAGAGGCTTCCCCATCACCCTTGCTTAATCTTGGAGACCCTGCAATGACCGGTTTGCAGCAACCAGTTGTTGGGATGTTCAGAGAGATGGTGTATGCGAGGGTTTTCGGTCCCTTTCCAAACTCTTATCACTTAATGGGTACTGGTAGCCCTAGGCTGAGAAGGCATGAGCTGATGGCAGACAAGTCATTGAATAGAATCTCCATTTTTCTCTTTTGTTGCTTTCTTTTATGCCTCATTGTATTTTGAAATATAGAACTAGGTTATTCTCCATTGTTCACCTCGATAGTTAGTTTGTAAAGGGCAATGGATCCGAGTTTATGAAATATCCATGGATCACTTATATTTATATATATATGATTTGATCTTCATATTTTGCTGGAAATTCATGCCTTTTAATCAATTATATCCATGGTAAGAACCTGAACAGTGTTTCATGGGAACTAATGCTGAATATGCAGATTGTAAATCTGAATCTTATTGTTCCATCATAAGTTGTAATGCTATGGATGTCACTACTAGACCTGATGGCTGCTTTCTTGCCGTTTCGGGAGAATGTAGTGTTCGAGTTGGAAAGTGTTTTTAAAATTTTAAATTTTAAATTTTAAATTTTAAATTAATATATTTTTAATATATTAATGTTAAAAATAATTTTTAAAAATTAAAAATTATTATTTTAATATATTTTAAAATAATAAATATTTTCAAAAACAATCATTATCACATTTTTTTAATATACTCTTCCTTCATCTTTTGAGGTTAGCTTGTCCTTATTTCCAATCATATTATAACAGTGATTTTTTTTTTAGTAATTTGTAAAATTATATTAAAATAATATTTTTTTATTTTAATATCAATATAATAAATCAAATTAAAAATATAATAATTTTTTTTTTTTTTTTTTTTTTTATAAAACGAGTTTGGAAATCGTAGCCTTAAGGAGCCACCTGGGTGGGGAAGCATCCCAGCCATTACTGACGTCGCCGAAAGACACCTGCAAAGCCAAAAAAGGCCACCAGCTTGGAGGCCATACACGAACTAGGGCGCCAGAACCACAGACAGAAGCCTGCCAGATACCGGTATAAAAATATCATGTACGTACCGGCAAGCTGTGCCCGGTGAGTTACGGCCCTCCGCTACCGTCCGCTAACTCGGATAGATTGGCCGTCCAGCTGCCTGGATCAACCGGTGCTAGCTAGACGGTTTTGACCATCCTCAATGACTTCCCTTCCCGAGGGACTAAACATATACCTCGTAAATGCTCCCTGAGTCACTGATGTGACCTGGCCTGCAGCTTTAGAGGGTGTTTGGAAGTGTGGTAGAGGTTGCTTTTCAAATAGTTTTTCGTGCCGAAAAGCATGCTAATGATGTTTTTTTATTTTTTAAAAATCATTTTTGACATCAGCACATCAAAACGATCCAAAAAGTACAAACCGCATTCAATTTTAGCAAAAAAAAAAAATAAAAAATTTTTGAATTTTTTCAAAAAGCCGGTTTGGCCGCAATGCCAAACAGGCACTTAGGCAGGCCTGTTACGCTCTCTATTGGCTACCCTATTTAATAATAAATGAAATAACAGAAAAAAAAAATATAGTCAACAAAGTAAAAGTTTTATATCCGCTTTATGTGCAAGTAATTTTTTAATTATAGATAGTATTATAAAAACAAATTAGAAAATATTTTTTAATATTTAATTATATAAAAAATAACTTGTTAATATTTATTTTATATTTATTAAAATAAAAAGGAACAAATCTTATAAATTTAAAATTTGAATAAATATGAAATTAAAAAAAATTAAATTAATTTTATAAGTTATCTCAAATAAAATAAATAACAATTAAAATAATAAAAATCAAATTTAACTGATAAAAAAATTGTAAAATGATGAAATTAAAAAAAATAATTATAATTTTATAAATTATTTAAAATAATAAATAATATTTAAAATAATAAGAACTAAATTTGATAGATAAAAAATTTCAATTAAAAAAATAATAAGAGAAAAATAAATAATAATTATAAAAATAAAAATTAAAGTTGATATGAAAATCAAATTTTAAGGTATATAATTAAAAAAAATTCAAAATAAAATATATAACAATAAAAATTTGAAGATCAAATTTTATATTATCAACAAATAACATGATATTTTAAAAATTTTCACAACTTATAAAAAATATTTTCCATCCAAAATAAAAGAAAAATATTTTTTTAAAAACAAAATAAAATTTTTTAATTAAAAAATATTTTTTATTAATCAATTTTTCTAATCATAAATAAATATAAGTTTTTTAAATAATATATCATTTTTATTTATTATTTATTGTACACCAACTAATCACCACTGTTAATTAAGGTGATGACTTTTGATAAATAAGCACTATAACGTAGTCTCTATTATTTAATTAACTAGATTGGCGGTCCAAGATATCACGACAGCCTGATGAAACTTTTTTTAATATTAAAAAAGTCTACACTTAGAGGATTCTAGCATTTTTTAAAAAATTAAAGAAATTTGAGATTCTCTGTCAGCCCACTGCCTCCAGAAAAGTATAGAAATTGATGAAGGGTTGGATGCTAATTTTTTATTTGATTTAGTTTTATTAAAAGAAATAATTAAATTATATATATTTTTTTAAAAAATTAAAACTGGTTTAAACCGATAAATTTTGGTTCGGTTTGGTTTTTAGAATAAAAATCAGTTGAAAATGATTTGGCTTGATTTTTTTAGTTAGGCTCGGTTCTTCCAGTTTCTCTTGGTTTTTTCAATTCGACTTTGTTTTTTTGATTTGACTTGGTTTTGGCTTATTTTTTCCGGTTTGAGTTATGTTTGGTTCTATATTTTCGGTTCCAGGTTGAAAAAATCAAAACTAAATTGGTTTGTTTTTTTCAAAATTTTAATTAATTTAATCAATTTTTTTTTATAGTTTATTTTCTTGACTATATTTTTTAATTTTTTTGATTTAATCAATTTTTTAAGTTTTTTGTTCATTTTTATTGGAGGTTAATGAGCATAGAACTTGCGTTATGATTTAAGCTTTTCTGTCTCTGTCAACCCACTGCCATAGCCTAAAATGGTTAACAAATCATCATCACCCCATTACCTTCCTCTAAGGGTGGCAGATGGAAGAGTAATTAAAGATACTAACCATTGAAATTAATGTAAGCGTTGAATTAGGAACAATTGATTATCAAATTGAATGATGATGATGATAGATCACAGGAAATTAGCCATAGCCACAATTGACCCCACTGCCTCCAGTATGGTGGCGGCCACCATGATGATCACTCATTTGTGCCGCTGATGCAGAATAGACATGACACCGCTTCATTTTACATCTCTTTTTCAGTGGATGTGGTGTCTCTATTACATTGTTAGGTCCCCCTCTTCCTTTTTCTCCATACCAAGCTAAAAACGAAGCTTCATATACTTGCTTTTTGACTTGGAATCCCTCCATTGTCACTTGGCTGTAACTCGTCTTCTTCGTATACGTGTGCATGCTCCCAAAAATACTTTCGAGCAATTTGACTTGCAAGTCTACGCGTTGCCCCTCTGTATGGGTTGTCTAGCTTGCTTGATTGATGCCTGCAAATAATTGAAGTCCATAATTGTAGTCCTGTAGAGTCGTGATCTTAACTCATAGCCAAGCACGAAAAAAACAAAAGAGGAAGAAAGAATAGTAATTTACATATATTCTTCTCACACCAAATAATTGCAGTGGTGTTGTGACGATGATTTGTGTGGTTATGGTATGGAAATATTTTTTATTTTATTTTTGTATTTTAAATTTTTAAAATTTTTTTTTTTAATATTTTTAAATTATTTTAACGTGTTAATGTTAAAAATAATTTTTTTTTTAAAAAAAATATTATTTTGATATATTTTCGAATGAAAAATACTTTACAAAACAACTATAACTACATTTCCAAACATGTTTTTTTATCATAATTAATTTAAATGTAATTGATAATATATTTCCAACATATAGTTTTAATCTTTTTTTCAATTACATGAATAGTTTCTGAACGTTGAATTTAATAAGAAATAAATGAGTAATTTATTTAGATTTTAATTTTCCCTTTTCGCAACAAAAAAAAGAAAATAAAAAAATTACGGAGTACAAAAAGTAAGCAAGCAAGTCTATTCCCTTTTGTGGGTTACAGACTTTTGGACTTGGAAAACACGTTTATGCGGAACGTACGCTTGAACTAGTCAATACTGTTTATTTTTATGTTTTAAAATTATTTTTAAAAAAATTAAAATTTTTAATTATTTTTATTTTAAATTAATATTTTTCAATTATTTTGATATATTGATATCAAAAATAATTTTTTAAAAATAAAAAAAATATTATTTTAATATATTTTAAAAATAAAAAATACTTTAAAAAACAAACTCTTAAACTTAGTGTTTTCATTAACTTTCTATTCTGTTTTTATACTTTTTACATAAAAAAAAAAAATGTTCTGCAGTCTTTTAATATTTTTTTTGATAATTTTAATATTCTATTTAGAAAACATAATATATATATATATATATATATATATATTTAAAAATCACAAATCATAAAAATACAGGACACACAATTAATCTCGTCTAACAACGTGGTACATTATCTCAAGAAAAACAAGAAGGCAGTAATCAGATTCAAGTAATCAAATTCTTCTGCAACCAACACAAAGCTGATATTTGTGTTTTGTTTTTAACATCAAAGTTGAGATAACAAGAATTCTCATCGAGATGGGCATATTTCACTGGACAAAATCACTCCATAAAATTATTAAAACTTGATAATAATAATTACTTTTTAAAGTAATTTTTATTTAAAAATATATTAAAATACTATATTTTTATTTTTAAAATTTTATTTTATTTTTCAAAATAATTTTTACTTCTTATCTTAGGTTCGAATTATTAATATAATAATTATTAAAATTTTATATAATTATTAATTTTATAATTAATAAAATTAATAAAATGTACGGTTTAAACACCTCCATTAATAATAAAAAATAAAAAGTGATGATTGTTTAGGCCTCCAAATACCTTTCCAATTCTGTCTTTAGTGCAAGGCCACTTCCACTTCCTAGCAGCCGCCTGTCTGCCACTCTGCCTGGAATGCTTGTTTCAGACGTGTTCAGTGTCAGCCATGAGGTCTTTTTTTAACAATATTTACAAAACTCATAGCAGTCTGTGGATTAGTGAGAGCCCATCATGTTTATTTTTTTTTTTAAAAAAGAAAAATGCTCCATAGAATCATAGATATAGTTCATGAGAATTATTCACACATGTTTCTCAATAAAAATGAGACCTGAACTCAAAATCTCTCTCCATAGTTCATCACGCAACCTCACCAAACTTGTACCAAGTCATGAAATGGGATAAATAATTAATTTATGTTTTTAATAGGAGTTTACTTTTCATAGGATACTGGGACTTTATTTAATGATCGAACGAATTTTTCTTTTTCTTTTTTTCCTTCCTTTTCCTTTTTTTTTTTTTTTTAATGTTGGTCATATCTGTATCTAAAATCATGGTCACTATGAGTGAGTCATAAAAATTAAAAACAAATTTAACTGAAAAAATAAAAACCATAAAAAATAACCGATTAGAATATTTAAAAAAACTTCTAGTTTTGTTTGGTTTTGTAATGTTTAAACCAAACAACCCGAACTGGTTCAAATTAAAAAAAAAAGTTCTTTAAATATTCCTCACACATACACCACACAACTCACATAACACCTCCTCAATCCTAACAGCCTCCCACAACACTCAAAACTCATGAGAACGTACCCAATTAATTATTCGTTCTTCAATCTTCATTAATTTCATTCCATAATCTTTATCAGTAATCATCATATCTTGTAAACCAACTACCCTCACCCAAGTTCTCACACGCCACACCTAACCTTCCAATTTTCATTCTTTAATTTGCATCTCCAAATCTATCATCCCAACAACACCCCTAAGCCTTAGTAAATGTAAGATTTTTTTCTATTATTTTTTTTAAAATAGTTTTTGTTTCTCACTTTGGCACCATTCTAACCATACCACAAAAATAGAAATCCAACATAATTTATTGATAGAAAAAAAAAATTAATTTGACATTTGATGATTAAGGAATAAAAGGAGTTGATGAATATATTTAATTGGTCAGTAGAGAAAAGAGAGATAGGTGGAGCTTTTGATGATGAGTGATCTTTGGTTTTTATGGTGGTTTGGGTTGCTGGGTTATTAACAATGTATATATATATTTTTTATATATAAAAACCGGTGTGGTTTGAGAATAAGGGTGGCTAATGGAGGTAGTAAAAGTGGGGGCTGAGCTTAATTATGTGGTTTGGGTTGTTGGCAATTGCTGAATTTTTTTTTTTTTTTTTTTATGAAAAGAAAATGGGCAAAGAAAGTGGCAATGGGCATTGAGCAATGTTTATTGTGGTGGTGAGGGTTTGTGTTTGAGAGTATAGTTTTTGATGATGTAGGTTTCTGGATTTGTGACAGTGAGAAGTGATTGATTATTGTGAGAGAGCGCAATGTATTTTTGTGGTTCTGTGGAAGGCCATTTAACTGAGAAAAGGCTGGTATGGATTCAACACTACTATGAGGGCTGCTGGTGATGAAGATGGGTTTGATTTTATGGTTTTTTTATGTTAAAAAATAAGACAAGTTTTTTTGGTTTTTGACATAAAAAATTAAACCGAACCAAAATTGATCGGTTAAAATCGGGTTCAATTTGGTTTTTTTTTTAAAAAAAATTTTAGTTTGATTGTTTTTATAGATAACAGCCAAACTAAACTAACTGAAAATGATTTCTCCAAATTTTCACTCATCTTCATCTCTAATTCTGCATTAAAAGAACATAACGGGCGAAAGGAAATGCAGAGAGAGGCCAATGGCGGGCCTTTGGCCCATGTAGATCCGGAGAAAATACATATTCAAACTCCAGCGTTGCAAAATAAGCCGACCCCTTACCCCAGTCCTCCCATGCACCGTCCACATCACGGCAGAACTCCAGAAGCAACCTCATCGGCCATCGGACTGTCCCCGCTAACACGGTTCCTCCACCACTCACCAGAATCCTACCTGCATAGCCTAAGTTGTGATAAATTGGTCATGTTCCGTATCTGCATTAGCATCCATCGATCCTTCGTATACCAGAGGATGATTGCATGGTGTCAGCTTCGAAGCTACCAAATTTATCACCTAAGCTTCCTTTTTTTTGTTAAGTTAAAGCGCAGATCACATAAGCTAGAAGCCCTATTTTTACCAAGATTGTATCCAATCAATGGCCCTATAGAATCACATAATCAAATGAAATATAAATTATGAGTTTCAGTGAGTTATCTTGCATCATCTGTTCCTTTCCCCTCAAACAATGTCGCATTTTTCAACCTATCAGATTACAGAAGCCCACCAGATTGTGATTTGAGACCCTTAATATACGTCAGCAATCTGCTGTGATTAACTGGAGAGAAAATATTCTCAGATCTCAGTAATTCTATGAACTCTTCAGCTTTGTTCTGATCTCCCTTCCCTTCCAAATAATCCAAACAGGAAGCCAAAGTTTCCTTGATGGATTTCCTTAGCCATGGGGATTTGTTCAACCTCAAGATACTCACTTGCCAGAGAATACCATGCATCAGCTGAAGGTTCACTCCCTTTCATCATCGCATGATCTATAAGGGATTCAGCCTTCTCTAAAAGATTATTCCTGCAATATGCATTAATCAATATGTTAGAAACTCGGAAATAATAGGATAATTCCCACTCCTTAAACATCATCTCGGCAGCTTCAATATCATCCAACATCAAAAGCGAGCTTATCATGCTCATATAGCCCTTATTGTAGATTTTATCCCTTTTCTCGTCAGGTTTCCAGATTCGATACAACTCATCTTTATTTCCTTTTCTGGAATACGACTTCAGGAGAGTATCAAATGCAACACTCTTTGTTTTTTCCTTGAGTTTCTTCAGCAGTGTCATCGCCATTATTTCCATTATCCCAGCTTTCAAGCACCCATCTGCTGCAACGCAATAAGCATTCCAATCTGGAACCACCTATTTGACTCCATTTTTTCCAGAATCTTATCCATTCCCTCATTGTCAGAGTCAGCTGCAAATGCAGAAAGTATATTGATCACATGGAATGCCCTCTGATTCCATTTTGGATATCAAGGCATCTAGTTTCTCATTATTACCTGTCTGGAAGTAAAGATACATCAATATATTGAAAACTAGAGGGGACCTCATAACTCCAGTGTCCGTCAGCTTCTTAAAAGTTGCCTCTGCCCTCTCCACATCTTTTTCACGTGTATAGCAGTTGAGAAGAGCTGTATAAACCATAAACCCTTTTAACTTCTTGTATGCCATGGACCCTCGAGATCAAGTTCATCCTGGTTGCTATATAATTGCATGAAAGGGGAAAATACATCCTGTTGCTCATCTGGTGAGATATCCAGCAAGAACAAAGAAATTAAAATTAAATCAAAATAAAGAGGATGAGGAAACAAGCATGACTTAGAAACATATCCACTACGCAAATAAAGTATAAGGCCACCTGCATTTTCAACTTCGCCGTCAATTTTGCAGCTGTCTCCGAGCAAAAAGATCAATTTTTTATAATGTCAAGAGTTCCACGAAATGCCAACAGCCTCGTTGGCAGAAGATAACCAATCCAAAGCGACCATAAACAATCACAGGCACAGAATAACTTACAAGTATACATACTTCTCTACAAGTTGATTAACTTACTTAATTTCACAGGCCCATTTGCTTCAATTGGCAAGATTTGGTCGTTTAATAACAAAAGATCAAAGTCTTATTCTTTTTATTATATATAACAAAACAACAACGGTTTAAGTGGGTCATTCAAACTTCACAAATTAACTAAAATTTCATTTTTGCATCTCCATCTGTTGCCATCAACAGAATTTAGTCCCTAATTATCATCTAAAAAGTGAAAACCACATGAATTCTACCACCAAGTTCACTTTTTTACTTATTTTCAATAAATCATTCCTTCCATATAAGAAAATGGGAAACAAAAAATCATAATCCAATACCAGAAATACCAGAAGTAAAAGTAAAAATCATAATAAAAATAAAGGGACTAGAGAAATGTGGATCCTCAAAGGCATGCTTGAAACGCTTGTAAATCTTCAACTCCGTTGTTATCTGCTGCAACTCATGTTTTGTTACAGAATTGCCTTGACTAACCCATTGATCAAGAATTGGTGTAAATGATATGTTGGGTGCGAACATGTTGAGAGGTCAAAATTGAACGTAAATGGGATTTGCAAAAGAGTGAGAGCTTCATTTTTGGGAACGAAAAGTTTGTTGTAAAATATTTTTTTGGATTATAAAAAGTTATTTTTTCTAGCATATTTTCAACTTAAGTTTCGTAAAATAATTATTTTTTATCAATTCATTTAGTTTATCCAATGAACCTTCTGAACAATAACTTTTAATTTTCTAATGATTTTTAAAGCAAACATTATCAGGTTTTATTTATTTATTTATGGAGGATAATTAAATCAAACTAATGAGAATTAATTCTAGTAATTATAAAAATTAATTATGCATCAATTTTAGTCTAAAAAATCAGTATAAAAAGGGTTGAAAGGGAAATGTTGTGCATAACAAGTGCCTTTTCTATCTTATTACAGCATGTTCTACCATGTTTTTCTTCAATTATTTTAGAGCTTAAATTTGGTTTTTGTAAATAGCTTTTGAGTTTGGTTTCCTTGATTTGTAGACCTTAAAAAGTAATGTAATTAAATAATTAATATGAATTAACATTAGAGTCTTTTATTTAGATCACTGATAACTTTTTATATATAAGCATTGTTAACATCAATGGAAACTCTATAACGAGGTGAATTACTACACCCTTCTTTAATTTCTTTATATGATCCATGCACTGAATATTTCCGTATGTTTAAAGGAAGATCATAAATACGCACCCAAAAGGTAATAAACTCAACTAATTTAAATAATTCAAATAAAAAAATATAATGATAAAAAATTAACTAATAAAAAATATTGACAATATAAAATAGATAAAAAAAATTGACTCGATACCATCTAATTAACATCCTAAATTTATAATATAGTCATGATAGTGAGATAATTTTATTAAAAATAAATTAAATAAAATTATAAAATTATAAAATATATAAAAAAAATTAAATGATGAGGTCAAAAATAAATTAATTAAAGAAAGACTAGAATACTTTTCGCAGTCGAAACTCGAGGCAGTTGCTCCAAAAATAAATTATTCCCATTAATGGAGTTGTGCGCTAGCCATTTTTATTTTTTAAAATTTATTTTAATATTATTATATAAAATAATTTAAAAATATAAAAAAATAAAAACAAAAACAAATACAAAACTCCCTTTCAAGCAGCAAGCTTTTCCTTGGAATTTCCCGAAGTCTCTGCCGTGCTGTTAGCAAATTGCTTTAAGCTTTAAACTTTAAAGTAGAGGAAAAATAAAAAAGAAAAACTCTTTTGGATAGAGCATGACAGGTATGGTCTGAAGAAAAAGGGAAAGCAAGACAAAAATGGAGGCTATTTTAGTGGCTTTTTAAGCACTTTGTGGATCTGTGAACACCTATGACCTAACCACTTCACCAGTCAAATCATGGCTGCTTCCACCTATAGAATAATCTAACAATCCCATTAAAAGTTTTTTTTATTTATTATTATTTTTTTATTTTTTTATAGGAGTTGTTGTTTTTTAAAAATATTTAAATAATATTTTTTAGTTTTTAAAATTTATTTTATCATCTGTTAAAATGATACGAAAATATATAAAAAATTAAAGAAAAAAATATTTTTAAAATATAAAAACAAAATACTTTAATTTGTAAAACAACAATTATAGTTAACTTTGAAACTTTAATTGATATGTCGTAGTTCAAACCTTAGACGAAGATATATTTTAGATGGGGTGAAATCTGTTTTTTATTAAATTATTTTTTAAAAAAATTAAAATATATTTTTTAGTGTTTTATTTTTTTTTATATACTAATATCAAAAATAAATTTGAAAAAATAAAAAATATATTATTTTAATATATTTTTAAATAAAAAATAAAAATAATGTCCATTACACTTTTAAATACCTTAGAAATTGAGGATGAATTGTTTCATTGTGTATTTGAAATTATGTTAAAGATAAACCGTTCATATTGAAAGAAAAAAAAGGGTAAAGATTTAAGCCACCGTTTGGAAACATCGTTCAAACCGCGTTTCTAAAAAAATCAATTTTTTTTGTTAAAATTTAATATGATTTGTATGTTTTGGATCGTTTTGATATACTGATGTCAAAAATAATTTTTAAAAAATAACAAAAAAATTATTAATATGCATTTCAGCATGAAAAGTTATTTGAAAAACAACCACTACCATACTGCCAAACATACTCTAAATATCTTGTTAGGGCAGCTCCAACGGAGCTGCCAAATGAAGAGGCATTTGTACTATGCCTTTTATTTCTTTACTTTCAGCATTCCAACGGCAGAGGCAAAGCAATAGCCAAGATGACTTTTTGCTTTGTTAAGAGCCATTTCTACATTTAACTGTAGAAATGACCAAAATGGCCAACGGCTATAAACAACTCTTTTTTTATTATATTTTTTTAACATAGAAAATTTTGTCTATAAATACATGAAGAAAAAACTTGTAGTTTTAAATTTTTGTATTGTGCCTTACCCTTCTCTCAAATTTAATGTAATGTAATGTAAAATATCTAAATTAAATATATTGTAATGTATTTATTGATTTATTGTAATGTAATGTATTTTTAATTAAATATGTAGAAAATTCTTGGTTATTTTAAATACATTGTTATGAAATTGATATTAATTCGTAATACTTTTATAAGTTTGAATTTGAATTTACTTTTAAAAAATTAAATTTTTAACAATAACATATAAAACTTAAAATTAAAAATATTCATATAAATAAATTTTAAATTTAATTTTACATTATATTTTTTAACTTTTATATTAGTTCATTAATTTTATATTACTTTTATAAATTACTCATATTAATTATATAATTAATAACATCATAATTATATTATATATAAAATATCTAAATTAGTTATATAATTATATTAAAATTAATTTAACATGAAATATATTAAAATATAAATGGCTTTTCTAAATAGCTTTTTACCATTGGAATACACATAATACAAAAAACTATATTTACACTATTCAAAAAGCTATTTTCTTCATTTGGCTCTTCAAAATGGCATTTCTCATTGGAAATGCTCTTATGTTAAAGATAGACTATTCATATTAAAATCATGAAATTTATATATAAAAAAACTAACTTCTTTGAATTCTAATTAGTCAAGAAGGACATCCTTTTTGCTAATCTTATTTAAGAGGGAGCCTAATCTCTTAATCATTTCATTAATCTTCATGTTAGGAGGAAAACATGTTACATCTTATGGTTTCCCAATATTTTCTATCGAACTTTGGATAAATGCATAGTTATAAAGCTAGTTTGATTATGATTTGGTTGTAGATTATAAATTAGGTAAGTTAACTAGTGGGTCAATGAATTGATCCAAGTTTATCGAGTTTTTTATTATTTTTTAAAATAATGTTATTTTTTATAAATAAAAAAAATCTAAAATAATATTTTTTTGAATAAAATTAAAATTAAAATTAACTAAATTTAACTCAAGTTATGAATTAACCTACTAAGCATTTAAAATTAACTAGGTCAACTCTCTTGACAATTCAAAAACAAACCCAGCCCAAACTAAGTTTTGAAATTATGGTCATGTTTAGGAACGCGGTTGAAATCATATTTTTTAAAAAATTGATTTTTTTTATTTAAAATTACTTTTTTATGTTTTTTAGATTATTTTGATGTTCTGATGTCAAAACTAATTTTTTTTTAATAAAAACATATTATTCTAATATATTTTAAAATAAAAAATATTTTAAATAGCAATTACCAAGGTTGTTAAAAACGCTTTTTTGACACGACATGGAATATAAAATATAAACTCAAATTGTAAAATCATAAGTAAAATATTTTAACTAATTATATATTAACAATTTCAATCAAGTAGTAATTAACAATATAATAAAATTAAATTAAAATAAAATAAATAATAAAAAAGTCCAAACATTTTTACTCTATTTACATTGATTCCTCTATTTCTTAGATAAATCGACTTACTTACTTCGTCATTTACAATAAACAAATCTCTTTAAATTTTGATAGACTATTTAATATTAATTATTCAAAGAATCAAGCATGCCAATTTACAACTTTTATTCTATATAATTACCAGCTAAAACAAAGTAATATATAAATTAATATGTTAATAGTTTACATAACAAAATTATGAAGAATGAATATGTATTTTAATTTTACGGAAATAAAATCCACAAATAACTTGTATAATTAAAAAAAAATTATAGTCAAAATCAAGCCCTTGATTATCAAATAACACAAATTTTCTAATATATAAATTTAAAACAATGAAAATATTAAGATACAGATTATAAGAATTCATAATTTTATATTTTTTCAAACTCATAAAATTGATCTGATTTTACCGAGTTTGACCGAATTTACTAGTTTTAAAATTTTAATTTGATTTGAAATATTAAACATATATTAACTCATTAAATCGTAAGATTTTAAAAATAAATTTGATTTTTTTTTAACAACATTGACAACTACTATTATATTTCTAAAAACACGAGTCACTGTACTGACCTAAGAAGGCGTTCCGAGTTTGATAAGTTCGGACAAATGTAGTAATCACAATCATACAGTGAATCGCAATTCAATAATGGCGTAGGCAGACAATATAGCTTGTAGGGACTTCTAAAGTAAGGTCAGAGTTCCCGGCCCTTCTTTTGATTAATTTTGTATTTATTTGACTGAGGGAATAGTAAATTTGTTCAATTTATTTATTTTTATTTTATTGGAATAAATTGAGAATATCACATCAATAATACGCGCGTGTTCAGTGATTAAAAAAAAAACAGTTTTTCTTTTTAATTTTAGCTTTTTTTTCCTTTTCAATTTTTCCTTTCTAATAAAAAACTAGAGAAGATGTTCATTTATTAAAAACGAAAACAAAGTTTTTCATTAAAAAAAAATACATCAGAGTTAGAATTGTATAATTCATAAAAATCAAAACCATAATTTATAATAATATTCTTAATATTTTATATCTATGATAATCTAATTACATAATATTAATCTATTTCATTCAAATTAAAAACTATAATGAAAAAAATTATATTATCAACAAAAAAAATCATCATATTAGATTTTCAATAAAAACTAAACTTATATATGAAACTAGCTAGATAATATTGAGATTTATATATAAAAAAAAAAATTAATCTTTTAACTTGTACATAAAAGAAAAAAAATCGTATAGTTCATGTTTTCTTTTCATTTATATAGATTTAAAAAACTATTTTTCAATTTGATAAATGGAGAAGTATTACATTTGAAACTTTCAATCAATTTTTCCTTTTTTTTTACTCCATTTAAAAAAAAGAAAAGAATTATCGCCCATTTTCTAGATAGTCCCATACAATGTCCCATGATTATCTCCTTCCAACATCAGAAAGTTACATGCACCTAAAGAAACAAAAGGATAAGAAAATATTAAAATTAAATTCAGAAAAGAAAGAATAGAAAAGAAACATTCCACCTTCCACGGTGCTAGTAGTTTCCCAAGGCCGGTGTTGATGAGATACAAGTAGAAAGCCTTGACATTAAAGAAACCTTTCGGATAATCATAAATCTAGCTTAAGCTTAAACATGGCGGCCACTTTCTCCCAGCTTGACCAAGACACAACAAGCAAGAGTTCTTCAAGCAACACCAGGTCTCCAAGAACAAAATGCCCTGCTCCATTTTTATCCAAGACTTACGACTTGCTAGAAGAAGGCGGGGATCATGGCAGCGATGGTGATCATCCTCATGGCAAGAGAGTTGTTTCTTGGAATGCAGAGGGCAATGGTTTCGTAGTGTGGTCTCCATCTGAGTTCTCAGAGCTCACTTTGCCTAGATACTTCAAGCACAGCAACTTCTCCAGCTTCATCCGTCAGCTTAACACTTATGTGAGCAATTACTATTACTATATATATGCTTTCATCTCTTCAACATTTTGATACTATGCCTTCTTATCAAATGCCAGCAACTTTCCTCTGGACAAAAATGATCCCCTTTTGTTTTGCAGTTAGTTTCTTTTAGGGTTCACCATATAATATACAGGGAAATTCTTTTTAGCACGAGATGATGGGAGTTTTAGAATATTTTTTATCTCCTTTTTGTTAATGATCTGATCCAAGTTAAGGATTATCGATGAACACTGTGAATTATCATGATCTGAGGTGATTGATTGTTCATATTTGACTGCTTAAAGTATATAGGGTAAAAAATGTCCTACTGCTAAGTTTAATGTAGTTGTTGTATGACTTTTACAATTCAATCATGTGGTCAGAGCCAGTTTTTCTCTCTTCTGACAAGGACTTTTTTAGGGAGCAAACCTGTACTCCATTTTTTCTTTAGAAACCTGCGCTTCAATTTATGCAAGCACCACAGGCTAGTGGTTATACTGTTTTTATGATCTACGTATAAGCTACTGTATATGGATTCACTTTTTGTCTATTTCTGTATGTTTTAGAGTGTAGTAAACACTGTTATTTAAAGTATAAAGTATTATTTATTTAAAAATTTATCAAAACAATCTAAAAATACAAAAACACTCCAGACATGATCTTCATCTTCATTTAATTTGGTATCCAAATGGGCCTTGGTGCTTTAGTAAATGTCTCTCTGTCAAACCAGGATGGCAACATTTTAGGCTCGGTGCCATGAATCTCATGACCTTGTGATTTTATAGTGAATCTAATCCTCCGAATTAAAGCAGGGATTCAAGAAAACATCATCGAAGAAATGGGAATTCAAGCATGAAAAGTTTCAGAAAGGGAGGAGGCACTTGCTAGTCGAGATCATTCGAAAAAAATGCGAGCCTAGCATGTTTCCAACATATTTAAAGGCTTCTTCTAATCAAGAGGATGCATCAATTGACATGGAAGAAACTAATTGTTCGATGCTCATGGCAGAGAACAAGAACCTTCGAAGAGAGAAACTTGAACTGCAAATCCAAATAGCACAATTCAAGGCTCTAGAAACTAAGTTATTGGACTGTCTTGCTCAATACATGGGAAACCACCAGAACAAAACCAGGAGGCTATGTTAAGTTCTGATGAAATTACAAAAAAAATGGCGAAGGCCTAGGAGTGCTCTCTCTGCGGGTCTCCTTCCCCAGTATATTGCTTAGTGTTTAGTTTTACTTTTCCCTAAATATTTGTAAAATTAATGTGCTGATGAGAGAGAGAGAGAGACATGTTTGTAGTTTTAGTTTTTGAAGTAGATTTATGTTTTTGTCTAGTTCTCTTGTGTGCGTTTTTTCTTCTACGAATGTTGTTACTGCTTTGTTATTAAACCAGGACAACTAGGTAGGTCCAGTCGTAATTAACTATGTTAACCCATGACTTCTGTTATATGTTTTTTTTTTTTTTGAAAAAGAAAAATCTTTAAACTATATATCTTTTGAATTGGGTTATATAGACTTATAGTTTCTAGTTAGATAGGTGATTATCATAATGCTGTAAGTTGAATCAAATTTAATTGAAAAAATAAGTTATTAATATTATTTATGTGAAAAGAGAGAAAAAAAAACATGTTAGAGAGTCATTGCTTTTCGCCTTGACACCATCCTATAGCAAGAAAGAGTTCACTAAGATTGTTTTTATATCATCATTAAAGGCTAAATGATAACATCGAAACATGCCACACATGATGTAAAAGCAAAGATATGGAAAGTAAAGTAAAAAAATATTATAAAGTGAGTATCTCATGGTTATATTTAATTAATTATTTTAATTTAATAAAAAAATTACTTTTAAAAAGTTAAATTTAACAAAGAACGACAAATAAAAAAACTCGAATTAACCCAAGTTATTTACAAATTCAATGAAAAATCTTATATAAAGAAAATAAACAAAATTATATAGCCTAATATCCAATTATATAAATATTAATGAAACTGATAAAAATATGAGCTTAAAAAAAAAAAAAAAAGCAAACCTTAGCGAATCTTTTAAAGTTGGGTTGATCTCTTAAAATTACAACCCGTGAAAGCTTATACTCGAACTCGATCAAGAAGCCCAATCTATAACAAATTTAATATTAAATGATAAAATTGAAGAAAAAAATATAAATTTAGAAAATTTACCAAAAAAAAAAATAACAATAAAAAAATGATGATAAAATATGATAGGGTAAAAATAGGAGGAGGAAATCATAAAAAAAAAATTAATTGTAAAAAGTATCTCAAATAACAATTAAAATAATAGACACCAAATTTGACAAAAGAAAAAAACATTAAAAAAGAATAAAATTGAAAAAAAACTAATTTTATAAATGATTTCAAATAAAAACAAATATTAATTAAAAGAATATAGATAAAATTTAAAAGAAAAATAAATTAAATGTTTTGAAAATTTAGTGGGTTAGACTCAAAAATCAAAGAGGAGGGGGGGAAAAAAGAATGGAAGAAAAGGTCATTGACACCAAATTGAAAGTCAGCAAGTCACATGGGCCATCTAAGGATAGAGGGATGCCAAGACGATTCGAACGCCACTTTGAAAGCCACTGTTTGGTCGTCAAATTCCTCCTCATAAGTTGCCTGAATGGTGTAGCCATGACCTATGCGCTGACACTTGCATTGTACGCGTCAATCACTTTTGTAAATAATATTTATATTTATTAAATTGTTAAATTTGAAAATCTAGAGGGTTGGGTGCGGAAATCATGAATGAAAGAGAAAAAAAAAGGTTATTGATATCAAACTAGAGATTAGTAAGTCACACATGTTGTCTATGGATGGAGAAACCACTGAGATGATTCGAACATCATATTGATAGCCACCATTTAACCACCAAACACCCCTTGCAAGCTGGCTTAACGATGTGGCCACAACCCATGTGCTGACATATTTAATGCACGTGTCAACCACTTTTTTAAATAATATTTATATTTATTAAATTACTAAATTTCTTCTCGGTCAACTTGCTTATAACTACAAAACTAAGATGAAAATACAAAAAGCCCTTCAATGTTATTTAAATAAATTTTATTTTTAAGAGTAATTTAGTTATTCCACTACATTTTAGAAAGTGAAAATACAAAAAAGATCCTAGTTTTTAGGTTATTTTTTTTATTATTATTTTAAAGAATAATTTAGTTATTTTAAAGTATTTAAAAATATTAAAAGATTAATTTGTCCTCTATCAATATAATAACCATTGTAAAAAGACTATATGACCTTCATTTATTTTCTTTGAAAATATTAAAATGATAATTATATATTTTCAATTGTAATGAATCTTGATCTGAGTCCTATTATATATATATGTTTTTTTAAAAAAATTTATGATCAATTATCCTTAATTAAGCTAATTTGGAAACTACCGCTGATAGCCCAATAAAAGCCCAGCCGAGCTCCAAGACCCGTTTCTCTTAAACCCTACTGGCACAGGAAAAAAAAATCCACTGTTTCTTTTACCCTGTCTTTGCTGCGAAACCCTTACAATGAACACAAAACTAATCTCTAAAACCCTAATCCAAAATCAAAATGCAATCATTTCCAGATCTTACTACACCAACAAAACTAATAAAGCTACGCTGTACTCAAAGCTCAGTCCTTTAGGAAGCACCCCAAGTTTGGAGCCTGAGCTTGACAGTTGGATCCAAAGCGGAAAAAAGGTCAAGGTTGCCGAGCTTCAACGCATTATCCACGATTTTCGCATGCGAAAACGGTTCACTCACGCCCTTCAGGTTTTTCTCTTTTTGGGTTTTTCTTGTTTCTTTTGTGTTTTGTTGATTTGGATTTTGTTTGGCTGCTGAGAAAATGTGGGAAAGGAAAAGAAATGAAGGTTGAACATTAAACTAATTGTCGATCACTTTGCTTAATGGTCAATGCCATGTTGGAATTTTGCCTCAAAATAAGTTTTCACAGAATAAATGCTTGGCTATGTATGGATTTTGACCGTATGTGCATCTCAACCGTGTTGGTGGATGGATTGCTGCCTTTTTAATCTATATATCTTTCTTTATGAAAACACATACAAATATTTTTTTTTTGGTTGATAAAAGATGCAATGTTTATAAATGGAGGTAAATGAGAGCATAAATTTTTTATTCATTTGAACTTTTTGTTATTAATGTTGGCTACCAAAGAATTATTTAATTTAATTTTCTACTCTTTAGAATTTTTGTTTAGGTAATATATACTTTTATTGTATTGCCTCTAAGTTTGTGGCACTTTGTGGGTGCAGGTGTCAGAATGGATGAATAAAAAGGGCATTTGCATATTCTCACCAAGTCAACATGCTGTTCAATTGGATTTGATTGGTAGAGTTCATGGGTTTGTTTCTGCTGAGAACTATTTCAATAACCTGAGGGACCAGGATAAAAATGAAAAGACATATGGTGCACTTCTGAATTGTTATGTTCAGAAGCGTGAAACTGATAAGTCCATCTCGCATTTGCAGAAAATGAAGGAGATGGGCTTTGCCAAATCATCTCTCTCTTACAATGACATTATGTGCCTCTACACGAATGTTGGCCAGCATGAGAAGGTTCCTCAGGTCCTAAATGAGATGAAGGAGAACAATGTTTCACCTGATAACTTCAGCTACAGACTTTGCATGAATTCCTATGGTGCTAGAGGTGACCTTGAGGGAATGGAAAAGATGTTGAATGAGATGGAGCACCAACCGGACATTGTTGTGGACTGGAACTCATATGCTGTTGCTGCTAGTTCTTACATCAACGGTGGCCTTACTGATAAGGCCATTGATTCCCTGAAAAAATCAGAAACAAGGCTAAATAAGAAAGATGGAACTGGTTACAATCATCTGATTTCACTCTATGCTGCACTAGGGAAGAAGACTGAGGTTTTGAGATTGTGGAATCTGGAGAAATCTACTTGTGAAAGGCCTATAAACAAGGATTATATCAACATTATGGCTTCTCTAGTGAAGCTTGATGAGTTTGAAGAAGTTGAGAAAGTGCTAAAAGAGTGGGAAGCATCTGGCAATTTTTACGATGTTCGGGTGCCAAATACCCTTATTATTGGGTACTCTGGTAAAGGCTTGTATGAGAAAGCAAAGGCACTGCTTGAGAACTTGACCGAGAAAGGAAAGGCGACTCTCCCAAACATTTGGGGCAAAGTTGCTGCAGGATTCTTTGACAAAAATGAGGTGGCAAAAGCTTTCAGTTGTATGAAGGCTGCCCTCTGCCTATATGAGGAGAATAAGGAATGGAAGCCAAATCAAAAGGTGATCAGTGGCATTTTGAGTTGGCTTGGTGATGAAGGTAGTGCTGAAGACGCAGAAGCTTTTGTGTCCTCGTTGAAGAATGTCATCCCAATGAACAGGGAAATGTATCATGCTGTATTGAAGGCACATATAAGAGCTGGGAAAGAAGTGCATGGACTGTTGGACGACATGAAAACATACAAGATAAAGGAGGACGAAGAAACTAAGAAAATCTTGAGCATGATGCAGAAGTAAATTCAACAACCTAAGGCCTTAATGTTATTCCATTGAGAACCACAATAACTCCCGTATTCAAATCAAGTTTGTTCGTGAGAGAATCATGCAACTGATGCAGCACTCCATTTTGTTTGTCTTGTTGCGTTGAGGCAATTGGTAGTTCACATTTATCAAGATTATTCCCTTGCTTGCTTCCAGATGTCCATATGAAATTGTTCAAGCTAATCGTGATGGGTTTTATTCATATATGCTTGGTCTATTTAATTTATCAACAGCCTTATTCCATGCATAATGCATTGGCTGGAGTGCTGCTTGGGATTTGCTGTCTCCCCGTTCTTTCTGGTTTGAAGATAGATTTCTACCCCCACACAAATTAATGGTGGAAGACAATCCTTCTCCCTTAAAAACTACTTAGAGTGTGTAGTTAGCAGATAATCCCATCCTTGTACTTGTTCTTTTTTTCTTTGTAGCATTGATTGCTTGAAAACTACGAGACACGAACCAAACCTAAAAATAAATGGGCTAGGGTGTGGATCCAAGCCTACAAAACCAGATTGTATTTCACCTCTTTTAGATATATTAACTTCCATGAACTAAGCAAGACAACAACTTCATATTTTCAGCATCCTTATCAACTTTTTCATCATTTTTTCTATAAACATTGACACCTTGTAGCCTCTAAGACTTCGTTTCTCCTACAACTTTACAAATGCTAGCATCATAGGGTCCATAAATTCAACAGGTGACTTGTTTTATAGATGCTCATGATTCTCAGTAATCACATCAATTCATTTTCAACATCTTAACCTCTTACCAGCTTAAAAGATATTATGATCTCTTGAGGTTTTCTTTAAATCTCCTCAAATACAAATATTATGTTCTATTGGTTTTCAATATCATCTGTGTTTTCTTGTTTGCTTTAAAATTGGATTTTTAAGCTTATTTCCTTAGGCCTTTGAATCGTATTCTTTCCATACCTCCTCTGGGTTGTCATAAAAAGTTCTAAATCTATGATAACTGCAAGGACTTCAAATGCTTCCCTTAGGGTCTACAATCCGAGTGCATCCGAGCAAGATTCCTTCGAAGAAACTGCGCAATTATTAAGCATCTGTTGCTTCGTTCTTTTTTCCCGTAATGAATTTGTCAGAGTTCATGAAAAATCCTCGTGTAAATAGAAGTTCATATGAAATAAATCGATTCTGTAATTTTCTGCTTCCTACTTGAATTTCTAAAGTTTCTAGTGCAATACATGCTCTCATCCAAGCATCTGACCTCGTCAAACAATTAATAGTCAGGAAAACTTGTCTGTGTATTTGATTTCAGTTGAACTGGCAATATGACCATGTGACGACACCACTTTCTTTCATCTTGCAAAGGAAAGCATGTACATGCCCTACAATATTACCAGCTAGATTCATCCATCGTAAAAGCAATCCAAATCATACTTGATACCACTTGAACCACGTTGCAAGAAAAACTTTCATATTATAGCTTAAATCTATGATCTATCAGAAAACCAAGCAAGGCATCAGAACATTGGTAAGAAAGTATATTGTGCAATCTTGAGGCTCATCACTCATGTATAACATCAACAGATATCACTAACATGAGTAGAAAATTTAGGTTTGGCTGGTCATTATTTGAAAGAATCGATGTCAACCCTACTCGGATAGGGTGGATTTTAGTTCCCCTTTGTCTCGCAGCTCCAGTATAATATCACAACCGCCTATTAGCTCACCTTTGTAATAAAGCTGAGGAAAGGTTGGCCAATTCGAGAAGACCTTTAGGCCCTGCCTAACGTCCTCATCTGATAAAATATCAAAGGACCCAAAACTGACACCCTTCTCCTTCAGGGCATTCACAACTTTGGAACTGAAACCACATCTGGGGGCATCTGGGGTGCCCTTCATGAAGAGCATCACTGGCGAAGAAGTGATCAGGCTCTTTAAGCGATCTTCTAGAGTCTCTTTCTGAACAATCCCTTTCTCAACCAAAATCCTTTTAAGTTCCCCACTTTTCTGCATCTCCAGCACAATGTCTGATCCGCCAATAAGTTCACCTTTGATGTACAGTTGAGGGTAACTGGACCAATTAGAATAGACTTTAAGCCCCTGACGGACTTCTTCGTCGGTGAGAATATCAAAGCTCTCAAAGGTCACCTTTTCCTCTTGAAGGATTGCTACTACCTTCCCACTGAAACCACACTTTGGCTCGGTAGGTTTTCCCTTCATAAACAACATAACTGGGCCTGAATTAATCAGGCTTTCAAGTCTGGAGGTCAAGGTTGTGCTCAAACCAGGGGATTGTGTACTGCCGCCCTTTCCATTTTCACTTCCACTCACTTTTGCCTCAACGGAACCAATAGCATCAATTCCATGATCTCTGAAAACTTCTTTTAATTCACCACTCTCATGCATTGCAATTGCTATGTCACATCCGCCGAGAAGCTCTCCCTTGCAGTACAGCTGAGGAAATGTGGGCCAGTTTGAGAACAACTTCAACCCCTCACGAACCTCATTGTCAGATAAGATATCAAAAGTTCCGAATTTCACAGTTTCATCCTTCAAAATATCAATAACTTTTTGGCTAAACCCGCACCTAGGAGCTTCAGGATTCCCTTTCATAAATAGCATGATAGGGTGAGAGTCAATCAGCTGTTGCAATCGATTTTTTAATGCATCACTGAGGCCAGGTTGTGCTTGGTTTGCTTGTGCGGAGGAGCCATTTTCTTTGACAAACTCTTTGACTGTTTCAAGAGCAGTAGGTCCAGCAGCCATTCCAAGGCTGGCAGGGGCTGCAGGTTCTCCAGGGTTAGCTGAGCCAGCAACTCTAGCGACTTTGTTTGCCAAACTGGAAGGATCTGCACCTTCCAATGTATCAACTGTCTTGCCATCCTGATGAAGAAAATGCATGAAATGGCTGGTTAGTATTCACAATGAGAACTATGTTTTCAGGAGACAAGAACAGCAGTAATTCATTCCTAGGTTGCTAAATATACATGAATGTAGACAATCTTGCAAAAACTAGAGTATAAAATTGAAATTTTCAGGTCATTTTCTAATTTTTAAGAATAAAAAGAGGATGAAAATAGGCCCTTTACGGTGACTTGAGCATGTGCTACATATCAAGAACTTTTCTGGTTTACATGGCTCGGAACTAGACATTGTATATCCATCTACTTGCCGGATGCACAGTTCAGCCCAACTAAATCCAAACCTAGCAATTTTAAGGATTTCATAATTCGATTGGTTTTGAGAAGTTGTGCAATACATGATTAGGCAGGCAGGTTTCGAAAATGAATGGTTTTGGTTTTGAGAAGTTCGGTGGCCTGATTAGTCAGGTGGGTTTAAAAAATGTTCCGAAGCTAAGCCGCAAAACCCACAAACAATATCACATGAGTTGGATGCAAACTTAATCCAAAATTTACAGGAGTATAAAATAACTAGCATCTTTCCACGGGATTATTAAACAGCACACAATAAAAGCATACAAAAAAGTCACTGCATCTCGTCTTTGTCTCAAAGCCCAGGCCAGCAGTACCATGTATCTCATGAATTCTAGATAGTTGTTCTTAAGAACCGATTATACTTGGCATTACCCCTTTCATTTTACAGACTGTGATAATGTGCTTCATGGATTTAATTTTGACCCAAATAAGAAATCCTTAAACCTGCAAGTTAAATGACTACACACTGCTCCACCAAATTATCACTTAAAACCATACGAATGATTTGCATAAGTGAATTACATAATTCAATTCATTAATCCATCTTCTACAAGAGACGATTAGAATCATGAAACCCATTAAAACAGAGCAAAGTAATCAGTATCAACACAGCCAAAACATGTCCTTTTCTAAGACTACCATTACAGCCTAAATTTCCAACAACAAAGCTGGATACGGATACTTACTAACAAAACATCAATAACACCAAAAGAACATAAAAATTTCAAAACCACCTCAAAAGAAAACGAAGATACCTTCACGAAAGCAAAATAAGGCACAGAAGACACTGAAAAGGCCTCTGATATCTCTGGTTGCTCCTCTGCTTCAACCTACGAAACAAAACCCACATCACCAATTCACACAAAAAACAAAAACCCACGAACATGCAAACAAAGAAATTCACATTACATACCGTGAGAAAGTGGGTGTTAGGAAAATCAGTGGAGAGATGAGAAAAGACTTGGTCCATTTGTTTTGAAGCATCACACCATGATGCCCAGAAGTGAATGATTACTGCTTCTCCACTTTTGGTTATGTTATCAAGCTCAGCCTTTGATTTCACGTCCTTTACCGACCCACTCATTTTTTTTTAATTCCAGCCTGCAACCACACACTTGCAGAAATTTGCAGACACGCAGCAGAACTTCCCTTTCTTTATTTATCAATAGAAACCTGTGTCTTTGTTTTTTTCTTTTAAAAAGTGATTTTTAAATTTTTTAAATTTTAAATTATTTTTATATACAACTATTAAAAATAAAATTTAAAAAATAAAAAAATAAAATATATTTCAAATTAAAAACAATATCACAATCTCAAACACTATTTAATATTCTTTTATTTTATTTGGATTTCTTACTAGACTATAATTTGACCCCATACAATTCAACAAGTTTCAAATTCATCCCTTCAATTTAAGATCCTAAAAATCTCCAAAAGTTTCAATTCAACTCCTTAATGTTAAGCAACTAGTCCTGATTACCACTAAGTCCAAAGAGAATATTTTCTTAAAAAAATCATTGAGTTTATTTAAAGAATATGATCGAAATATTTTTTGTATTCAAAATATTCTTAATATTTTAAGATTTTTCTTATTGAAGGGGATGATTTTTAAAATACTAAGGATATTTTGGATACAAGAGAATTGAAAAGAGATTTTTATAATATTTTTTTAAACGAGGAGAGGTATTTATAAATTCTTAAACTTTGATATGGTTTTGAATATATTCAATTTTCAAAAAACAAAATCCTTGATATAGTTATTATTTTAATTTGTTAAATTTACTTTCAAAATATAATTGAATCTCATCTATGTAATCCAATAATAAAGGCATATTTGAATTGTATGGATTAAATGCTTGTTTTAAGTTTAATGTTTAATTTCGTTATTATTAACTACAAATTACCTGATATCTGACAAATTAATATACAGATTAGTGAGTCAAATGGTTTGGATATCTCATCTATGTAACCCGCTAAATATTGCAATAATTTATTGTTATATGTTTCATTTTTTATTTAGTTGCTTAAATTTTAAGGTAAGTTGCCTTATGTTGAAAATTTAGTTTTAAGACCTTGTTAATTATTACATTTAAGGTTAAATTAAAAATGAAGTTAATTCATTTTTAGAGTTCAAATTTTGTTGAAAATTATTCTCCAACATAAAATTTTTAATATGAAACATTTATATAATTAAAACAAATTATAAGTGAATAAAAAAATAATCTTAAAGAATCATTGATCGGTAAATTATGAAGAAATTCAAAACTCTCTAAAAACTTTTATTCCACGTAAAATAAAAATCTTTCTTTGTTGTTTATATAATAAAAAGATAAAAAGTTCAAATTTAACATAAAAAACACTTAAATTTTTAGAGAAGAAATTCTATAAACAAAATGGATTTTGAATTTAAACCTAAATAGGCTCTTGCTCATGCTTCCGATTTTTGAGGCTGTAAGAGATTATTTATTGCTATTAACCTTTTTTCTAGGCTTGGATTTGGGTTAATAATTTTTTGGTTATGAAGAATTATTTTTCTAGTACATATATCAATCTCATGAATAAAGTTGGTAAGTTTTTTTTAGTAACCTAAATAGTATTTGGACAATTTATTCAGCTAAAAAAACATCATATTTAAAGTAAAAATTATAATATTTAGTTTTGATTTATGACAACTAATTAAAACTAATAATAAAAAAGGATAATTTTGATAATTATCAAAATTAATTTTTTAATCAGTTGTGGTTGCAAAATCCACTATAAAAAGGAAGTTGAAAAAATAATTTTAAACATTTTTTTTCCAAATTTTATAACTTTTCCTCACCTCAGTTTTTAGTTTTTTTCCTCTTATGTTTTAAGCTTTATTTACCTTCTAATTTAGAGCTCAAGTTTGGCTTTTGTTGAGACATAATTGAGTTAATTTTTTTATATTCATTGAACTTATTTAAAAATACATTTAAACAAAATTATGTAATAATTTTAAAAGACTTAATACAAACATGTTATTTATACCAAGAGATGAGTAATAAAATTTTACGAAAAAATATTAATCCTTGGCAATAAAACTTAATTATATTTAAAGTGCTTTAAATATCCTATTTTTATGTTTAAATTAATATATTATATGTTTAATATATATGCTAGTGATTATAATTTCTTATATATATATATATTAAAATATTTTTATTATAATAAACAAAACATCCATGTCACTAAACTAGGTAGAGCCCCGTGAAGTGGCATGTGATGCGATTGCCACAATTTGTTTTACAATATTGGTTATCTCTAGTAAAATTTTAAACCGGTAATTTCCCTATGAATTTTGAAACCTGTCTGATTTAAGAATAGATCTAACTCAAGATTTATAGATTATAAATTTTGATCGAGTTACTTAATTAGCTCGGGTATATTTTTTTTAAATAATTAAAATAACATTGTTTTTATTAAAAAATAAATAATTAATAAGTTATAATCGAATTTTTAATTAGATTAATTGAATCATTTGAATTTTAATCTTAAATATTTTTTAAAAAATCCGGTCTAACTTAAACTATAAATCACCAAGTTCTTTATCAACATGTAGGCCATTGAGTTTTAAAATTACTAAGATGTGCACGACTTTCATCTACAGTACCTTAAACAAACATTGATCCTTTATAGGTGCTCTAAATATGCCAAAAATATTATATGTCTAACAAATTCATAAATTCAATAAAAGATAACTTTTTAGAAAAAATAAAACAAACAAGCACTAAAAACTAAAAAACAAATACCCATCAATTTATAAAGTAAAAAAGAGCTAATAAAAATTACACAAAATATTATATATAAAAAAGGGTTTGAACTCGGGAAAAAAAAAATACATATCGAAAAACAAGTTCTCTTTTCGTCCATAATGATGCTACTTGCAAATCTTCATAATCAGCCATTCATAAGGACCATCATCGTACCTTTTCTTTTTCTATCTCTTATTTTAGAAATGTAATTGTAATTATTTTTTATATTAAAATATATTAAAATAATATATATTTTTTATTTTTTAAAAATTATTTTTGAGATCAATGCATTAAAACAATCTAAAATATAAAAAATTATTAATTTTTAATAAAAAAATATTAAAATTTTTAAAAATACAATTTGCACCGTGTTTTCAAATAATCTTTTTTTTTAAATAAAAAAACAATCACTTTTTTTTTTTTTTTTTGGCTTCGAAGCTCTTAGTATCAATTTGTTTTTATCCCAAATTGTCTGATAATTCAAATCCTTCAAGTCCTTGCTCAAAACCTACGAAATTCTCCCATGATCAAGTAAATCACAAGAATTCCCAATTTTATTTTTATCTTTTTCATTAATAATTCCCAATTTTAAACCAAAAGACAGCTTCACTAATCTCTAACAAAAAAAAAACCACCAAGAAGATTAGCTTTATGGAGTTGCAAGGATTTAAACAGAGAAATGAACTTTCAAAAGTTGATTGAAGAGTAGAAACATTATTCATGCTCATAATTATATCAAACTTAACTTTTGATATTTTACTGTAAACCTGATTCGTTAAAAAAAAAAATTAACAATCATTAGGATACGGTTAACCTTTTTCTAATGCCATTAAAAGTATTAAGCACCTCAAGAAGGGAGCTAAAATCAAGAAAGTTGAAACATTTTACTGGATTACAGAAGACGAGTTGAGAATACATCAAAGAATGCATCAAATGTTATTCTTCATTGCTTCTTTATAGCGTTTACACGGTCAACATTTTGATAAATAGTAACTTGTCAACAAATGATCATGAGTCATGACAATGATTCTCAAAAAACAAAAAAAAAAACAAATGGTGGCTGCTTGCCTGCTTCTCAAGAAACCCACTTGATTCCATGTTGTGTACTATTTGTTGGCGAAACTCAAGCGCTTAGGGTTGATATCATCCAGTTGAATTAGTATTGTTCCAACATCTGCTCCTTTCGTCCAGTTTATCGATTCCTTCTCTAATAGCTTCATAATCTGCAAAAGTAAAGGGGGTAAGATATAAATTCTGTTTTGGATCCTTCGGATGTGATAAGTAGAACTTGAAAAAGTGAATCATTTTTGGTTCAATCTCTCAAATAAAAGAATCAAAGCAATCTTACCAATCTCCTACGAGCCCCTTTTGTAACATCCACCTCATTTGTCTCAATGATGACTTTGAGGTACTTGAATGCTGAAGCAAGAAAATTGACTTAGATAAGATACATGACGAGGAAATTATGAGGGCAAAAGAAGGCATGATGATAGCTTACATGGGATGCCTGAGAGTAAGAGAAGATTACTCCTCAAGGAGCGTATTGCATCTTTTGCACCATGTTCATGTAGATCAAGCAACATCTGGTCTTGAGTCTCAACATTTCTGATAATGAAAGCAACCAATAGATTAGAAAAAATGCAAGGAGGGAAGCAAATAAAGATTTATAATGCAAAGAGAAAAGAAAAAAACAAAGTGTGCACACCATTAGATACTAAATGAAATGGAAAAAAACATAGACAAAAATCACTAACTTGGTTCCAAAAATCTTCTGAGTAGATTCCTCATCTACCTCATAAGCCTTGTCACGAAAAAAATTTCCCTGACATTTATAACTAAAATTATTATATTATCCAACAATACCTTCTAATTGAAATTGACACAACTGAGATGCTGTTGAAACCCACAGCTAAAATTAAAAATATGTATCTTGTTTGTATCTTGAGTGCCGATCATGTTGCCAGAGAAAACAAAAACGTGATGACTTGTAAACAGACATCTTGCTTTGTGAAACAGTCAGAAACCTTACCTCGTCCATTAGTTTGTTTGCTCGCTCATCATCTCCCTTGGCAAACGCATCACCAGCCTGACAAGGAACATTCTTATTTTAGCATGACCAGACTAAAAAGGTGATGATACAAACCACATTGCAGATTTCTTATGCAAAATCCAGTCTGAGGTATCAAATTGCGGTAGCCTGTAGCTATTAATATTCATCGGAAATTTTTTCTCATGTTACTAAAATTATTAAACCATCTTACAGTATCATGACATATATAACCAAATTGATTCAGGAATTGCAAATTTACAAAATATAGGTATAAATGCCATTATCATAGGAGTCCAAATTTCAGGAAAAATAGAATTAGCAACTTACAGCTTTGTAAAATTCATTCATTGTGGTCCGATACTCCTTCCAAGCTTTACGAAGAAGATGGTAACTATCATCTTCCTCTACATCTTCAACTGATAACACTACTTAGCATAAAGAGAAGAACATTAACAAACCAACCAAGAAAAAATTAACAAACTGAAAGGCCCATATATAGCATTTTAACAAAAAACAAAAGTCTATACAGTTCACACACAAAAAAGAAAAGAAAAGAAAAGAAAATATATATAAAGCTCAACAAGACAGGATCAGAACCATTTTTTTGCAGCAAGTGAAGAGGTCCATAAGCAATTTATTACCTTTTCTTTTACAAACACGGATTCTTACTAACCCCACATGGTAACATATAAATGTCCATAGAGATTGTTTTTTGTTTCTTCTGATGAAAGAAGTAAAATTTATCAGTATCTGAGACCTATTCAAAGTGCATCATATTGCTATTAAAAAATGCAATATTTCAGGGGGGAAAAACAAATAGAATTTGCAACATGAGTTTACAAGCTGCAATGATAGGCCTGGGAGAGAGCACAGGCATGCCCATTTACAACATTTCAGAGCAACCAGAAAAACACCTGCCCTGAACTTTATTGCCTGATGCATCCCTTAGTTATCATCAAGCCATAAAATAAGAAGGAAAGAATGGTGCATATCACTGAATCAGTGCTTTAATTCATCCCAGAGAGAAACATTACAAACAGGCCATCAAACAATTCTAACTCAAGTGACAGTGAGCAAATATGAAAGAAAATTGTAAGTTCCCAGATCCATGCAAGAATATTTCAGTTTGTTTTTTTGTTTCTTTGGTGAAGGGGGTGTTAGGGACTAGCAAAAACATACCCAACGTGTTCCTCAGCGCTCCATGAATTAAAAAGCAATGTAGATGCAGCGAAAAGAAATCTAGTCCATAGAAGCCAAAAAAGGGGCTCCAGGTCCCAAATTTCTTCTGAATGAGCTACTTAAAGCATCCAAGCCTTCTAACTTCCTATACAAATTACTTCGTTAATGAAGTTCATCTCAAAAGAGTTCTTACCATGGTCATAATCTTGCAGAGAGTCCATAAAATCAGTCCTGTTCTCTAAGGTAAAGTCAGTAAGAGGTTCAACCACTGGCTCTCCATATACTATTGACCTCCTCTCAGCCTTTGTTATTCTTCCAGATAACTCCCCAGATCTCTCAGCACCATTAAAAAGTGAGGCCAAAACTTCCTTCTGGAGGTTGTTTCTCTCTTTCCCCTGGCCAGGTGATCCTCCCCCATTTGCATTTGAAATTCTATTTGCACTGCTGAGCAAATACAAGCAAACAAATGTATTATGACGTAAAATAATCAAAATGATAAGCTGATCTTCCTTAATTATGAGAAAAGTATCCTATAGCTTAATAAAAGCAAATTATTTAACTCGCTGGAAATTTTGCAAGTATCATACCCTCCATAGGAACTCATAAACTGTAAATTTTTTTGACATGAAGGTCCTCCACTATTTGACCGTGCATCTGTGAACTGTAAGACAAAATTGCAAGAGGAAAAACATATGTAAATCAAGTATATCATTATAACCCTTAAATTGGAGGAAGTTCACTTAATTTCAAAGATGATAATGTGAACCACAAGACAAATACCAACTTGTTGAGGGAGAAAAAAAGCAGCACAATTGAACAATTGACACATCCATATATTTCAATTGAATAATTAATTGTACACTTAAAAACCATGAAGCTAGTCATCATGAGCTTCTTACCACTAAACCTCTTCTTTAATACCAGAAAGAACTGTATTCAATAGACAACAAATTATTGAATTATAATCTCATACCAACCAAGAAGAACAAGAGTAAAATTTGTATCATATAGGACAAACAGGAAAGCTTTGGCATGTAAAATACTCTCCCAGCTTTACTCAAGCCTGTTTAGGAGTGTGGTGGCTTCTTCTTGGATTTTTTATTTCATTTTTGATATCCCCATATCAAAACATTGGAAAATACTAAAAAAAACATTAATTTAATACATTTTCAGGGCAAACGTGATTTTGAAACGCACCCAAACACAGTTGCAAACTCAATGCCAAACAGGCACTAAGATGCAAGACTAGTAACAGCTGACTTTGCCTAATTACTCAAATACTCAAGTTAACAACTAGTACAAACTAAAAGTTTCTCTGTAAGATATGCACTAAATGGTATGTACAATGATCCCTCAATAAATGAGGATTTTTCTAAACTGAGCTGGTCATGCTAACCTTTCCGGTGGATCTACCAACATAACTGTTCCTTTTGTCCAAAATCACTGCTGACAAATTAAGTAGTTTCTCCATGCTCTGAAAGGTACAAAAAGAAAGAAAGATTTAGAAATCCTTCCTAACGCAAATGATAAGATCACATTAATTACAAACAAACTAAAACACGCAGTATCTTCATGAGTTACTTCATCATGCATATTAACTTAAAAGTTTCATCCATGTTCATCAATGATGTTTAAACATAGGTTCTTTGATACGCTCATTGAGGAAGATCAGGGTGAAGTTCATCAGTTGAGGTATCCTACTAAAAAGAACAGAAGCTTTAGCACGTGTACACTGGTAATACTCAAGTAGTTGGTTTGGTCATGATGGGTGGTTCCAGTTACATTCCACCTTAAAATTCCCTCACAACAAACACCCTCAAAATTATATAAACTTTTATAAGGTAGCCATACTTGTGGGCAAAATAGCATACTGAAAGAATGGCTTATTAGTCTAAAATATAAAAAACAAGCCATGCACCAAAAAAACATCAATAGTTGCACAAATTTTAGGGTTTCTTGAAGGCGATCATGGTGTAATCACAAATTTTAACAATTAAAGCCCAAGCCTTGTGGCTAAAAACTCTAGCCTACTTTTTAAAGGCCTTTGTTCATTGTCACCGTAAATCAGTGATGCCTTTTAATCCTCTCAGTTAACTAATTTATAAAGCTCAACCATTGGAAGCAACCAAAAGTATATAATTCTGAATCCTAGGCAAGCAACAAATGCCAACCTACAATATGTCCCACCTATGAAAGCATCGTTTCTTTAACTAGCAACAAGTGTAATCAAGATTTGGTTGTGAAAATAAATGATAGAAAAGAGGGCATTTGGTTAAAAAAATCAAAAAGTCCTTGAACATTGAAGAGGACATTATACATACCTTTTGCATATCATACCCACATGTATCTGCAAAATCAACATAAAACCTGATTAGCGATCTGGTTGGATAGTTCATTTGCATATCGTAGTGCAGGGTCGAATCTTTCAAGAACTAAAACCTCCATCCCATCTTAAATTTAAATCTTTAATTGATTGAAGATTTATGTTATTTACGAAATCATACAGAGTAGGTTACACAAATCATATAGAGGAGATCTCACTTTTTATTAGAGAAAATCTCATCAATTTAAAACAGATTCCACTCATTCCAGATATTTTTAAAGGTAGAAGTTACAAAACAGCCAATTACTAGGGAACAGAAGGTTTCACATCAATATATGATTGAGAAAAGATTTAAAGCATTGTTTACCTAGAGCTTGTCGAATCATTTCCCTATCCAGCTGGAAGCCATCTCCTAGCATTTTGAATAAAAAATCTTCCATATCCTCGTGCATACGATCATGCTTTGATTGGGTTTGTTTAGGTTCTTCTCCCCAAATTTCAGACATTGGGAACTCCTGTGAGTCCAATTTCAATGGTTTGGTTGCGACAGAAGAGCCATTGCCAGCTGTCGTGGATCTAATGTAACTTTTTCCGAGAACACTTGAAACAGTGCCTCCTGAAACTGGACGCCATTTTTGTTTTACATTTCTGAACTTTCCATTTGCATCACATTTCTTCAAAATATAACCATTGGATGACTCAGAAGATACGTCACTCAGCTTAGCCTCTCCATTGGATGAATGACTTGAAGAAGCAGAGGCACCTCCCTCCATATCTTGAAGCATTTGAACAGTCAAATCTGCATTTTGGCCTGCCTTGCAATAAGCAGATGCTATTTGTTCAAGAGAAAATTTAGAACCAAATGCCTCAAGCAAGCCCTCCAATGCCTTCTCCTCATCATCACATTTCAATATGTTTGAAGTAGATACTTCCATTTCAATGGACTACTGAAAAAAGGAGAAAGAAAATTTTCGATAATCAATTCAGCATATTTAATTGGAATGGAGAGACCATTTCAGCATTCACATAAACTATGTGAGAAAGGAATTGAACAATAGCCCTCACCAAAACAGCAAATGCATACACTAGAAAAAGGAAAAAATGTCAGATTCACTAAATGCAAATTCAACCTCACATCCATATTACAGGCAAGACATGCTGTTTTCCCATCCGCATACACCCGCAAAACATCTAAGCAATAACAAACATGATCATAAAGCACTGAACTCATATGGGCCAACAGAGCAAGAATCAAAAAAAAAATTACCGAAATCAAACAAAACAATCAAAATAATGATACCAGTAATAGAAATGAATTTAATGAGGGTGGGGCATCACAAAGAATTAATTTGAGAGAAAAATGCTACATGATGCAAAAAAGAAACCATTAAAGCAACAAAAAATGAACATAAAAAGAGAAGTTAAACCCTTCCTAAATAAAAAACCCATCTCCCAAATAATGCAGTCTGCATATAGTCTATACGCTTAAAAAAATGTCAACGACGAAACAAATCACCATGAAGATGCAGCAGAAGTAGTGAAACCAATCAAAAGATCTATAATTTATATCCACTAACTCGTCTTTCTATTGAAGCAATCAAATGTAATTTAGAAGCAATTAAATTTACACTAAAACTGGATTCTACTTCCAACAGAAACAGACACAAGCATGCAGAGAAAAAATCCCAATTTGTTATTTATTTCTCAGAGTCCTGAAACATGTAAAGAAAATTCACGACCATTACATCCATATTATCAAACAGAACAAGAACCAAATTAAGCCAATAATAAAAGCAATAAAAAACAGTGTAAATGAAAGGCATTCCAGTAGTGCTATAGAGGCTATGCCCGCGAATTCGACTTTGAATGGTAGCAGACAGAAAAAAAAAAAAATGCATATCAGTTTCCAACCAACTTACTAAGCATTAAAGAAATATCTTAAACTCCCCCCTCCCAAAAAAAAAAAAAAAAAAGTATGGAAGCCACTAAAAGGAAACAAGAACTAATAATAAACCCTCAAAAAAGAAACCTCATTTCTCCAAAATGACTAATTCAAAATCAGATTACCAGAAATGTAGTCTACTTATTTGACAAAATGTCCAAACCAAAAAAAATTGAATCAAATCGCATCAAACTTTGTATCCAAGTACCAGTCTTTGGCTACCAAATTAATCAAATTTGATTGAAAGCTATTAAGTCTACATCCATAAGTCATAAAAGATTCAAATTCCAACAGAAATAGAAGAAGAAAAACTCGCTTCCCCACAAGAAACCATTTTCACAAAAAAAAAAAAACCAACTGAAACCCAAAAAAAAATTATTTTTTCTAAGGAGAGTGAACTGAAGCAACTAACCAGAGAGGCTTTGGCGTTGAGAACTTGTAGAGGGAGATAAGCTATTGGCCTCAAGAGAGGTTCTGGTCAGGGGTATGGTTTTTATATATAAAAGAAATGGAAAAAACATGAATATTGATTGAATAACATTTTTATTTATTTATTTATTTATTTTGAGTATCAGTAAAAAAAACAAACAAACAAACAAAATGATTGCCTTTTGGCGCTCAATTGAAGAGTGAGTACATGTTTTGATTCTATTTTTATTTTAATAGACTTCCTTTTCCTTTACAAGTTGGGTTCTCTCCTCTTCCTTGCCGTCTCATCTAAAGGTGACAGACGAGTTTAAAAAAAAGTGTTTGATGAAATTATTTTTTAAAATATTTTTTATTTAAATATATATTAAACTTAAACTATTATTTTTAAAAAATTTATTTTTGATACTGGTATAATGAGACGATATAAAATACAAAAATAATAATTAATTTGAATGCTGCATGGAATTTAAAAGAAATCATGAGAAAGAAACTTCTTACAAAAGTTGCTTGGACGTGAAAAATTTTGTTGAGAAAATGAGTGCAAGGGTCAAAGGGGGCTCCATATGCATGACTCTTTGAAGAGGGCAAAAAAAAAGTGTTCAACACAACAATTATATGCATGTTACTCGGATTCAAAGATTACAAGTTATTCAATCATTTTAAAAGATAAAAAAACAAAATAAAATTGTTGTGTTTGATTAAGTTGCTCTCGAGCTTTTGAAAACACGATTATAACTATATTTAAAAAAAATTAATTTTTTTTGTCAAAGATTAATTTTTTTATATGTTTTTAATCGTTTTGATATATTGATCTCAAAAATAATTTTAAAAAAATATATATTTTTGATGCATTTCGGCATGAAAAACACTTTAAAAAACAACCGCAACTACACTTCCAAACATACCTAATTAAATATACGGTATGGTATTTTTTTAATTAATTTTTTGCTTAAAAATATATTAAAATAATTTTTTTATTTATTTTTATATCGTTACGTTAAAATCATTAGAAAACACTGAAAAAACATCTATTTAATATTTTATCAAGCAAAAATTATTTTTAAAAAATACTCAAAAGCATAAAGAAAAAACATTCTCAATGGAATTATGGTAGCTTCTACTTTTTAAAATATTTTTTGTCTAAATAATTATTAAATTAATACTTTTTTAAGGTTTTGTTAATGTGTTACTATTAAAATTAAAAAATAGTTATTCTATTATGTTTTTAATTAAAAAATATTTTTTAAAAAATATCATTCCTTCAATAAAAATATTAATTCAAGCTTTGATCTTCGATATATTTTTTAAAAAAATATTTTACAAGGGGAATTCGATCTTTCTAATCAAAGTTACAATTTCAAGCTATCTTGAAAATCCACACGATTGAGCTTTGTTCTTTGATCATCATAAAAGCAAACACAACTATTAGTTTATCACTTTATTACACATTGATAAGAGCATCCATACAACATGGCACCTAAATTATCACTCAATTCTCAATCGAATCCAAAAAAAATTCAATTAAGTCCCCATTCTACCATACATTACTTGATCAACCTCTTATCAGAACCTTAAGATCATAAAAAAAGAGAAAGATTTTGTATTAAAGTGACATGATTTGTTGTACAAATCTTTGATGACGAGTTATTTGGGTAATGCTAGTCTATTCGATGGATGCAGGATCCAATTGGAAATATTTTTTGTTGGGGTAGCAATTTGAGAGTTTGGTGATAGTTGGGGAACAAATGTATTGTCTTCCCAAAGAAGTCGCAGCCTGATAATTATGGTCGATATCGCTGGGAAAGCATACAACCGGCAGCAAATACAAGTAAAAAATTAATTAAATTGAGAAAATTAAAAAAACAAAAAGTAATTAAAAAAATTAAATCATAAAAAAAGTTGATTAAATTTATTAGAATATTTTAAAAAAACCAACCAGTTCGATTCGGTTTTATAAGTCTGAAATCAAAAAACCAAAACAAAATTAATAAAAAAACCGAACCGAAAAAAACCGAGTCAAACCAAAACTAAACCCATTACAAATTACAAAAAAGAAACCCTAAGAAACAATATAGTTTTTTATTTTTAATATAAAATAATCGAACTGGACTAGAACCAAACCGAAACTAATCAGTTATGTTTTAGTTTTTATTCTAAAATAACTGAATTAAACTGGTTGGTTTTTATTCCCATGATATCACTCATAAGTGTACAATTGGGAATCCTTAAAGTTTAGGGATGCAATTCAATTCATAGAAAAATTAAAAGGAAGGAGTGTTGCTGCCCAGGATCGAACTGGGGACCTTTAGTGTGTAAGACTAACGTGATAACCACTACACCACAGCAACGTCTCTGCTACATATTCTTTTCTTATAACTAGTATATGATAACATGCAACTCTCCTCTGCGGTTATGGTCAATTGCAACCATAATGCAAGGCCATGAATTGTTGCGAGTATCTATATATTATAGGATTTTTCTATATATATATACGCGCACATACTGCATGTCTTTGATAGGCTTATACAATTTCAAACTATAATTTGAAGTCTCTGTAATGATCTACAGCCAAAATCATGCATGTGTTGCCTGGACATGTTCTTGGGATATCAAGATTTGATGTGGTTGTAACAATGAATGTAGCCACTTTGGATGATCGATAAGATATTGCAAGGAACAGAAAGGTTCACTGGTACACCACTAGCAACCATCTGGTGAGCCTGTTATATATATATATATATAAGCCCTGCAAACCTAACAAATTTATCACCAAATCCTCACAGAATATGACAGTTCCTAAGATTTACCCTACGAAACCTAGCACACAGGAAGAATGGTCCGAAAGAGAAACTGAAGGTGGGATAGCTGAAAGTTATTCTTCAGTATCAACATATGCAGAGTCAGAAAATGAGGCTCGAAGTGAAGCTGCGATTCTCCGAGAACTGACACAATTTGTGCGGGAAGTTACAGTTGACGTGGAGGAAATTGGGGCTGCCATCAAAGAGATTTCTGATAACATTGCTGAATTGCTCAAGACGACACCTCCAGCTAGGTCTAAGGAAACTTAAAATCTGGCTCTGGCTCTGACTCTCACTCTAAACTGATCAGCCTGGAAGCTTGAATGATTGCATTTCATATTCTTCTGGGTGCTGGTTGACGGCAATTATGTTTATGTTTTTTTTTTAAGTAGTTTTATGTTATGGGTTTTAAGTTGTGTTTATTTTCTAGTGCTATGTAGGATTTCTTGAAATCTTAGGATGTAGTTTTGCATTATGAAGCTTTTTACCCCTATTTTTGTTGATGACAAAAAGGGAAGACCATGTTCGGTGGATATGTGTTAGTGTATGACGGATAATGTTAATAGTTGGATGATTTTGCTCGAATTTATGCATGATGATAGGTATGATAATGATTTTTGTGGTTTTAAATCCTGAGAATTAATCCTGCTTTTATCCCATAAAGCACAGTCTTATAGCCTTGTTAAAGATTTTGAACAGGATTGTCATTTAAGGATAGAGAAATTTGAAAGAGGCAGAGCTGTTGTCCCTGCATGTGTTCTTCGCAAACAAGCTAATGAATCCATGAATGACTTGTTTCTTGACTTCCATTTTGTTAAAACAGTTTGATTTGAAGGTGAGCAGAACTGTCACATTGATAGACAAATTGGAGATTAAGAATCAATAGTTCACATGGGCCAAACAGAATTCACTGAATAAATCCTTTCACTTTATGTTATAGAGAATCTCATAATGTGCTTGTCTTTACTTCATTTGGATATAAATGAACTTAAGATGGAAAGATTCAAATATCTTTTGTTGATATTGAACTGTCCATTTTATTGTTAATCTAAAAAATAGACTGCAGAGTTCCTTTATCTTGAATAACTTCTGTGAGGCATTCTCTTGTCTGATATTTGCTAAAATTGGGATCTGATCTGATCTGATTTCATATAACTGTTGATTGTATTTGTTGTTTCATGCTCTACAGCAGTGATTGAATCCTGATGTTCTTTTACTAGCGAATGAAATTGATTCATTTCGTCGAAGAGAAAAGGATAATAGTGTTTGATGGATCAGAATGTTGATGATGTGTTATTACAAAGAAGGCTTGATGAACTTCAGGTTCAGAATCTGAAACTCCTTTGCAGGTTCGGTTGGCTTAATTGATATCTTGTTCAAGATATGTTCTTGATTATGATTGACAGGTGCATCTCTGCATGCATTTTGTTTTGTGTTCAGATTTTATGTAGGCGTGCGTTTTCTTCAATAGATATGTCTTCTGGGGGCAGACATGCCTTAAACTTGTATATCTATCATATGAATATATGCACTTTGATGAGGAAAGTCTAATTGTTTTCAATATACATGCATATTTGTGTTGCTTTGAGGTTAATGGCTTGTCCTTATCAAAAAGGAGGAAAATGCTCCTCGGAAAGTTTATCTGTTGGCTTGCTGTACTAAACAGGCTCACTACAGAGGTCAGACAAGTTCATCCGGGGAGAAGTCTCGATCCTACTTGCATGTTTTGTAATGCCCATCCAAAAGATGTTGGCCACTTATTCTTCACCTGTCAATTTACCAAACATTTATGGAATGCCTTCAGCAGGAATGAGGCATTTACAGACAGATTGGTAATTTGTTGTGCGAGTTCGAATGGGAAAAGGAGAAATCTTAAAAATTGGTGCTTTCTATCTGTAGAACTTCTCAGGATTTCTTTCTTTTGCACATGTTTAAATTGTTTGGAAGGAAATAAATAGCAGGATCCATGGTGTTTATCACTCCACTTTGAATGTTTTATTCAATTAGATTGTCAATGTGGTGGAATTCAGATTGAAGAAATCAAGAACTCTTCAGGAAGCTAAGCAGAGTTCTCACTATTCTTGCTTGTTAAGTTCCTGGAAATTGCAAAGTCATATCTATTCTTGCTTGTTAAGTTCCTGAAAATTGCAAAGTCATATCTTGTTTTCTTTAAGTTCCCGTGTTCCAACTTGTTTTGTCTTGACCACAGTTTTGAAAACACACCACAATTTTGTATAGTTCTATTATTGAAAACTTTCTTTTTAAATCTTGATTATCAAAAAGCTACAATTTATAAATTTTTTTAAATCTATTTTTTCAAATAGCAACCACAATACTAAACACATACTAATAATATTGTATAATGAACATTTCCTGATTCAAAGTTAATTTTGCTAATGAAATTGCCTTCATTTATCCAATCAAAATGTCAACCATCTCTTCGATGATCCAAAACCATTAACTTCATTGAATTTAATCTTGTTTTTTTCACTGCAAAGTGAATTATATATTTCTTTCTTTATAATAAATATAGCAGGTAAAAACATCAGGCCAGTTACGAACTTTGTCCAGTTGCTATACATAACGACAAACATAATAAGAACTCCAGTCCCTATTTGCCAACTTGGAAAGTGAGTCCAGCCAAATACTATAAAACAGAGAGTTTCCAAGAAATTTCCTAGCCTTATCATTAGTTTCTGTAAGTGATATACACTCCAACACTCATGTGTTTAGGGTTTATGTGTTTAAATCTCTCAAATTCAATCAAAGAGTATGTTCTACCATAAGCTTGCTTTTCAATCTCATCTCCATTAGCAACTTATTACAAGTATTACATGAATCAAAAGGTCTTATTTTCCGGTTGTAATGGGGCTGAGGTTAAGGTGAGGTAAAAGAAAGTAAAAGGAAAGGTTCAAACCAATGAAAGTAGAGCATTTTGAAAAATGATACTTCAAACAAGATATTCCATCAAAGCTCATAAATTTTTCATCTTTAATCACAAATGCTTAACTCCTTTTGATTTCAAGCTCTTTCAACATAAAACCTTAAGAACATAAAGGAATACTTTTTTTTTTTTTTTTTTCTTTTTCTTTTTTTTTTTTTTTTTTTTTTTTTTTTTTGCAACTTTGCCCATTTTTTCATCAAGCATCACTTCTTTCTTTTCATATAATTTCCAACCATAATTCCATTAAATATTACAAGTATATGCTCTACTAATCCTTGGCCAGGGGAAAAGAAAAACATATATAAAGTTAAGGCTTATACATGGATAAAGCAAAAAAAAGATAACCAAGCTCAAAACGGGTTCACTAAGGATAATATGCTTTAGGTTGGCTTTTTGGCTTGAGGGGTTAAAATTCCTAATGCCTTTATCATCTTCATGTATATTTGTAATGGGATATAATCTCAATAAGATATGAAGCAAGTTCTAGAGATACTTATCATTGAAAGAATGCACACTCAAAGAATATAATTTTGAAGGCTCAAAAGCTTGCATTTGTATAACACTATAAAGTCAACATGGCATATTCTCAAAGTCAATCCCTAAACCAATTAAACCTTAAAATTTGCATGCATACTCCTTCATTTGATTTATATCTTCATCTATCTCAATTAATTCTCATACATAATACTCATATTCTCAAAAACCAATGGGAGTTAAAAAGATCAAAATTTGTGTTTTTTTTTTTTTTTTTAAGAACAACAAAGAAAATTAAAATAAGAAAACCAAAATTCTCTCAATACCCCCACACTTAAAACACAACATTGTCCTCAATGTTGAAATAAAAGCAAAGGAACATAAGAGAATGACAAAGATAAAGTAAAATACGAAAAATAAAAGATAAGGAAAAAGAAAGCAAATCTGATTTTTTTTTTCTTTTTGTGCTGGGTTGCCTCCCAGTAAGCGCTTTTGTTTTATGTCATTGGCTCGACATATTGCATGCTCATTCTTCATAGATTGGTTCAATTAACTCTACAGAAGCGGTGAGTTCTGCCGTCCAACCTTCATAGAAAGGTTTCAAACGATGCCCATTGACTTTGAGTATGTTGTTCGTTTCTAAACTTGTAATTTCAACTGCACCATAAGGAAAAACATTAGAAACAACAAATGGTCCAATCCAACGAGAGCTTAACTTTCCAGGAAAAAGTTTCAAACGCGAATGATAAAGAAGGACTTTGTCTCCAACATGAAACTCCTTTCTTGTAAGCATTCGGTCATGAAGATTCTTAGTCTTTTCTTTGTAAATCCTTGCATTGTCGTAAGCATCATTTTGAATCTCTTCCACCGTAATTCCAATCTTTTTAGGCACCAAAAGGATAGGCGCCACCCATTCACTATCCGTGATGGGGTAAATGACTCCTGCATCATGAAGGACAATTTGCAAAGCTTGCAAATCCAATGTTGATTCATGCATGTTTTGGGGAACACATATATGCCTTTCCATCTCTTCTATCTTGGTAAAATCATAGTCATTGCTCAAAGCCATGCTTAATCCATACTCATCATCAAAATCACAAACTGGCTGCACACACTTATCAACTTGGTCATAACATGTGATAGAATAAACATTGCTATAAGGATATGTCATTGCATCATGAAAATTAAATTCAATTTTTTCATCTCCTACCTCCATAGACAAGGTATCCTTACCACAATCAATCTTTGTGTTGGCAGTTTTCAAGAATGGTCTCCCAAACAATATAGGAGTGCTGGTTGATGAATCACAAGAATCATGTTCCATATCAAGAACATAAAAGTCGCATGGAATGACCAAACTATCAATCTTGACTAGGACATCTTGAATCACACCAAGTGGGTAAACAAAACTACGATCCGCAAGTTGCATTACAATACTAGTTTTATTCAAAGGCTCTAGACTAAGAGAATCATAAACATGTTTAGGCATAACACTAATGGATGCACCTAAATCGCATAAAGCACTTTTAAAACTAGCATTACCAATAACACATGGGATAGTAAACGCACCTGGGTCTTTTTGTTTCAAAGGCAGATTCTTTTGAACAACAGCTGATACAACTTCACCCATACTTACCGTTTCATGACCTTTTAGTTTGAAAGCTCTCTTGGTAGTACACAACTCCTTCAAGAATTTTGCATACTTGGGAATTTGCTTGATAGCATCAAGCAAAGGAATGTTGAGTTCTACTTTCTTAAAAACCTCTAGAATCTCTTTTTCCTTGTCCTCTTTCTTTGACCTAGAAGAACTCACGGGAAAGGGTGGAATTGTTGTAAAACTGGAATTCATTGAGTGAGGAGTTACCTTTGGAGTGTTGGTCTTTGTTTCAGTTTGTGGAGGAGAAGGATGATGTATCTTCTTTGTACTCAATTCAGTTTCTATCTCTTCTTCTTCCTCCATCTCAATTTGTTTTGACCTTTTCTCTTCAATTTCTTTCCCACTTCGCAACATGATCGCACTAACATGCTCTATTGGATTCAATGCTTGGGAGGGCAATTTTCCATTCATTTGTACTTCCAATTTTCCTACATTTGAAGCTACTTGCCCCATTTGCTTTTCCAAGTTGTGAATACTTGACCTTGTTTCCTGTTGAAAAGACATGACATTTTGTTGCAAAGTAACAGTATTAGAAGCCAAAGTTTTCATCATCTCACGAAGATCATCATTGGATGACGATTGTCTTGCTTGATAATTCTGTTGGGGTTGAAATCCATTGGGATGGAATTGTTGGCCTTGATTGCCTTGTTGAGGTTGGTTCCCATATCGTAGGTTAGGATGATCTCTCCATCCAGGATTGTACGTGTGGGAAAAAGGATCATACTTACGCTGAGGTTGTCCGTTGAATGCTCCATCAATTGCATGAGCTTGTTCAATGTAATCTTCTTGCATTGTTGGGCACATATTCGAAGCATGTCCTTGTGAGGAGCATATGCTACAAACTTTCACCTGCTGCACATTTCCACAAGCCAAAGAACGCACAAGAGAAGTAAGATCATTAACTTTATTTTCAAGGTTAGAAATACTTACCTCATTTACTCGTTTGTTGGAGAAGTCTCCACGAGTGCCAAATTGTTTCGAGTTGGCTGCCATGTTTGAGATCAATTGGCGTGCAGCCTCAGGTGTCTTATCTACCAATGCGCCTCCACTTGCAGCATCAATGATACTACGGTCAGTAGGCATCAATCCTTCATAGAAATATTGAATGAGCAGCTGATCGGGTATTTGATGATGAGGGCATTGAATGCATAGTTGCTCAAATCTTTCCCAATACTCGGAGAGAGTCTCTCCATGAGATTGCCGAATCCCACATATTTCTTTCCTTATGTTGGCAACTCGAGATGCTGGGAAATACTTCTCAAGGAAAATCTTCTTCATGGCATTCCAAGTTCCAATAGATCCTGGGAGAATAGAGAAAAGCCATGCCTTTGCTGCCCCTTTTAAAGAGAAAGGGAAAGCTTTCAACTTAACTTGTTCTTCATCAACTCCATTCGGTTTCATGCCAACACAAACCATATGGAACTCCTTGAGATGAGTATGAGGATCTTCTCCTGCAAGACCATTGAATGTTGGTAACAAATGTATAAAACCAGATTTGAGCTCAAAGTTTACATTATTGTCTATGTTTATGCACAATGGTTGATTCTCCACGTTAGGAGCAGCAAGCTCCTTGAGTGTTTGTTGTCGTGCAACCGCCATGGTGTTGAGGTGAACTTCCTTTCTTAACTTGCGTAAAGTGCTTTCTATTTCAAGATCAACCTGCACTAGACTCTGATTAGTAGAACGGGTTACTGGCATCAATCGCTAAGAAAACTCAAAAGAAAGCAACCACACAAGCGAATAATAAAAAAAATAATGCAAATTATATGAAAATCCTACGCTAGAAAACTAAAACTGCCTAAAAACCTTAGAAAACAGCAGAATTTGGCCTCGATGGGGTGGGGCTAGTGGTTTACCACTAGTCTTGTTCAGAACATCGTTTCACTTCAAAAAACGAAGGTTAGAAACCTAATTCCACAAACAATTCTGTCTTCAACAATACCGCTGCGGCAAGTGAACAGTAACACCGCAAGCAAAAATTCTGTTTTTGTTTTTTTTTTTTTCAGAAATGTAAATAACAATCACAGAAACTAAAAATAACAGTACAAGCACAAGAATCAACTAAAATTACCTCCCCGGCAACGGCGCCAAAATTTGTTGCGATGTCGCGGTCGCACAAATTAATTACCCTAGCTTAAAACACACAAGATAGTATAGAGCAAGCAAGGGGTCGATCCCACGAGGAAGTTTGAAGTTAGATTTTTATGTTGTACGTTATGTAATTGGGGGGGATTGATTTGAAATGATTTAAACTATGGCAGAAATTAAACTAGCAAACAAAATCAATTGAAACTGAAATATATCAAGAAAACAAACCTTGGTTGCAAGCACACATCCACCAACGGAAATTAGAACCGATCCTTGAAACGAAACTCCAGTTTATATTATGAATTTTATCTTTTCTTAATATTGGTTAATTAACGGATCCGCCGTATAACTATCCCTAACCAACAAACAATCACAGTGTCCGCACTAATGATTTAATCCAATGGCAGCCTTAAGATCCAGATAAATTCATTAATCTTAACAACCAAGTTGTCAATTTGTGTTGCTATGATCGAATGTTCTCCCTAAGTTTAATAACGTAGTTCCGCTACAATTATCAAGCTTAGTTGCTTCACAAGTTTATATACCACAACTCCGGTTTTGATATCAAACTTAGCAATAGATTGTTCACAATAATAACTTAGAGTCCGCTCTAGCAATTAAGATAAACAATCATAGGAAATATGCATAGGAAAACAAACATACTCATTCATAACATAAACTGAAAATAAAAGGAAGAATAAATCTCACGGTTCTTGAAATCCGAAGGTTTGTTGTGTCCTTGCAACCAAGAAAACGAGCTTAGCCTTGCATATCTATTGAACAACTACTCCTAAAGATGAAAGAATACATAATTTCTGATTTGTAGAGAGGAGAGTTTGTGTTTCCTCCTCCTTCTTCTTCTTCTTCTTCTCCTTCTTCTTCTCCTTCTTCTTCTTCTCCTCCTTCTTCTTCTTCTCCTTCTTCTTCTTCTCCTCCTTCTTCTTCTCCTCCTTCTTCTTCTCCTCCTTTCTTCTTCTTCTCCTTCTTCTTCTTCTTCTCCTTCTTCTTCTTCTTCTCCTTCTTCTTCTTCTCCTTCTTCTTCTTCTCCTTCTTCTTCTTCTTCTTCTTCTTCTCCTTCTTCTTCTTCTTCTTCTTCTTGCTACCTCCTTCTACTCACCCTCTATTTATACACAAATTGTAAGTAAGAAAATCAAAGTTCAAGTGTGAACATCAATAGATGGTGGTAGTGTGAAGGCGGCTGGCGGCTGGCGGCTGGTGGCTGCTGGCTGCTGGCTGCTGTCTTGAGGTTGGTGGCTGCCATGAGGTTGGTGGCTGCCATGAGGTTGGTGGCTGCCTTCCTTGACCTTCTAGAATATTTACTAGAGGAGCTAAATTGCTGGTGGGTTTGGATGCTTCTAGATGAAATTTTGATTCGTTTCTTCACGCAACCTGCTTGCTGGCAGAATTCAGCTGTCATCTTTGAAAAATCATATCTCCCTCATATGACATCGTTTTTGGCTGAAATTTGGAGCGTTTATAGATCTTTGAGTAAGGAATCCAACCCAATTGAGTTTGCATCAATTGGACTTCTGAAGCTCCAGATATTGAATTTTGAATGGGCAAAGGTCAACATTGGCAGACTGCGAGATTTGACTTTGAAGGATGTGATTTCCATGATCTTTCTCTTTTTATTTTTCTTGCATTACATTTCCAAAAAGGTATGGATGTTAGCTTTTTAATGCCACTGGAATCACTTCATTTCGATCTCTGGAACTCACGCTCTGCACAAAATACCGACTGAACATCAAATCTGCCAATTACCTCCAATTTACTCCTTTTTGCATCTTTCATCCAAAAATGCCTTTAAAACATAAAACAAAGAATATCAAGGCATTTTATATAAATAACATATGCAAAACACTAGCTAAATGCGGGTGAAACTATCGAATAATATGGTTACATCAGTAAGCACCTTGATCATTCACATTACAGGACATGAATAAGAAAAAGAAGAAAGAAAATCCAAGTTTGAAACTTTGTGTGTTGCTTTTACTTAACCACTTAAGAAAAAGAAGGCCCAGTTCTCCATTTAGCCAGTGAGAATTTATTTCCTCAGAAAATCATGAAAGCTTGAACCATTTTATGCGGTTTTTCTTTTGTAAGACAATTTCTCAGTCCCTACCATTTGATTACTAAAATTTTAAGTGGAGTTTGTGCTTTGAATTCCTGCAAGTTCTTGGAGTATTGGCTCTAGACTATTACAGCAATGGCAAGAGTTGCAAGGACTTGTCTGCGGTCAATATTGAAAATTGTGAATTCGACTTTGGGACTTGTTGGCATAGCAATGATTCTCTATGGTTTTTGGATGCTTAGAGTATTGCAGAGAGACATGGAAAGTCCATCTTTTGATGATTTTGATTCTACTGCCCTATGGTAAAGGCTCTCTCTTTAGAATGCTCTTTACTTGTGTTTTTGTCTGTCTGATTTCTCATCATTCGAATATTTTCACTGTACCGTCCCATAGCAGCTAGTCTACCATTTTGATGCTTGCTTTTGCACTTAATTGAAACAAGATCCCCGTAGAAGAAAAGGATATTTTTTGCTGAAGCTTCTTTTCCACCATGTCTGTCACCTGCTTGCCATTATAGAGTGGAGCTCTCTGGCAATTTCTTGGCGGACTAATTGATTATGAATCTAGGAATTGTTCCTCCTCACTACTGCTAGAAAAAGTTAATTTGTAATTTATGATTGTTAAAAAGTTTCCCTTTTTTGTGCACTTATTAAAGACCTTTTTTATATAATTATGTAGATTTCTGGAACTAGCTAACAATTCTTCTAGAATTGCAGGTTCATATATGCTTTTCTCAGCATTGGTGTTGCCCTGTGCCTAATTACATGCCTAGGCCATATCTCTGCAGATAGCTCAAATGGGATTTGCCTTTCTTGTGTATCCTTTTTCAAGTCTGGTGGATCCAAATACTACATTTCATGATAACCAGAGATTTTGAAACCAAATAATGTTGTTGGTCTTAATAGAACATAGTACATGGTGATTATCTTCTTACTTCTCTTACTGGAAACATTAGTTGCAGCAGATATACTCCTAAATTCTGATTGGGAGAAGGTGCACTGCTCTTTGAACTTCCTCCTACTTCCTATCTTCCATGATCAACATCCTACGTATTTTTCATCTTATACTTGGAGTTGTTCTATTAGGATTTACCTGAGGATCCGACAGGGAGGTTCCATGATTTCAGAGAGTTTGTGGAATCTAATTTTGACTTCTTCAAATGGATAGCCATGTTCATCATCTTAGTTCAGGTACTTTCCTAGTGTTTGCTTTCTATATTTCAACTGAGCCCTTCAGAGGTTTTTTCAAGTTGCGGGAAGCAAACTTGTTGATGAAAGTAATTTCTTTTAATTACCCGACCAACCATTTGTTGATGGCCGTCTTCCTCTTTGGAAAAGGAAACGAACATTGATGAAAATCCTGTTTTGGCACACGATTTTTAAATAGATACGCTTGGCTTTTAGCAGTTAGCACCCCACTATTTACGTCCTTTATGGGTCTTGTCTGAAGGGATTTTCTATATTATTGGCAATGACTTTAAGAGCTCTTGGACCCAACAATGGATCCAAATATGACATTGACGAGGAATACACCTCCGCCAGGCTTCCACTCATCAATCCCCATTCACAAACACCGCCGTACGTTGTCGGTGAGCCACGGTTTCCGATCAAGAATGATGCATGGAATGTAAGGATTCATTTTCGGTTAACTATAGGTCTTTTACTGGTAGCTTGTGGTGTAGCAGGCATATAACATATATTTCTCATCCTTCTTCTCAGGCCAACAAGTGAAGGAAAAACCACCATTTTGCAATCTGCAGTTTGATACAGAGAGGCTCGAGAGCAGGGATCATTGTCGAGACAGCCATTTTGGTTCGGTGGAAGAGCTTGGGATCGAGAGGGAATCGATGGAAGCTACAGACATTTTCTAGTTACTAAGAATTATGAGCAGCACTTCAGAAGCTTTTAATCAAAATACCTAGCCTGTGGTGTGCATCACCAGCACTTGAAATTGTTTGCAATGCTATGTTGGAGTATTTCTACATCTCTAATAGTTTAAATCCCAAAAGATTTAGTTGCAGAGAACACAGAAGATAATACTTGAAATCTATTTGTATGCTCCAAAGAAGCAAAGCATTGAGGCAGGTACTCAGGGACTGCAACTACCGGTAAGAGCACTTGATTGCACCAGAAACAGAAATAATTTCAGCATCAAAACAAATTCAATTCGGAAGGAAATCCAACTCACAACAGATAAGACTGTATCTCAATTGTTTTGGTGACAAGAAAACAAAAAAAATAGTGATAAAAGATTGAATAAATAGTCAACTCGGTTTTTAGTCTAAAACTACAGCAAAAAAGAGACTTAACTCCTCAAGAATGGAATCTAAAATAGTTAGTTGGCTAAATTATACTAAATTTGAGCCAAAATAAACTTAATCCATGAATTATTTTTTTTTAATTTGAGTACCTCAAACTATTTTTTGTTAATAAAAAAGAGATCCTTGTGTTAATTTTGACAATATATAATAGTTTGGAAACATGACACATTTCGTAAACACAAGTGATTTGGAAAAACGAACAAAAACCTGGAGAAAAAAAAGTAATGCATGACATAAGAGATTAAAAGAAGTAATAAAGAGAAAGAAGAAGCCAAAGAAAGAGAACAAAAAGCTGAGGTAGAGAAATAATGTGGTTTGAAAAAGTTTGCAACTCTATAAATTTAATTTAATTCATTAAAAAATAATTATAATCTTAAAAAAAATTACATATAAATGATAAAGCTCAAATCATAATTAAATTTGGATTTAAAACTCACTGACTAATAAAAATTCAACAAAAATAACATAAATTAAAGCCTAATAATAAAATTAAATAACAATCAATAAATTGAGCTTGGATATCCTTAGTCTCCCAATTAAAGAATTACGAGGTAGGATTTCCTCCATCATTGATGATCATGCATGTTTGTAATCGATGTCTCAGATTCATCCATCAACTCTCTCATGGTTGAAGAAACTCAACCTTATTTAGGGAAATTAAAGGCATCTCTAATAATGGTTTCAAATATCATGATCAAGTGTTGAGTTGTCTCTTTGATAATCTAAATAGCAAGTATAGTATAAATCTGATCATCTAGATCATGAAATGGGGTTTATTAAATCTCATCATCCCTAATAAAAACAACATGTTCATTCAAGGTAGCACTAATATATATATGTATATATATTTTTTGCGTGACAAAGATAAGAATAACAATGTAAAGGTTTAAATGAATAATCAATAATAAGATGTTGTAATTTATGTATAACCAAGTCCTTTATATTAAAAGTATAGTTAATACCAAAGTTTGGTGGTAGGTTAACAACATAAATATTTGTCTCGGTAATTTTTAACACTTTAGATGGTTGATTAGTTTTTAAATGACATTTCTTAAGTCTAATTTGTATCATGAAATAACCTTTAACATTAAATATATCATGATACTTAAGTAAATCAATTTTAAATTTGTATTGTCCATTACTTGTTTAAATTCATTTTATAATTTCAATATACAAATTATGAACTCTACATACAAAATAAAATAAATAATTAACTCAAATATTGTAGTGAAAAGACATAGAAAGAAGACCTACATGCATCCTAAGTTTGTGACCATAAACATTATATAATTGAGAGGAATGGAATAAATACTATTTGAATCCTGAGTGAATATAGATTGGACATGATATAATGAATAAAGCATTTGGAAACTTAAGAGTTTATTCAAAATTTATGAGATATTGGATGCCAAGTACAAAAGGTGAAGCATCAAGGTGCCAAAGGCTGCTCAAAATATGATATATTGAGTATCAAGCATGGGAGGCAAGGGATTACTTTATAAGCCTTAAAAGATCAATTAATTTTAAGAATAATTCAAATCTATAAAAAAATATTAAAAGTAGTAAAGAGAAAAAAAATATCTAAGAAGAAGCTAAAGAAAGAGAAGAAAAGACCAAAAAAAAATCAATAAAGGTTGGAAAAGTCTACAACTAGCAAATTTTATTCATTTCATTAAAAAAATTAATATTAAGAAAATTACATATAAATAATAAAATTCTAATTAGAATCGAAGTTGAACTTGAAACTCATTAACTAATAAAAATCTAATAAAAAAACATAAATTAAAGCCCAATAACAAAACTAAATAAAATTAAATAACCAAGGCTTGAATGTACCCAATCTCCCAACTAAAAAGTCATAAACCGAGCTATCCTTCATCATCAATGTAATGATCACACATATGCATAACTCATGTCTCGGGTTTGATGTACCCACCAAGAGGCCTATCTTTTACCAAAAATAGTGCACCGATAAAAGATTAAATTCAGGGACTATGTTTAGTTTGAACCAAACTTCCCGGCAATTTTGAATAATTTAGCATGGTAAATTTTGCTAGTTCCTTTCTCTTTTCTCTCGACAGAAGATTATGCACCGGAGATGAGAGCACCTATTCAGATTTCTTTGCAGTGCCCGGCGCCTTTCTCTTCATCCGGCTGAAGGGTCCAACCGTCCTGTCCATAAGATACATGTATATGACCTGGCTCCAAGATTTATACGACTCTAAGCCCTCATAATATTCAGGTGCAATATCCTTCACCTTGTGGAGCTTGCTCCCGGGAATCCTCGGAAAATCATGGTGCTCATTATGGTACCCAACATGCCAAGTCAGAAGATTAAGGGGGCCATAGTAAGAATATGTCTCTTGCTCTGGCTTGAAGACATAGTGTTCTGAGATGAAATGACCAGCCATTGGATGCATACCACCTCCTACGAAGGTGGAAAGGATCAAATAAGCCAAAGATCTCCAGCCCCAAAAATAAACCACGGCTACATCAAGGGCTATCTGGATGGAAAAATTAATGAATTCCCAATAACCAGGGGGCTTTGGTTTGATAAATAGAGGTCGCAAAGCATAGAAGAAGAGTTGCAGCATGACCCATATGGATTTTGCGACGACATTTGTAACAAGAAGGGTTTCGGCACGGCTTGGGATGTCCATATCTATGCCATCGACTCCTTGAAAGCGGTGGTGCTCAAGGTGATACTTTTGGAATGTTACTGACATGGGTACACCAACAGGAAGATTAGCAAAAATACCAAGACACCTGTTGTAGACTGGAGTTGAGAAGGCGAGATTGTGGGAGAGCTCATGGATGGCTAAGAAAAGGTTGTGGTTGAGGAAAGAGCCAAAGAAGTAGGCTATTGCCAGCATCTTCAGCCACCCAGCATCGTGAAGTAAAGTAGCGGTCCAAAGCTGGAGTGAAACAACCACAGTAATCTGCAACACCGTGATGTTAGCATCATGAACCATGTAAAGAGCATACAGTAACCAAAACAATTTTCATTTATGAGTGTTTCCTCAAAATAGTGTGCATAATTGATCCAAATAAACTAGGTTCCGAGCACTGTTTATATTTTTATGTATAATTGCTCAACAGTTCTAAATTCATCTTGTACAAATTAAATGGGAAATCATGCAATAGAGAAACACAATTGGTTTTAATTATCTCCTCATTTATTTTGCAGGATTTGGTATTAAAACATATCAAACCAATCCACAGAAGAAAAATGGATGGCATTGCAAGGCATATGTCAGACACATTGTTTGTTCCCTAGTAGAAAGGAAAGGGAGAAGTGCCTTGAGGGTGATGTCTACTTTAAGATCTCGTTAAACCATATAAAACCTTGCATGATTTTGATCGAAGAAATGCCTTGTTTGATTCCCTCAGAACCTCAAAACATGTCAAACCAAAGAAGATGAAAAGTCAATCCAGAAATATTGGAGAAACTAGAGGACAAGGCAATTAAAAATCAGAGCTAGTTCTTTGATGTAAAACCGAAAGGCAACCAGATGCATTCCCAGTTCAGCAAACAATGCTTAAATGGTTCAATCAGAAATTATCCAGTAATTCCACCCATTTGGATTGTATGCACAAAAAGTAATAAACGAATAAAAAATCTGACATTCTCATGCTCTCAGAAAATAAAATGAAAACAGGTCAAACTAACACAAAGCATTATGGAAAGAAGTTGCAAAACAAAGCTCTGCTATTGCAAAAATATGAAAGAATATATGTTCATGTAAATAACAAGAAATCTATAGGAGCAATTGATCTGGGGAATTATCAGCAAACAAAATCATTAACACGATGAGTCCACATATGCTTGGCTTCATATTTCTGAAGAAAATAACCAGGTAATTTGAGAGGCTCTCCTATATTTTGTTATGAATTTACATCATTACGACATGCAAAATTCTGAATCCAAATAAAAAGAAATCTCTGTATTGACAAAAAGAAGAAGAAGAAGAAGAAGAAGAAGCACTGTTAACCAAATGTTAACAGAATATTTTAGCACATACATAAATAAAGCAAGTGCTCGTTTTAGAACTTGCAAAACATCAAGCTGCAAAAGAAATTCGAGCTAAAAACAAAATGTATCCATCAAATCTAGCCAAACATTAAACACCCTGATTCAATTCTCTCCAAAAAGAAAAATCCCAAGAAAAATAAAATGCCATTGAATCTGAAACCAAAAAGGGTACCATTATAACCAATTGAATGTACAAGACAACATGAACAAACAAAATTAACAACTTGACACCCATAAACATCAAAGCAGAACACACGGACAAACAAACAACATTAACTTTCGAGATTAACCCCACAAATCCACCAACATTATCTTAGATCTAAACGCATTTAATGAAACCAAAAGGAAAAACAACAATGCATAGGAAGAAAGAGTAGGGAACCTTAAAAAAAGCCCAAGGATCAGGTCCAAAAAGCTCTTTAATTTGAGGGTATTGAGAAAGGATCTGTCTTCTCCTAGAAGCATGGGGTTCATCTGTATAAGACCAAAAGAAGTCAGTTGCCATGACCCCCTCTTCCTTCTGCTCCATCTCCTCTCTCATCCCCATCTCTCTCTCTCTCTCTCTCTCTCTCTCTCTCAAGTCTGGAACTTTATGTTTTTTTGGCTACTTGGATTTTTTGATTATTTTTAAATTGGTGGAAAGGAGAGGAGAGAATCAAATGCATGTTAGCATGATTGACGGTGATGATGATGTATGCATGTGAGTCTATCCTCTCTCCCCCTTTCCTACGTTGGTGTCTGTAACATCAGATATTGCGGGGTTTCTAGTTTTTACAGGGTGGAAGTAGGGAGGGGTGTTAGCACTTTGCTGCGTTAGCATATAGCCATTAGCCAATAGCAAGAACGTGAGGAGTGTTGGCTGTCTTAGCCAATAGCATGTTCGGTTTTGGACATGGACGCCTGTTCCTTTTCTCCCTACCCTACATCATGACCCACTGACGTGAGGATGAGCTTCCTTTTTTGCGCTTCTCGCTTGTCTTTATCATTTAAGATTTTTCTGCCACAAATTTAGGTGCCTCGCACATCATGAGTGTTGATGGGTGTTTTTCAAAATTATTATACTAGTCATAAAAAAAAATAAACATAGATTGTGTAGATTGTCGTATTAAACAAAAGTTATTTATAAAAATATTAGTGTTCATATAAGTTTAAATTTATTAAATAAAAATTTATGATAAATATTTTTTTTTAATAAAAATATAATATTAGATTTCTAGCATGTGTGTGTGTGTGTATATATATATGTTTCAATTAAAAGAAAAAATTTTACTCGTAAAAAAACTTTAAAATAATAAAATTTTTATTATTGTTAATAATAAATCACATGTTTTTAAATCACTTGGTGCAATTATAATATTTGAAATAAATCTTTCAAGATATACATATTGACTATTTTATTTTTTATTAATTAATAAATGATAGAAGATAATATATACCCATTGGATACTTAAAATTTAATTGATATTTAAATTTTTTATTTTAGTGATAATGAATAGGATATGGATATCAAGAAATCTGATATGTGACCCATTACTAGAGCTAATGTGTATTTTAAAAAATTAATTCACCACAAAACACAGATCAAATAGCTCAAATATATTTATTAATATATTAAAATCCATACAGACGTTATTATCAAAACTTAAGTGATTGTACTAATATACTAAAATATGTTTATTTTGAATTATATATCTATGAACAAGTGATTAGAGCTCAAATCTCAAAATGATGGGAGCTCCAAACATTAAAAATTTACTATTGTTTTCAATGAGCTTGAAATCCTTTTACTTGTAGTGCTATATAAAAAAAGGATGTCCTTAAACCGTTTCCAATTTATTAAAGATTTAGATTTTCTTAAAGTTCCTCTCTAATTCCTAATGAGACTTGGTTCTCAAAATGAAAAAACAAATTCAAAGCAAGTGACGTTATTTTACCTGTTTTTATTTAATAAATAGCCCTTAATATGGAATTTACTAAATTGGTTATATATATTATTTATATATATAACTACTTTCTTTTTGCTATACAAGTGAAAGGCAGCTAATTCTACCCTTTATGTAGGATCGTTATCTGAAAATTATCTGCGAAAATGTCTTCGTGATTAATGAAATCAAGCGCGTATGAAGTTTTCAGATGTTATTTCTGGTCAATAAATGATAAGTTCTGCTGTGGATTAGTCAGATTAATAGTATATTATTGCAAGCCATTCAGCAGAAAATCTCAGGATTTGAGTAACTTATGATTTATTTTTATTTATTTTTTTTGTGTTTTAAAAGTATTTTTTTAAAAAATGAAAATGTTTAATTTTTTTTATTTTAAATCAATATTTTTTATATTTTTAGATCATTTTTGATATAATAATATCAAAAAAAAATTTAAAAAAATAAAAAATATATATTATTTTAACAATTTTTAAATAAAAAACAATCATAAATACATTTTCAAATACATTTTAAGTCAGCAGAAAATGTCTGCGTTGCCGACTAGCGAAAAGTTAACTTTCAAACATTTATTAGGAAAAGATCAACAGGGAAATTTCCAAACTTTTGAAGTGGGTTATCCAGACCTTTCTAGAATCAAAGATTCATGACTTGGATAATTATACTACACATCTCTTTCCCGGAAGAGATCAAGGTTCATACAACAAGTAGAAACCTTGTTTTTTTTTTTTCAATCTTCTCGGGAAGGGGATGAAGAAAACAGATCAAGACAAGTCAAACATTTAGAAAAGAAGTTTGATATGAAAATTCAACAGGGTTTAAAGATGAAATGTGAAGAAAATCTCAAGTTCAAGTTTTGAGTATACCGCCACACGCTGTTGGAGTCAATAAAAAACTATTTTTAAGTATCAACCAACAATTTAATTTTCTATTAAATGCATATATATATATATATAATATGGTATTAAAAGTCTTAATAACAAAATAAAACAAAAAATAGTATTCAATCTGTGCAAGTTTAAATATGATTTTTTGAGTTGGTAATTATATTTCCTTGATTCAAAAAATACATCAGGACTTTTGTTTCTCTAGAATCACTTAGATAACCATGCATGGAGTTTAATTGACATATCTTTTAAACTTTTGCTAGAAATTCATGGAGGTCATATAAGGATTGTTTCACATGTAAATTAATATAGAATATTACCATAAAATCATCAATATACAAACAAAAAAAAAATCAATAAATTATAGTGACATTTATTGACAAAATATAACATCATTGTTTCTGTCAGTAAATATCAAAAAAATTACATATGAGAATCAAGACAAGACAAAAATAAATAGGTATCCCCTCATTATTTCCTTGGAAAAATAAACTTGGAATTATTAAACTTTATGATAGATATTATTTTTAATAAAAATATAATATTATATTTCTAGCATGTATATTAAGTATACATATATATGTTTAAATTAAAACAAAAAAATATTACTTGTTGAAACACTTTAAAATAATAAAATTTTTATTGTTTTCAATTGATAAATCACATGTTCTTAAAGCTTATTATTCATCAGTTGGTGCAACTATAATATTTGAAATAAATCTTTCAAGATATACATATTAATTATTTTATTTTTTATTAATTAATAAATATCATTGGATTGTCAAAACTTAATTCATATTTAAATTTTTTTATTTCATGGATAATAAATAGGGTATAGATATCAAGAGCTCCACCATGTGTGTACCCATTATCATCCTTAGAGCTAATGTGTTTTTAAAAAATCGAACTCTTAGGGCAGAACACAAATCAAATAGCTAGTTGAATTATCAAAACTTAGGTGATTGTACTAATATACTAAAATATGTTTATTTTGAATTATATATCTATGAATAAGTGGTTAGAGCTTAAATCTCAAAATGATGGGAGCTCCAAACATTAAAAATTCAAAGCAGGTGACGTTATTTTACCTGTTTTTATTTAATAATTACCTGTTTTTATTTAATAAATAGCCCTTAATATGAAATTTACTAAATTGGTTATTTTATTGTTTATATACACACGCATATATGGACCGGCCAAACATGTCTTAATTTACTAGTTATTTTTTTTATATATTTGAATCAATAAAAAAAAATTATTTAATCTGTATAACACTTGTGTTGACGGATAAGCAAAGGGAGGGGGGGGGGGTCATATAAAGCTAGCTTATTTCTTTTAAAAACACCTTCAATGCCATTATTAATATCTTGACTGCCCCTCTTATTTGTTTATAATGCTCATTTTTCCTTAAAAAAAATAAAATAAAAAAAATATATTGTTTGTTAATATTACAGGCCTAAATTCTGATTTTTTTTAAATCCCAAAAAGTGACATGCACGTATCAGTATCCAACCCTGCTCCCCGGAGCGTGAACAAGGAAGGCGTCCCAGCCTTTGCTTCTCGGCTGCCACGCCATGAAAGATGGACGGTGTACCTCAAATTCATGGGCCGCGAGTCCGTGACGCTCTGTGAATCTGTCCTTGTACTCGTACAAAAATTCGATTCAGCATGGTCTTTTAAAAGTTGAAAAGGTCCCTGCTGTATAAAATCTCTGAAACAAGATACGTTGAGTTTAAAATAATTTAAAAATATTAAAAATATATTAATTAAAAATTAAAAAAAATCAAAAAATTTTAAAAATATTTTTGGAAGCAATGTCAAATACGCACTTTATCTGTTCATCCAGTATGAGCTTCACTTCCAGTTGACATGCCGTGGTTTTCGTGAAATTTAAGTTTTTTTTAAAAATAATTTTTTTATTGTTTTAATATATTAATATAAAAAATTGAAAAGTACTCTAAAAACTACAGTGTGAACTAGATTTCTTTAGCTTTAAGGAACAACCTAGCAAGTTTACAGTGAATCAGAAAGAGATTTTTTGTTCCCAAGACACGGATAGAGTGAGGTAGAGAGAAATTGATGAGCTTTTATAAGCAAGCTTCAAGCCAAGTTGTTAAAATTAGAATTTAACTGTAAAATTATATAATTTTACGAGTAAATAGGTTTAATATGCAAAATCATTCAAAATAAACTTAGAAATAAGTAAAATCATCATTTCACCATTGATTTAACAATTTTTGCATAATTTAACTTCTCATTAAATTTAATGGCAATGTGGTTGTAGTTACTTTTCAAATAATTTTTCGTGTTAAAATAAATGTTAATAATATTTTTTAGTTTTAAAAAATTATTTTTGATATTAATACATTAAAATAATTTTAAAATATTAAAAATATATTAATTTAAAATTAAAAAAAAATTAAAAATATTTTTGAAATGCAGAATACGAGTGGTTGCTTGTCTCTATACTTTGATTGTGTAGCAAAGGACGTTTTTCTCACAGCATCACTCTTTTGCTTGCCACCTGTCTTCTTTTATTTTGATAATATAGCATTTGCTTTTGTGCTGGGATATTTTTTTAGTTGCTGACTCTTTCTCCCTTGAAGAGTTAACATTATTCCTCGATGATTAATATAATTTGACAATGCAATGTAAGCCAAGGTGATAAGTAAGAGTTAAACCACAACATCGATGTTCGTCATCAACAATTAAAAAATGATTTATTGGATTAGAAAAGTTTCGCATGAAAACTTAATTTTAAAGCATTAAATCAACGTGGTAAATTGTGCTTGGATAATTATTAATATTTGACCTTTAACGAATTAATATTTTTAAAAATTGATTAAAAATTAATAAAGACAATGAAACTTGTTTTAATTTATAGAACACACAACATATTATTTGTTTTAAATTTGTTAATTATTGATTAATAAAAAGTTATTTAGGCCCCGTTTGTTTGCTGAAAAGTAATTTTTTTTTGGAAAAAAAGTAGTTTTTTTTGGAAAATGAATTCCAGGAAAAGTGAATTCCGAGAAAGTATTTTTCGATGATTGGTAGTGTAATGGAAAATAAGTTGGAAAACACTTTTCATTGTTTGGTTATACCATGGAAAATAAGCTGAAAAATAACTTATTAATATTTTATTTTTTTTCAAATGTATTAAAATAACGAGGAACAAATCTTACAAATTAAAAAGTTGAATGAGAATGAAATTGAAAAAAAAAAAATTAATTTCATAAATTATCTCAAATAAAATAAATAATAAAGATCAAATCTAAAAAATTAAAAAAAAAAGATGAAGAAATTAAAATAATAATAATCAACATTTCATAAATTATTTCAAATAAAATAAATAACAATCAAAAGAATGAGAACCAAATTTGATAGATAAAAAATTTCAATAAAAAAATGATAAGGAAAAAGCAAATAGCAATTATAGAAATAAGGATCAAAATTAATATAAAACTTAAATTTTAAGAGATGAAATTGAAAAATAAATATTCAAAACAAAATATATATAGCAATAAAAAATTTGAGGATCAAATTTGATACAATCAGCAAATAATGACATTTCTAAATTTTTCACAACTTTCGAAAAGTGTTTTCCGCCCAAATTTTCCAGTAAAATACTTTCTTAAAAACCAAACCAAATTTTCCTTTGACTGGAAAGTGTTTTTCGCTAACCAACTTTTATAATTCAAACAAACACAAGAAAGTTCGGAAAGTAATTTCCCGAAAACCACTTTCCAAAAAAACAAACACAGCTAGAAGGAAAAACACTTTTCTGGAAACCAAACTAATTTTTTCTTTAACTAAAAAGTATTTTCCATTGACCAGAAAATGTTTTTTGTTGACCAACTTTCCTAATAGCAAACAAACACATGAAAGTTTAGATAATAGTTTACCAGAAACTACTTTCCAAGAAACAAACATGGCCTTAAATTATATATAAATTTTTATTTGAATCATATATTTTAAGATACTTGAATTATATATAAATTTTTATTTAAAACATGTATTTTAAGATACCTGAACTATGTATAAATTTTTATTTGAAGCATGAATTTTTTTTTTAATATATTTTAAAATTCCTTATAATTTTATAATCTATTTTTACAATCCAAGTTTATTTTGTAATTTTTGAGAGCCGTGTTAGAATCACAATTGTAAGAACCTTGCTTCAAGCTATACAAGGATGTACAAATGTGCTAGATACAATTTTATAAAACCCCGTCTTTAACTAAATCAACTTCACCTGCCGACCCACAATAACTTGGGCTGGATTTTCTTCTGGCGGGAAGCGGGAAGACAGCTGAAATTCTTAGCGCCATAAATTTTGCCAAATGAATTCCAGCGATTATGTTATATTATGAAAAGGAAGCGTACTGCTCATCCAAAGACCATATCAGATGGCGATTCCTGGCTGTACTCGTCACCTATCTTATATGAGAATCATGCAAGTCGAAAAGGTTGTCAGGAAGAATCAGCGGCAGCTTATCTATATACATGAAAAGCCTTCTAAGATTCTCTCTTGTCACGGTGGCCGTGTCCACAATGTCCCGGCTGTCGGTAAATACCCAGAGATCTCCCGAGTTTACTCTCTTGAGACTGTCACGACAGAAGGGGCATGTCTGGGACCTTGTTCGCCTGCAATTCATTGCAACATATCAGTGTTTTCAGAGAGAGAGCTTTACAAGTATCATAGCGTGGGAAGAAAAGGAGGATGCTAGTCAAGACAGACAAGGTCGAGAAACATATAATAAATCAAGGTTACAAAGATAATGATGGTGAAGACATGACACTTTAACAAATTTATTTGAGTGACTAGAATGACAAGGCTTTTTGCACCCCAAGAGCAAGCAAGCCTCAAATTGCAGAATCAAATTTCATGGTCTAGGCATTAGCTGCCAGGTATCATTATTGAATTCTTACAAAATTCCAACTTGAATTACCTGCCTTCCCAATGATTACAGAAAAACGAGTGTAATGGGATCACTTATACATGTTTCCTTGGAAATAAAAATGATATAATTCTAGATAATTCGCTGATGAACCTGAGGAAATTTATCTCCATTATTTCAAGCTGCTGATACAAGGTCCTCCGGTACAATGCACAACAGTTATTATAGCATTTCCTTTAAAGTCACAGCCCAACTGTAAGCCAGGATAGGATGCCAAGGATCTTGCTAAAGTCAACTGCCATGAGCAAGAACACCTTATCTTTCCCTGGTCAGGGATTCACTATGATACATGTAACTACAAATAAAACAGAATGGAGCAATTCTAGTTTGCTATTGTATTTCGCATGTAAGTGTAGAGATTGAAACCTGCATTATCTAACAGGATAAGAGGACAGCCTAATAGAAGCATATACCATGTGGTTGACACAAAAACATGGCCAGCCTCAGAAAGCAACAGGCTAACTCCAGTACTTCAAGAGGAAGAGAGAGACAGGGAGGGGGAGAGTACCATTCCCGGTAACATTTCAAGCACATGGCATGGTTGCAGTTGGGCAGTACTATCTTGCTATTCATCTCCATGCATATTCCACACTCTTCTTCTCTTTCAATGTCAATGTCAGTATGCTGCCTATGTTCCTCATCATCTGTTCTTCGGTACCTTTCCACGCATACTGCCTTCTGCTTCTTATCTTCTGTATCAGTGACTCCTCTTTGAAGTTGCAATAAAGAGGGATAAATCACAGCTGGCCATAGTAGCAATGCAGATTGTGATAACATGGAGGAACTAACTTAAGTGACTAGAAAATATATTACACTTTAAAATATTTGGAAGATAGAAATTTACCATAGAACTCCTTGATGCTTGCTTTTCTTTCATGAGTGAACATGGTCGTTGTGCCATCCACATAAACCTGAGGCATGGGGAAACAACCAAGTTCAGGCTTTTCTATGATGAATAATTAATACTAGAGAAAAAAATTCCACTGACTAATCTAAATGAACAAAGTTCAACCTTATAAATTAGGATCCTTAGCAGTCCAAGTGCACCTGCAAGATGGCAGTCTGTCCACTGAAAAAGGAAAAGAAACAGGTTTGCTGCTGGAGCATATGACATTCTCATCTGAAGACAGGCTCCATCATAATCCCTTGAAACATCCGATGCCCTGCACCGAAGATTGAAAGATAAAAATTTAAACAGACATAAAAATCTAGCAATAGACTCAAGTTAGCAAGCTCATAATTCTCGTCAGTAAGATACAGAAACTGGTAAAATGTATGAGCATGATAAAACAAGAAAAAATTCGAAGCATACTTAAGCATAACCCCCGCCCAAATCCATCTTAGTTTCCCCTGACCATTTTAGGCATATGGGTCCACATTAATCAGGAATTTACATGACTTAACTTCAAAGTTTTAAAACATTTTAAATATGTTGTGAACGGAAAAAATGATTAAAAAGGATGCTCTGTGCAAAAACATCCATTCTGAAAATCCCATGGAACCAGTAAAGTCTTCAGCTTTCAAAAACTTTAAAAGAACTGGTTGGGTTGTCCTTTACACAACTCAACTCACGCTCCAAATGACAACATCTGTATGATCCAGATATCATTAACAAGCATATCTAACTACGTGACTGCATTGAAACATGATAGGTAGGAAGAGGGGGCGGCAATAAATAATCCAACCACGGCGATCATATCATTATAAACAACACAAACACAGTGATGACTCTGTTAAGGAGGTGGATCCCATAAATCATGTGAAGCCAAGTAAACTCAGCTTATCAAGATAATGAAACTAGCCCCCTCTATCCTTCAACACAAACACAATGCCTTCCAATTGCTAAAGCAAATGCAAAATGCAAAACCCATATGGATATTTTCAACCGGGACATCTTTGAAATGACATTTCAAGTTATAGGCTAACACAGAAAAGTTCCCAACTTTAACCACGAGAATCACTGCAACAATTTCACATATCACAAACCAATAATCCAGGAATTAAAACAATCGTGCTTGATGCTTGCCTTTATCATGAAATGCAGCCACGCCAAACACAAAGTGAACAATCTAAACTCAAAAGCTAACCGCAAGAATCAAAAGCCGTAAAAAAATCCATCTTGAAAAATCTAAATACACAGAGAAGACTTGCAACATTTCAGAGAGAGAGGGTAAAAAATAACTTGAAATTAGACTTTGTCAAGCAAATTTTACATAGCAACAACAACAACTGGATATGTTAAATGACAATTCATATAACTCATTCTGAAAAAAAAAAAACGAAAAAAATCAGTAGTAGTGGTAGTGGAAGTTAAATTCAAATAAAAAAACAAAATTTAAGAACAAAAACCTAAAGTTGAATTTAAGACCACAAAAAAATATATTTTAAGAACCAAAAACCAAAACTTCATCAATAAAAATGCAAAAAGTCAAATACTTCTATCATTCCATTCAAGCACCAACCAACAGAGAAAAACAATTCCGAAGAAAAATTCACACACAAAATGTAACAAGAAAACCCAGGAAAAAAAAAAGAACAACTTACAGAGTATTAGCATGTTGAAGATCAGCTTCAAGAACTTTAATAGAATCCTTAAAAGACTTTGTCATAGATCCTATATACATATCTCTCATTAAAAACCTCAAAGCAACCGGATTCTCTCTTTCGGCTAAAAACCCTGAAAAATTTTCTTCTTTTGTCTCCACCAAAACCTCCTTTTCTTGTTGTGATGGTGGGGTTGGTTCATCTCAGAGGAGCTTCTTCTACTCTGTTCTTGAAAGGGAAGCCATAGACAGAGAGAAGACACGTGGATTAGAGAGTGGGATGTCGTGGAGCTAGCGTTGAAAATTTAAATTTGTTTTAAAAAGGAAAGAAATTTACTAATTTCGAAGATGATTCAAATGGTATTTAATTGAAACCAACAAGGGTATAAGCGTCCATTTAAAAACAGGGTGATTATTTAATTCCTGACACATTTTAGGATTAGGTGGTGTTTGCTATATTCATACAACAGCGAGGAGTTACCTGCTTCCTCTGGTCTCAACAAAAGAGACAAAAATTGTTTTAAATATTTTTTATTTAAAAATATATTTAAATTTTATTTTTTTATTTTTCAAAATATTAACATATTAAAATAATTTAAAAATATTAAAATAAATAATTTAAAGCTAAAAAAAATTAAAAATATAGTTGAACCGCAATATCAAACAAATTATTCCTTGTGTTTTTCATTTTCTTTGTTTGAATTTTAAAGATAATTTTAGAACAATTTTCTTTAATGAATCAGGGTTATTAAAATAATTTGAACATGATATTTAATTTGGATGAATATTAAAAAAACCTCATAAGATTTGGTTTAAATTACAATTATTCATTACCATTTTTAAGTTTATACACACGTTCACACTTAATATACTTTTAGAAGAAAATTAACAAAAAATATCTTATTATTTACAAAAAAATATATATATTATTATTTAATGACTAAAAAACTCATATTAAATATTACAGCTTTGTCATTAGATTAAAAATAAAAAAACAATAGCCACGTCCTTCAGTTTTTTCTCCTCTCTTTTCTAAATTCTAACCCTAAATTCCCAAATAATTGCTCGAGGAGCCAAGAGTTGCAAATAATAATCGTGGAATAAAAACATGCTTGTTTTTTTATTTTAAAAATATTTTTTGAAAGAAATTAAAATTTTTTTTTCTTCATACTAATATTTTTTATATTTTTTAATTGTTTTGATGTATTAATATCAAAAAAATAATTTTTAAAAAATAAAAAAAATATTATTTTAATATATTCTTTTTAAAAAAACACTATAAAAATAACAATTAAACACGTAATAAATTTACGATGAGGCTGCGGGATTGTGGTATAGCACATGCCATTTTTAGCACCAAACACAAGATGAGAATTCCTAGCGCGCGCGCGAGAATCCTTTCCTTCACATACCCGGATTCCCCTTCAAAAGGCCTAGATTCTTATTGTTATTGATACAGGGATAGTTATTAAACCCACTCTAGAATTAATTTAAAAAGTTTTTTATCTCGTGTTAAAAAAATATATATTTAAAATTTTAATATTTTATATTAAAAAATTAAGAAAAATTTCATGTGAATATAAACTATATATATATATATATTATAAATAATAAAGTTTAAAATAATATTTTAAAATTTTTTATCTCGTGTTAAAAAAATATAATTTTTTTCTTATGAATATAAAATATATATACTAAAAAGTTTCAAATTTCACATTGAAAAAATAACTTTTTTTTGTGAACATAAAGTGTGTTGATATATTAAAAAGTTTCAAATCTCATATTGAAAAACATATTATGTTATTATTTTAAATTGAAGTATTTTAAAAAAAAATATAACTTTTTTTTTTTGTAAACATAGGTATATATATGAAAAGGTTTCAAATCTTATAATAAAAAAATAAATTAAACATAAATTAATTTATAACTTAATTAATTAATTTTTTTTAAACATAAAATATATATACTAAAAAATAAATTAATTTATAACTTCACCGATCTTTTAATAAATCTAAACTGATCCAATCATCAAGTCCCAAATTAACCACGCTTGCTGGTGCGAATTTAATAAATGTATATACAAGTGTCATCTGGATTTACTTCTCTCGTCTCAATCTCTCACACTGAAGTCGGAATGCCGCGAAACTCATCGAGTCAAAGCGTTTCGCCGTTTGCGGAAGGAAGTCTGATGTAGAACAAGTAGCAGAAGCATACATGCTCAAGAGGGATCACCCGAAATTCAAAGGCAACTGAATTTCGGAAACCGGGACATCGAAGTAGGAATGCCGCGAAACTCACCGAGTCAAAGCGTTTCGCTAATTGCGGAAGGAAGTCTGATGTAGAACAAGTAGTAGAAGCATACATGCTGAAGAGGGATCTCCCGAAATTCAGTGGGAACTGAATTTCGGAAACCGGGACATCGAAGTAGGAATGCCGCGAAACTCACCGAGTCAAAGCGTTTCGCCGTTTGCGGAAGGAAGTCTGAAGTAGAAAAAGTAGTAGAAGCATACATGCTCAAAAGGGATCACCCGAAATTCAAAGGCCATTGATTATGCAACCGGGGCATCGAAGTCGGAATGCAGCGAAACTCACCGAGTCAAAGCGTTTCGCCATTTGCGGAAGGAAGTCTGATGTAGAACAAGTAGCAGAAGCATACATGCTCAAGAGGGATCACCCAAAATTCAAAGGCAACTGAATTTCGGCAACCGGGGCATCGAAGTAGGAATGCCGCGAAACTCACCGAGTCAAAAAGTTTCGCCGTTTGTGGAAGGAAGTCTGATGTAGAACAAGTAGCAGAAGCATACATACTCAAGAGGGATCACCAAAAATTCAAAGGCAACTGAATTTCGGCAACCGGGGCATCGAAGTCAAAGCGTTTCGCAGTTTGTGAAAGGACGTCTGATGTAGAACAAGTAGCAGAAGCATACATGCTTAAGAGGGGTCACCCGAAATTCAAAGGCAACTGAATTTTGGCAACCGGGGCATCGAAGTCGGAATGCCGCGAAACCCACCAAGTCCAAGCGTTTCGCTAATTGCGGAAGGAAGTCTGATGTAGAACAAGTAGCTGAAGCATACATGCTCAAGAGGGATCTCCCGAAATTCAAAGGGAACTGAATTTCGGCAACAGGGGCATCGAAGTCGGAATGCCGCGAAACTCACCGAGTCAAACCTTTTCGCCGTTTGCGGAAGGAAGTCTGATGTAGAACAAGTAGCAGAAGCATACATGCTCAAGAGGGATCACCCAAAATTCAAAGGCAACTGAATTTCGGCAACCAGGGCATCGAAGTCGGAATGCCGCGAAACAAACCGAGTCAAAGCGTTTCGCCGTTTGCGGAAGGAAGTCTGATGTAGAACAAGTAGCAGAAGCATACATTCTCAAAAGGGATCGCCCGAAATTCAAAGGCAACTTAATTTCGGCAACCGGGGCATCGAAGTCGGAATGCCGCGAAACTCACCGAGTCAAACCTTTTCGCCGTTTGCGGAAGGAAGTATGATGTAGAATAAGTAGCAGAAGCATACATGCTCAAGAGGGATCACCCAAAATTCAAAGGCAACTGAGTTTCGGCAACCGGGGCATCGAAGTCGGAATGCTGCGAAACTCACCGAGTCAAAGCGTTTTGCAGTTTGTGGAAGGACGTCTGATGTAGAACAAGTAGCAGAAGCATACATGCTCAAGAGGGATCACCCAAAATTCAAAGGCAACTGAGTTTCGACAACCGGGGCATCGAAGTCGGAATGCTGCGAAACTCACCGAGTCAAAGCGTTTCGCAGTTTGTGGAAGGACGTCTGATGTAGAACAAGTAGCAGAAGCATACATGCTCAAAAGGGATCACCCGAAATTCAAAGGCAACTGAATTTCGGCAACTGGGGCATCGAAGTCGGAATGCCGCGAAACTCACCGAGTCAAAGCGTTTCGCCGTTTGCGGAAGGAAGTCTGATGTAGAACAAGTAGCACAAGCATACATGCTCAAGAGGGATCACCCGAAATTCAAAGGCAACATAATTTCGGCAACCGGGGCATCGAAGGCGGAACGCCGCGAAACTCACTGAGTCAAAGCGTTTCTCTTATTGCGGAAGGAAGTCTGATGTAGAACAAGTAGCAGAAGCATACATGCTCAAGAGGGATGACCCGAAATTCAAAGGCAACTGAATTTTGGAAACCGGGGCATCGAAGTAGGAATGGCGCGAAACTCACCGAGTCAAAGCATTTCGCTAATTGCGGAACGAAGTCTGATGTAGAACAAGTAGTTGAAGCATACATGCTGAAGAGGGATCTCCCGAAATTCAGTGGGAACTGAATTTCGGCAACAGGGGCATCGAAGTCGGAATGCCGCAAAACTCACCGAGTCAAAGCGTTTCGCCGTTTGCGGAAGGAAGTCTGATGTAGAACAAGTAGCAGAAGCATACATGCTCAAGAGGGATCACCTGAAATTCAAAGGCAACTGAATTTCGGCAACTGGGGCATCGAAGTTGGAATGTCGCGAAACTCACCGAGTCAAAGCGTTTCGCCGGTTGCGGAAGGAAGTCTGATGTAGAACAAGTAGCAGAAGCATACATGCTCAAGAGGGATCACCCGAAATTCAAAGGCAACTCAATTTCGGCAACCGGGGCATCGACGTCGGAATGCCGCGAAACTCACCGAGTCAAAGCATTTCGCCGTTTGTGGAAGGAAGTCTGATGTAGAACAAGTAGCAGAAGCATACAAGCTAAAAAGGGATCGCCCGAAATTCAAAGGCAACTGAATTTCGGCAACCGGGGCATCGAAGTAGGAATGCCGCGAAACTCACCGAGTCAAAAAGTTTCGCCGTTTGCGCAAGGAAGTCTGATGTAGAACAAGTAGCAGAAGCATACATACTCAAGAGGGATCAACAAAAATTCAAAGGCAACTGAATTTCGACAACCGGGGCATCGAAGTCAAAGCGTTTCGCAGTTTGTGAAAGGATGTCTGATGTAGAACAAGTAGCAGAAGCATACATGCTCAAGAGGGGTCACCCGAAATTCAAAGGCAACTGAATTTCGGCAACCCAGGCATCGAAATCGGAATGCCGCGAAACCCACCGAGTCCAAGCGTTTCGCTAATTGCGGAAGGAAGTCTGATGTAGAACAAGTAGCAGAAGCTTACATGCTCAAGAGGGGTCACCCGAAATTCAAAGGCAATTGAATTTCGGCAACCGGGGCATCGACGTCGGAATGCCGCGAAACTCACCGAGTCAAAGCGTTTCGCCGTTTGTGAAAAGAAGTCTGATGTACAACAAGTAGCAGAAGCATACATGCTCAAGAGGGATCACCCAAAATTCAAAGGCAACTGAATTTCGGAAACCGGGGCATCGAAGTCGGAATGCCGCAAAACTCACCGAGTCAAAGCGTTTCGCTAATTGTGGAAGGAAGTCTGATGTAGAACAGGTAGCAGAAGCATACATGCTCAAGAGGGATCTCTCGAAATGCAATGGGAACTAAATTTCAGCAAAAGGGGCATCGAAGTCGGAATGCCGCGAAACTCACCGAGTCAAAGCGTTTCGCCGTTTGCGGAAGGAAGTCTGATGTAGAACAAGTAGCAGAAGCATACATGCTCAAGAGGGATCACCCGAAATTCAAAGGCAACTGAATTTCGGAAACCGGGGCATCGAAGTAGGAATGCCGCGAAACTCACCGAGTCAAAGCGTTTCGCTAATTGCAGAAGGAAGTCTGATGTAGAACAAGTAGTAGAAGCATACATGCTGAAGAGGGATCTCCCGAAATTCAGTGGGAACTGAATTTCGGCAACAGGGGCATCGAAGTCGGAATGCCGCGAAACTCACCGAGTCAAAGCGTTTCGCAGTTTGCGGAAGGAAGTCTGATGTACAACAAGTAGCAGAAGCATACATGCTCAAGAGGGATCCCCAAAATTCAAAGGCAACTGAATTTCGGCAACCGGGGCATCGAAGTCGAAATGCCGCGAAACTCACCGAGTCAAAGCGTTTCGAAGTTTGGGGAAGGACGTCTGATGTAGAACAAGTAGTAGGAGCATACATGCTCAAAAGGGATCACCCGAAATTCAAAGGGAACTGAATTTCGGCAACTGGGGCATCGAAGTCGGAATGCCGCGAAACTCACCGAGTCAAAGCGTTTCGCCGTTTGCGGAAGGAAGTCTGATGTAGAACAAGTAGCAGAAGCATACATGCTCAATTGGGATCACCCAAAATTCAAAGGCAACTGAGTTTCGGCAACCGGGGCATCGAAGTCGGAATGCCGCGAAACTCACCGAGTCAAATCGTTTCGCAGTTTGTGGAAGGACGTCTGATGTAGACCAAGTAGCAAAAGCATGCATGCTCAAAAGGGATCCCCCGAAATTCAAAGGCAACTGAATTTCGGCAACCCGGGCATCGAAGTCGGAATGCCGCGAAACTCACCGAGTCAAAGCCTTTCACTGTTTGCGTAAGGAAGTCTGATGTAGAACAAGTAGCAGAAGCATAAATGTGAAAGAGGGATCGCCCGAAATTCAAAGGCAACTGAAATTAGGCAACCGGGGCATCGAAGTCGGTATACCGCGAAACTCACCGAGTTAAAGCGTTTCGCTGTTTGCGGAAGGAATTCTGATGTACAACAAGTAGCAGAAGCATACATGCTCAAGAGGGGTCACCCGAAATTCAAAGGCAACTGAATTTCGGCAATTGGGGCATCGAAGTCGGAATGCCGCGAAACTCACCGAGTAAAAGCGTTTCGAAGTTTGGGGAAGGACGTCTGATGTAGAACAAGTAGTAGGAGCATACATGCTCAAAAGGGATCACCCGAAATTCAAAGGCAACTGAATTTCAGCAACTGGGGCATCGAAGTCGGAATGCCGCGAAACTCACCGAGTCAAAGCCTTTCGCCGTTTGCGGAAGGAAGTCTGATGTAGAACAAGTAGCAGAAGCATACATGCTCAAAAGGGATCACCCGAAATTCAAAGGCAACTGAATTTCGGAAACCGGGGCATCGAAGTAGGAATGCCGCGAAACTCACCGAGTCAAAGCGTTTCGCTAATTGCAGAAGGAAGTCTGATGTAGAACAAGTAGTAGAAGCATACATGCTGAAGAGGGATCTCCCGAAATTCAGTGGGAACTGAATTTCGGCAACAGGGGCATCGAAGTCGGAATGCCGCGAAACTCACCGAGTCAAACCTTTTCGCCGTTTGCGGAAGGAAGTCTGATGTAGAACAAGTAGCAGAAGCATACATGCTCAAGAGGGATCACCTGAAATTCAAAGGCAACTGAAATTCGGCAACTAGGCATCGAAGTCGGAATGCCGCAAAACTCACCGAGTCAAAGCGTTTCGCCGTTTGCGGAAGGAAGTCTGATGTACAACAAGTAGCAGAAGCATACATGCTCAAGAGGGATCCCCAAAATTCAAAGGCAACTGAATTTCGGCAACCGGGGCATCGAAGTCCAAATGCCGCGAAACTCACCGAGTCAAAGCGTTTCGAAGTTTGGGGAAGGACGTCTGATGTAGAACAAGTAGTAGGAGCATACATGCTCAAGAGGGATCACCAAAAATTCAAAGGCCACTGAATTTCGACAACCGGGGCATCGAAGTCAAAGCGTTTCGCAGTTTGTGAAAGGATGTCTGATGTAGAATAAGTAGCAGAAGCATACATGCTCAAGAGGGGTCACCCGAAATTCAAAGGCAACTGAATTTCGGCAACCCAGGCATCGAAATCGGAATGCCGCGAAACCCACCGAGTCCAAGCGTTTCGCTAATTGCGGAAGGAAGTCTGATGTAGAACATGTAGCAGAAGCTTACATGCTCAAGAGGGGTCACCCGAAATTCAAAGGCAATTGAATTTCGGCAACCGGGGCATCGACGTCGAAATGCCGCGAAACTCACCGAGTCAAAGCGTTTCGCCGTTTGTGAAAAGAAGTCTGATGTACAACAAGTAGCAGAAGCATACATGCTCAAGAGGGATCACCCGAAATTCAAAGGCAACTGAATTTCGGAAACCGGGGCATCGAAGTCGGAATGCCGCAAAACTCACCGAGTCAAAGCGTTTCGCTAATTGTGGAAGGAAGTCTGATGTAGAACAGGTAGCAGAAGCATACATGCTCAAGAGGGATCTCCCGAAATGCAATGGGAACTAAATTTCGGCAAAAGGGGCATCGAAGTCGGAATGCCGCGAAACTCACCGAGTCAAAGCCTTTCACCATTTGCGGAAGGAAATCTGATGTAGAACAAGTAGCAGAAGCATAAATGTGAAAGAGGGATCACCCGAAATTCAAAGGCAACTGAATTTCGGAAACCGGGGCATCAAATTCGGAATGCCGCGAAACTCACCGAGTCAAAGCGTTTCGCCGTTTGCGGAAGGAAGTCTGATTTAGAACAAGTAGCAGAAGCATACAAGCTCAACAAGGATCGCCCGAAATTCAAAGGCAACTGAATTACGGCAACCGGGGCAACCAAGTCGGAATGCCTCGAAACTCACCGAGTCAAAGCGTTTCGCTAATTGCGGAAGGAAGTCTGATGTAGAACAAGTAGCAAAAGCAAACATGCTCAAGAGGGATCTCCCGAAATTCAGTGGGAACTAAATTTCGGCAATAGGGGCATTGAAGTCAGAATGCCGCGAAACTCACCGAGTCAAACTTTTTCGCCGTTTGCGGAAGGAAGTCTGATGTAGAACAAGTAGCAGAAGCATACATGCTCAATTGGGATCACCCAAAATTCAAAGGCAATTGAGTTTCGGCAACCGGGGCATCGAAGTCGGAATGCCGTGAAACTCACCGAGTCAAAACGTTTTGCAGTTTGTGGAAGGACGTCTGATGTAGACCAAGTAGCAGAAGCATACATGGTCAAAAGGGATCCCCCGAAATTCAAAGGCAACTGAATTTCGGCAACCGGGGCATCGAAGTCGGAATGCCGCGAAACTGACCGAGTCAAGCGTTTCGCCGTTTGCGGAAGGAAGTCTGATGTAGAACAAGTAGCAGAAGCATACATGCTCAAAAGGGATCACCCGAAATTCAAAGGCAACTGAATTTCGGAAACCGGGGCATCGAAGTAGGAATGCCGCGAAACTCACCGAGTCAAAGCGTTTCGCTAATTGCGGAGGGAAGTCTGATGTACAACAAGTAGTAGAAGCATACATGCTGAAGAGGGATCTCCCGAAATTCAGTGGGAACTGAATTTCGGCAACAGGGGCATCGAAGTCGGAATGTCGCGAAACTCACCGAGTCAAACCTTTTCGCCGTTTGCGGAAGGAAGTCTGATGTAGAACAAGTAGCAGAAGCATAAATGTGAAAGATGGATCGCCCGAAATTCAAAGGCAACTGAAATTCGGCAACCGGGGCATTGAAGTCGGTATACCGCGAAACTCACCGAGTCAAAGCGTTTTTATTGTTTGCGGAAGGAATTCTGATGTACAACAAGTAGCAGAAGCATACATGCTCAAGAGGGGTCACCAGAAATTCAAAGGCAACTGAATTTCGGCAACCGGGGCATCGAAATCGGTATGCCGCGAAACCCACCGAGTCCAAGCGTTTTGCTAATTGCGGAAGGAAGTCTGATGTAGAACAAGTAGCAGAAGCATACATGATCAAGAGGGGTCACCCGAAATTGAAAGGCAACTGAATTTCGGCAACCGGGGCATCGACGTCGGAATGCCGCGAAACTCACCGAGTCAAAGCGTTTCGAAGTTTGGGGAAGGACGTCTGATGTAGAACAAGTAGCAGAAGCATACATGCTCAAAAGGGATCACCCGAAATTCAAAGGCAACTGAATTTCGGCAACTGGGGCATCGAAGTCGGAATGTCGCGAAACTCACCGAGTCAAAGTGTTTCGCCGTTTGCGTAAGGAAGTCTGATGTAGAACAAGTAGCAAAAGCATACATGCTCAAGAGGGATCACCCGAAATTCGAAGGCAACTGAATTTCGGCAACCGGGGTAACGAAGTCGGAATGCCGCGAAACTCACCGAGTCAAAGCCTTTCACCGTTTGCGGAAGGAAGTCTGATGTAGAAAAAGTAGTAGAAGCATACATGTTAAAGAGGGATCGCCCGAAATTCAAAGGCAACTGAATTTCGGCAACCAGGGCATCGAAGTCGGAATGCCGCGAAACTCACCGAGTCAAAGCCTTTCACTGTTTGCGGAAGGAAGTCTGATGTAGAACAAGTAGCAGAAGCATACATGCTCAAGAGGGATCCCCAAAATTCAAAGGCAACTGAATTTAGGCAACCGGGGCATCGAAGTCGAAATACCACGAAACTCACCGAGTCAAAGTGTTTCGAAGTTTGGGGAAAGACGTCTGATGTAGAACAAGTAGCCGAAGCATACATGCTCAAGAGGGATGACCCGAAATTCAAAGGCAACTAAATTTCGGCAATAGGGGCATCGTAGTCGGAATGCCGCGAAACTCACCGAGTCAAAGCGTTTTGCAGTTTGTGGAAGGACGTCTGATGTAGAACAAGTAGCAGAAGCATACATGCTCAAAAGGGATCACCCGAAATTCAAAGGCAACTGAATTTCGGCAACTGGGGCATCGAAGTCGGAATGTCGCCAAACTCACCGAGTCAAAGCGTTTCGCCGTTTGCGGAAGGAAGTCTGATTTAGAACAAGTAGCAGAAGCAAACATGCTCAACAAGGATCGCCCGAAATTCAAAGGCAACTGAATTTCGGCAACCGGGGCAACGAAGTCGGAATGCCACGAAACTCACCGAGTCAAAGCGTTTCGCTAATTGCGGAAGGAAGTCTGATGTAGAACAAGTAGCAAAAGCAAACATGCTCAAGAGGGATCTCCCGAAATTCAGTGGGAACTTAATTTCGGCAACAGGGGCATCGAAGTCAGAATGCCGCGAAACACACCGAGTCAAACCTTTTCGCCGTTTGCGGAAGGAAGTCTGATGTAGAACAAGTAGCAGAAGCATACATACTCAATTGGGATCACCCAAAATTCAAAGGCAACTGAGTTTTGGCAACCGGGGCATCGAAGTCGGAATGCCGCGAAACTCACCGAGTCAAAGCGTTTTGCAGTTTGTGGAAGGACGTCTGATGTAGAACAAGTAGCAGAAGCATACATGCTCAAAACGGATCACCCGAAATTCAAAGGCAACTGAATTTCGGCAACCGGGGCATCGAAGTCGGAATGCCGCGAAACTGACCGAGTCAAAGCGTTTCGCCGTTTGCGGAAGGAAGTCTGATGTAGAACAAGTAGTAGAAGCATACATGCTCAAGAGGGATCTCCCGAAATTCAAAGGCAACTGAAATTCGGCAACCGGGGCATCGAAGTCGGAATGCCGCGAAACTCACCGAGTCAAAGCGTTTCGAAGTTCGGGGAAGGACGTCTGATTTAGAACAAGTAGCAGAAGCATACATGCTCAAGAGGGATGACCCGAAATTCAAAGGCAACTAAATTTCGGCAATAGGGACATCGTAGTCGGAATGCCGCGAAACTCACCGAGTCAAAGCGTTTTGCAGTTTGCGGAAGGAATTCTGATGTACAACAAGTAGCAGAACCATACATGCTCAAGAGGGATCTCCAGAAATTCAAAGGGAACTGAATTTCGGCAACCGGGGCATCGACGTCGTAATGCCGCGAAACTCACCGAGTCAAAGCGTTTCGCCATTTGCGGAAAGAAGTCTGATGTAGAACAAGTATCAGAAGCTTACATGCTCAAAAGGGATCACCCGAAATTCAAAGGCAACTGAATTTCGGAAACTGGGGCATCGAAGTCGGAATGCCGCGAAACTTGCCGAGTCAAAGCGTTTTGCTAATTGCGGAAGGAAGTATGATGTAGAACAAGTATTAGAAGCATACATGCTCAAGAGGGATCTCCCGAAATTCAGTGGGAACTAAATTTCGGCAACAGGGGCATCGAGGTCGGAATGCCGCGAAACTCACCGAGTCAAACTTTTTCGCCGTTTGCGGAAGGAAGTCTGATGTAGAACAAGTAGCAGAAGCATACATGCTCAAGAGGGATCACCCGAAATTAAAAGGCAATAGAATTTCGGCAACCGGGGCATCGAAGTTGGAATGCTGCGAAACTCACCGAGTCAAACCTTTTCGCCGTTTGCGGAAGGAAGTCTGATGTAGAACAAGTAGCAGAAGCATACATGCTCCAGAGGGATCACCCGAAATTCAAAGGCAACAGAATTTCGGCAATCGGGGCATCGAAGTCGGAATGCCGCGAAACTCACCAAGTCAAAGCCTTTCACCGTTTGCGGAAGGAAGTCTGATGTAGAACAAGTAGCAGAAGCATAAATGTGAAAGAGGGATCGCCCGAAATTCAAAGGCAACTGAAATTCGGCAACCAGGGCATCGAACTCGGTATGCCGCGAAACTCACCGAGTCAAAGCGTTTCGCTGTTTGCGGAAGGAAGTCTGATGTAGAACAAGTAGCTGAAGCATACATGCTCAAAAAGGATCACCCAAAATTCAAAGGCAATTGAATTTCGGCAACTGGGGCAACGAAGTCGGAATGCCGCGAAACTCACCGAGTCAAAGCGTTTCGCCGTTTGCGAAAAGAAGTCTGATGTAGAACAAGTAGCAGAAGCATACATGCTCAAGACGGATCACCCGAAATTCAAAGGCAACTGAATTTCAGCAACCGGGGTAACGAAGTAAGAATGCCGCGAAACTCACCGAGTCAAAGCCTTTCACCGTTTGCGGAAGGAAGTCTGATGTAGAACAAGTAGCAGAAGCATACATGCTCCAGAGGGATCACCCGAAATTCAAAGGCAACAAAATTTCGGCAACCGGGGCATCGACTTCGGAATGCCGCGAAACTCACCGAGTCAAAGCGTTTTGCCGTTTGCGAAAAGAAGTCTGATGTAGAACAAGTAGCAGAAGCATACATGCTCAAGAGGGATCACCCGAAATTCAAAGGCAACTGAATTTCGAAAACCGGGGCATCGAAGTCGGAATGCCGCAAAACTCACCGAGTCAAAGCGTTTCGCTAATTGCGGAAGGAAGTCTGATGGAGAACAAGTAGCAGAAGCATACATGTTAAAGAGGGATCGCCCGAAATTCAAAGGCAATTGAAATTCAGCAACCGGGGCATCGAAGTCGGAATGCCGTGAAACTCACCGAGTCAAAGCCTTTCACCGTTTGCGGAAGGAAGTCTGATGTAGAACAAGTAGCAGAAGCATAAATGTGAAAGAGTGGTCACCCGAAATTCAAAGGGAACTGAATTTGGGCAACCGGGGCATCCAAGTCGGAATGCCGCGAAACTCACCGAGTCAAACCTTTTCGCCATTTGCGGAAGGAAGTTTGATGTAGAACAAGTAGCAGAAGCATACATGCTCAAGAGGGATCACCCAAAATTCAAAGGCAATAGAATTTCGGCAACCGGGGCATCGAAGGCGGAATGTCGCGAAACTCACCGAGTCAAAGCCTTTCACCGTTTGCGGAAGGAAGTCTGATGTAGAACAAGTAGCAGAAGCATAAATGTGAAAGAGGGATCGCCTGAAATTCAAAGGCAACTGAAATTCGGCAACCGGGGCATCGAACTCGGAATGCCGCGAAACTCACCGAGTCAAAGCGTTTCGGTGTTTGCGGAAGGAATTCTGATGTACAACAAGTAGCAGAAGCATACATGCTCAAGAGGGGTCACCCGAAATTCAAAGGGAACTGAATTTCGGCAACCGGGGCATCGAAGTCGGAATGCCGCAAAACTCACCGAGTTAAAGCGTTTCGCTAATTGCGGAAGGAAGTCTGATGTAGAACAAGTAGCAGAACCATATATGCTCCAGTGGGATCACCCGAAATTCAAAGGCAACAGAATTTCGGCAACCGGGGCATCCAAGTCGGAATGCCGCGAAACTCACCGAGTCAAACCTTTTCGCCATTTGCGGAAGGAAGTCTGATGTAGAACAAGTAGTAGAAGCATACATGCTCAAAAGGGATCACCCGAAATTCAAAGGCAACTGAATTTCGGCAACCGGGGCATCGAAGTTTGAATGCCGCGAAACTCACTGAGTCAAAGCGTTTCGCCATTTGCGGAAAGTAGTCTGATGTAGAACAAGTAGCAGAAGCATACATGCTCAAAAGGGATCACCCGAAATTCAAAGGCAACTGAATTTCGGCAACCGGGGCATCGAAGTCGGAATGCCGCGAAACTCACCGAGTCAAAGCGTTTCGCTAATTGCGGAAGCAAGTCTGATGTAGAACAAGTAGTAGAAGCATACATGCTCAAGAGGGATCTCCCGAAATTCAGTGGGAACTCAATTTCGGCAACAGGGGCATCGAAGTCGGAATGCAGCGCAACTCACCGAGTCAAACCTTTTCACCGTTTGCGGAAGGAAGTCTGATTAGAACAAGTAGCAGAAGCATACATGCTCAAGAGGGATGACCCGAAATTCAAAGGCAACTAAATTTCGGCAATAGGGGCATCGTAGTCGGAATGCCGCGAAACTCACCGAGTCAAAGCGTTTTGCAGTTTGCGGAAGGAATTCTGATGTACATAAAGTAGCAGAACCATACATGCTCAAGAGGGATCTCCAGAAATTCAAAGGGAACTGAATTTCGGCAACCGGGGCATCTAAGTCGGAATGCCACGAAACTCACCGAGTCAAACCTTTTCGCTATTTGCGGAAGGAAGTCTGATGTAGAACAAGTAGCAGAAGCATACATGCTCAAGAGGGATCACCCAAAATTCAAAGGCAACTGAATTTCGGCAACCGGGGCATCGAAGTCTGAATGCCTCGAAACTCACCGAGTCAAAGCCTTTTGCAGTTTGTGGAAGGAAGTCTGATGTACAACAAGTAACAGAAGCATACATGCTCCAGAGGGATCACCCGAAATTCAAAGGCAACAGAATTTCGGTAATCGGGGCATCGACGTTGGAATGCCGCGAAACTCACCGAGTCAAAGCGTTTCGCCGTTTGCGAAAAGAAGTCTGATGTACAACAAGTAGCAGAAGCATACATGCTCAAGAGGGATCACCCGAAATTCAAAGGCAACTGAATTTCGGAAACCGGGGCATCGAAGTCGGAATGCCGCCAAACTCACCGAGTCAAAGCGTTTCGCTAATTGCGGAAGGAAGTCTGATGGAGAACAAGTAGCAGAAGCATACATGTTAAAGAGGGATCGCCCGAAATTCAAAGGCAACTGGAATTCGGCAACCGGGGCATCGAAGGCGGAATGTCGCGAAACTCACCGAGTCAAAGCCTTTCACCGTTTGCGGAAGGAAGTCTGATGTAGAACAAGTAGCAGAAGCATAAATGTGAAAGAGGGATCGCCGTAATTTAAAGGCAACTGAAATTCGGCAACCGGGGCATCGAACTCGGTATGCCGCGAAACTCACCGAGTCAAAGCGTTTCGCTGTTTGCGGAAGGAATTCTGATGTACAACAAGTAGCAGAAGCATACATGCTCAAGAGGGGTCACCCGAAATTCAAAGGGAACTGAATTTCGGCAACCGGGGCATCGAAGTCGGAATGTTGTGAAACTCACCGAGTAAAAGTGTTTCGCTAATTGCAGAAGGAAGTCTGATGTAGAACAAGTAGCAGAAGCATACATGCTCAAGAGGGATCACCCAAAATTCAAAGGCAACTCAATTTCGGGAACCGGGGCATCGAAGTAGGAATGCCACGAAACTCACCGAGTCAAAAAGTTTCGTCGTTTGCGAAAGGAAGTCTGATGTAGAACAAGTAGCAGAAGCATACATACTCAAGAGGGATCACCAAAAATTCAAAGGCAACTGAATTTCGGCAACCGGGGCATCGAAGTCAAAGACGTTCCGCAGTTCGTGAAAGGACGTCTGATGTAGAACAAGTAGAAGAAGCATACATGCTCAAGAGGGGTCACCCGAAATTCAAAGGCAACTGAATTTCGGCACCCGGGGCATCGAAGTCGGAATTCCGCGAAACCCACCGAGTCCAAGCGTTTCGCTAAATGCGGAAGGAGTCTGATGTAGAACAAGTAGCTGAAGCGTACATGCTCAAGAGGGGTCACCCGAAATTCAAAGGGAACTGAATTTCGGCAACCGGGGCATCGAAGTCGGAATGCTGTGAAACTCACCGAGTCAAAGCGTTTCGCTAATTGCAGAACGAAGTCTGATGTAGAACAAGTAGCAGAACCATACATGCTCAAGAGGGATCTCCCGAAATTCAAAGGGAACTGAATTTCGGCAACCGGGGCATCCAAATCGGAATGCCGCGAAACTCACCGAGTCAAACCTTTTCGCTATTTGCGGAAGGAAGTCTGATGTAGAAGAAGTAGCAGAAGCATACATGCTCAAGAGGGATGACCCGAAATTCAAAGGCAACTGAATTTCGGCAATAGGGGCATCGTAGTCGGAATGCCGCGAAACTCACCGAGTCAAAGCGTTTTGCAGTTTGCGGAAGGAATTCTGATGTACAACAAGTAGCAGAACCATACATGCTCAAGAGGGATCTCCAGAATTTCAAAGGGAACTGAATTTCGGCAACCGGGGCATCCAAGTCGGAATGCCGCGAAACTCACCGAGTCAAACCTTTTCGCTATTTGCGGAAGGAAGTCTGATGTAGAACAAGTAGCAGAAGCATACATGCTCAAGAGGGATCACCCAAAATTCAAAGGCAACTGAATTTCGGCAACCGGGGCATCGAAGTCTGAATGCCGCGAAACTCACCGAGTCAAAGCCTTTTGCAGTTTGTGGAAGGAAGTCTGATATACAACAAGTAACAGAAGCATACATGCTCCAGAGGGATCACCCGAAATTCAAAGGCAACAGAATTTCGGTAATCGGGGCATAGACGTTGGAATGCCGCGAAACTCACCGAGTCAAAGCGTTTCGCCGTTTGCGAAAAGAAGTCTGACGTACAACAAGTAGCAGGAGCATACATGCTCCAGAGGGATCACCCGAAATTCAAAGGCAACTGAATTTCGGAAACCGGGGCATCGAAGTCGGAATGCCGCCAAACTCACCGAGTCAAAGCGTTTCGCTAATTGCGGAAGGAAGTCTGATGGAGAACAAGTAGCAGAAGCATACATGTTAAAGAGGGATCGCCCGAAATTCAAAGGCAACTGGAATTCGGCAACCGGGGCATCGAAGGCGGAATGTCGCGAAACTCACCGAGTCAAAGCCTTTCACCGTTTGCGGAAGGAAGTCTGATGTAGAACAAGTAGCAGAAGCATAAATGTGAAAGAGGGATCGCCGTAATTTAAAGGCAACTGAAATTCGGCAACCGGGGCATCGAACTCGGTATGCCGCGAAACTCACCGAGTCAAAGCGTTTCGCTGTTTGCGGAAGGAATTCTGATGTACAACAAGTAGCAGAAGCATACATGCTCAAGAGGGGTCACCCGAAATTCAAAGGGAACTGAATTTCGGCAACCGGGGCATCGAAGTCGGACTGTTGTGAAACTCACCAAGTCAAAGTGTTTCGCTAATTGCGGAAGGAAGTCTGATGTAGAACAAGTAGCAGAAGCATACATGCTCAAGAGGGATCACCCAAAATTCAAAGGCAACTCAATTTCGGGAACCGGGGCATCGAAGTAGGAATGCCACGAAACTCACCGAGTCAAAAAGTTTCGTCGTTTGCGGAAGGAAGTCTGATGTAGAACAAGTAGCAGAAGCATACATACTCAAGAGGGATCACCAAAAATTCAAAGGCAACTGAATTTCGGCAACCGGGGCATCGAAGTCAAAGACGTTCCGCAGTTCGTGAAAGGACGTCTGATGTAGAACAAGTAGCAGAAGCATACATGCTCAAGAGGGGTCACCCGAAATTCAAAGGCAACTGAATTTCGGCAACCGGGGCATCGAAGTCGGAATTCCGCGAAACCCACCGAGTCCAAGCGTTTCGCTAAATGCGGAAGGAGTCTGATGTAGAACAAGTAGCTGAAGCGTACATGCTCAAGAGGGATCTCGCAAAATTCAAAGGGAACTGAATTTCGGCAACAGGGCATCGAAGTCGGAATGCCGCGAAACTCACCGAGTCAAACCTTTTCGCCGTTTGCGGAAAGAAGTCTGATGTAGAACAAGTAGCAGAAGCATACATGCTCCAGAGGGATCACTCGAAATTCAAAGGCAACAGAATTTCGGCAACCGGGGCATCGAAGTCGGAATGCCGCGAAACTCACCGAGTCAAAGTGTTTAGCCGTTTGCCGAAGGAAGTCTGATGTAGAACAAGTAGCTGAAGCATACATGCTCAAAAGGGATCACCCGAAATTCAAAGGCAACTGAATTTCGGCAACTGGGGCATCGAAGTCGGAATGCCGCGAAACTTACCGAGTCAAAGCGTTTCACCGTTTGTGGAAGGAAGTCTGATGTAGAACAAGTAGCAGAAGCATACATGTTAAAGAGGGATCGCCCGAAATTCAAAGGCAACTGAAATTCGGCAACCGGGGCATCGAAGTCGGAATATCGCGAAACTCACAGAGTCAAAGCCTTTCACCGTTTGCGGAAGGAAGTCTGATGTAGAACAAGTAGCAGAAGCATAAATGTGAAAGAGGGATCGCCCGAAATCAAAGGCAACTGAAATTCGGCAACCGGTGCATCGAACTCGGTATGCCGCGAAACTCACCGAGTCAAAGCGTTTCGCAGTTTGTGGAAGGAAGTCTGATGTAGAACAAGTAGCAGAAGCATACATGCTCAAGAGGGATCACCCGAAATTCAAAGGCAACTGAATTTCAGAAACCGGGGCATCGAAGTCGGAATGCAGCGAAACTCACAGAGTCAAAGCCTTTCACCGTTTGCGGAAGGAAGTGTGATGTAGAACAAGTAGCAGAAGCATAAATGCTCAAGAGGGATCGCCCGAAATTCAAAGGCAACTCAAATTCGGCAACCGGTGCATCGAACTCGGTATGCTGCGAAACTCACCGAGTCAAAGCGTTTCGCAGTTTGTGGAAGAACGTCTGATGTAGAATAAGTAGCAGAAGCATACATGCTCAAGAGGGGTCACCCGAAATTCAAAGGGAACTGAATTTCGGCAACCGGGGCATCGACGTCGGAATGCTGTGAAACTCACTGAGTCAAAGCGTTTCGCTAATTGCAGAACGAAGTCTGATGTAGAACAAGTAGCAGAACCATACATGCTCAAGAGGGATCTCCCGAAATTCAAAGGGAACTGAATTTCGGCAACCGGGGCATCCAAGTCGGAATGCCGCGAAACTCACCGAGTCAAACCTCTTCGCCATTAGCGGAAGGAAGTCTGATGTAGAACAAGTAGCTGAAGCATACATGCTCAAAAGGGATCACCCGAAATTCAAAGGCAACTGAATTTCGGCAACTGGGGCATCAAAGTCGGAATGACGCGAAACTTACCGAGTCAAAGCGTTTCGCCGTTTGCGGAAGGAAGTCTGATGTAGAACAAGTAGCTGAAGCATACATGCTCAAAAGGGATCACCCGAAATTCAAAGGCAACTGAATTTCGGCAACTAGGGCATCGACGTCGGAATGCCGCGAAACTCACCGAGTCAAAGCGTTTCGCCGTTTGCGGAAGGAAGTGTGATGTAGAACAAGTAGCAGAAGCATACATGCTCAAGAGGGATCACCCAAAATTAAAAGGCAACTGAATTTCGGCCACCGGGGCATCGAAGTCGGAATGCCGCGAAACTCACCGAGTCAAAGCCTTTCACCGTTTGCGGAAGGAAGTCTGATGTAGAACAAGTAGCAGAAGCATAAATGTGAAAGATGGATCGCCCGAAATTCATAGGCAACTGAAATTCGGCAACCGGGGCATCGAAGTCGAAATGCCACGAAACTCACCGAGTCAAAGCGTTTCGAAGTTCGGGGAAGGACGTCTGATTTAGAAAAAGTAGCAGAAGCATACATGCTCAAGAGGGATGACCCGAAATTCAAAGGCAACTAAATTTCGGCAATAGGGGTCTCGTAGTCGGAATGCCGCGAAACTCACCGAGTCAAAGCGTTTTGCAGTTTGCGGAAGGAATTCTGATGTACAACAAGTAGCAGAACCATACATGCTCAAGAGGGATCTCCAGAAATTCAAAGGGAACTGAATTTCGGCAACCGGGGCATCCAAGTCGGAATGCCGCGAAACTCACCGAGTCAAACCTTTTCGCTATTTGCGGAAGGAAGTCTGATGTAGAACAAGTAGGAGAAGCATACATGCTCAAGAGGGATCACCCAAAATTCAAAGGCAACTGAATTTCGGCAACCGGGGCATCGAAGTCTGAATGCCGCGAAACTCACCGAGTCAAAGCCTTTTGCAGTTTGTGGAAGGAAGTCTGATGTAGAACAAGTAGCAGAAGCATACATGCTCCAGAGGGATCACCCGAAATTCAAAGGCAACTAAATTTCGGCAATAGGGGTCTCGTAGTCGGAATGCCGCGAAACTCACCGAGTCAAAGCGTTTTGCAGTTTGCGGAAGGAATTCTGATGTACAACAAGTAGCAGAACCATACATGCTCAAGAGGGATCTCCAGAAATTCAAAGGGAACTGAATTTCGGCAACCGGGGCATCCAAGTCGGAATGCCGCGAAACTCACCGAGTCAACCCTTTTCGCTATTTGCGGAAGGAAGTCTGATGTAGAACAAGTAGGAGAAGCATACATGCTCAAGAGGGATCACCCAAAATTCAAAGGCAACTGAATTTCGGCAACCGGGGCATCGAAGTCTGAATGCCGCGAAACTCACCGAGTCAAAGCCTTTTGCAGTTTGTGGAAGGAAGTCTGATGTACAACATGTAACAGAAGCATACATGCTCCAGAGGGATCACCCGAAATTCAAAGGCAACAGAATTTCGGTAATCGGGGCATCGACGTTGGAATGCCGCGAAACTCACCGAGTCAAAGCGTTTTGCAGTTTGCGAAAGGAATTCTGATGTACAACAAGCAGCAGAAGCATACATGCTCAAGAGGGATCACCCGAAATTCAAAGGCAACTGAATTTCGGAAACCGGGGCATCGAAGTCGGAATGCCGCCAAACTCACCGAGTCAAAGCGTTTCGCTAATTGCGGAAGGAAGTCTGATGGAGAACAAGTAGCAGAAGCATACATGTTAAAGAGGGATCGCCCGAAATTCAAAAGCAACTGGAATTCGGCAACCGGGGCATCGAAGGCGGAATGTCACGAAACTCACCGAGTCAAAGCCTTTCACCGTTTGCGGAAGGAAGTCTGATGTAGAACAAGTAGCAAAAGCATAAATGTGAAAGAGGGATCGCCGTAATTTAAAGGCAACTGAAATTCGGCAACCGGGGCATCGAACTCGGTATGCCGCGAAACTCACCCAGTCAAAGCGTTTCGCTGTTTGCGGAAGGAATTCTGATGTACAACAAGTAGCAGAAGCATACATGCTCAAGAGGGATCACCCAAAATTCAAAGGCAACTCAATTTCGGGAACCGGGGCATCGAAGTAGGAATGCCACGAAACTCACCGAGTCAAAAAGTTTCGTCGTTTGCGGAAGGAAGTCTGATGTAGAACAAGTAGCAGAAGCATACATACTCAAGAGGGATCACCAAAAATTCAAAGGCAACTGAATTTCGGCAACCGGGGCATCGAAGTCAAAGACGTTCCGCAGTTCGTGAAAGGACGTCTGATGTAGAACAAGTAGAAGAAGCATACATGCTCAAGAGGGGTCACCCGAAATTCAAAGGCAACTGAATTTCGGCAACCGGGGCATCGAAGTCGGAATGCCGCGAAACTCACCGAGTCAAAGCGTTTAGCCGTTTGCGGAAGGAAGTCTGATGTAGAACAAGTAGCAGAAGCATACATGCTCAAGAGGGATCACCCAAAATTCAAAGGCAACTCAATTTCGGGAACCGGGGCATCGAAGTAGGAATGCCACGAAACTCACCGAGTCAAAAAGTTTCGTCGTTTGCGGAAGGAAGTCTGATGTAGAACAAGTAGCAGAAGCATACATACTCAAGAGGGATCACCAAAAATTCAAAGGCAACTGAATTTCGGCAACCGGGGCATCGAAGTCAAAGACGTTCCGCAGTTCGTGAAAGGACGTCTGATGTAGAACAAGTAGCAGAAGCATACATGCTCAAGAGGGGTCACCCGAAATTCAAAGGCAACTGAATTTCGGCAACCGGGGCATCGAAGTCGGAATTCCGCGAAACCCACCGAGTCCAAGCGTTTCGCTAAATGCGGAAGGAGTCTGATGTAGAACAAGTAGCTGAAGCGTACATGCTCAAGAGGGGTCACCCGAAATTCAAAGGGAACTGAATTTCGGCAACCGGGGCATCGAAGTCGGAATGCTGTGAAACTCACCGAGTCAAAGCGTTTCGCTAATTGCAGAACGAAGTCTGATGTAGAACAAGTAGCAGAACCATACATGCTCAAGAGGGATCTCCCGAAATTCAAAGGGAACTGAATTTCGGCAACCGGGGCATCCAAATCGGAATGCCGCGAAACTCACCGAGTCAAAGCGTTTCGAAGTTTGGGGAAGGACGTCTGATGTAGAAGAAGTAGCAGAAGCATACATGCTCAAAAGGGATCACCCGAAATTCAAAGGCAACTGAATTTCGAAAACAGGGGCATCGAAGTCGGAATGCCGCAAAACTCACCGAGTCAAAGCGTTTCGCTAATTGCGGAAGGAAGTCTGATGGAGAACAAGTAGCAGAAGCATACATGTTAAAGAGGGATCACCCGAAATTCAAAGGCAACTGAATTTCGGCAACTAGGGCATCGACGTCGGAATGCCGCGAAACTCACCGAGTCAAAGCGTTTCGCCGTTTGCGGAAGGAAGTGTGATGTAGAACAAGTAGCAGAAGCATACATGCTCAAGAGGGATCACCCGAAATTAAAAGGCAATTGAATTTCGGCCACCGGGGCATCGATGTCGGAATGCCGCGAAACTCACCGAGTCAAAGCCTTTCACCGTTTGCGGAAGGAAGTCTGATGTAGAACAAGTAGCAGAAGCATAAATGTGAAAGAGGGATCGCCCGAAATTCATAGGCAACTGAAATTCGGCAACCGGGGCATCGAAGTCGAAATGCCACGAAACTCACCGAGTCAAAGCGTTTCGAAGTTCGGGGAAGGACGTCTGATTTAGAAAAAGTAGCAGAAGCATACATGCTCAAGAGGGATGACCCGAAATTCAAAGGCAACTAAATTTCGGCAATAGGGGCATCGTAGTCGGAATGCCGCGAAACTCACCGAGTCAAAGCGTTTTGCAGTTTGCGGAAGGAAGTCTGATGTACAACAAGTAACAGAAGCATACATGCTCCAGAGGGATCACCCGAAATTCAAAGGCAACAGAATTTCGGTAATCGGGGCATCGACGTTGGAATGCCGCGAAACTCACCGAGTCAAAGCGTTTCGCCGTTTGCGAAAAGAAGTCTGATGTACAACAAGTAGCAGAAGCATACATGCTCAAGAGGGATCACCCGAAATTCAAAGGCAACTGAATTTCGGAAACCGGGGTATCGAAGTCGGAATGCCGCCAAACTCACCGAGTCAAAGCGTTTCGCTAATTGCGGAAGGAAGTCTGATGGAGAACAAGTAGCAGAAGCATACATGTTAAAGAGGGATCGCCCGAAATTCAAAGGCAACTGGAATTCGGCAACCGGGGCATCGAAGGCGGAATGTCGCGAAACTCACCGAGTCAAAGCCTTTCACCGTTTGCGGAAGGAAGTCTGATGTAGAACAAGTAGCAGAAGCATAAATGTTAAAGAGGGATCGCCGTAATTTAAAGGCAACTGAAATTCGGCAACCGGGGCATCGAACTCGGTATGCCGCGAAACTCACCGAGTCAAAGCGTTTCGCTGTTTGCGGAAGGAATTCTGATGTACAACAAGTAGCAGAAGCATACATGCTCAAGAGGGGTCACCCGAAATTCAAAGAGAACTGAATTTCGGCAACCGGGGCATCGAAGTCGGACTGTTGTGAAACTCACCGAGTCAAAGTGTTTCGCTAATTGCGGAAGGAAGTCTGATGTAGAACAAGTAGCAGAAGCATACATGCTCAAGAGGGATCACCCAAAATTCAAACGCAACTCAATTTCGAGAACCGGGGCATCGAAGTAGGAATGCCACGAAACTCACCGAGTCAAAAAGTTTCGTCGTTTGCGGAAGGAAGTCTGATGTAGAACAAGTAGCAGAAGCATACATACTCAAGAGGGATCACCAAAAATTCAAAGGCAACTGAATTTCGGCAACCGGGGCATCGAAGTCAAAGACGTTCCGTAGTTCGTGAAAGGACGTCTGATGTAGAACAAGTAGTAGAAGCATACATGCTCAAGAGGGGTCACCCGAAATTCAAAGGCAACTGAATTTCGGCAACCGGGGCATCGAAGTCGGAATTCCGCGAAACCCACCGAGTCCAAGCGTTTCGCTAAATGCGGAAGGAGTCTGATGTAGAACAAGTAGCTGAAGCGTACATGCTCAAGAGGGATCTCGCAAAATTCAAAGGGAACTGAATTTCGGCAACAGGGGCATCGAAGTCGGAATGCCGCGAAACTCACCGAGTCAAACCTTTTCGCCGTTTGCGGAAAGAAGTCTGATGTAGAACAAGTAGCAGAAGCATACATGCTCCAGAGGGATCACTCGAAATTCAAAGGCAACAGAATTTCGGCAACCGGGGCATCGAAGTCGGAATGCCGCGAAACTCACCGAGTCAAAGCGTTTAGCCGTTTGCGGAAGGAAGTCTGATGTAGAACAAGTAGCTGAAGCATACATGCTCAAAAGGGATCACCCGAAATTCAAAGGCAACTGAATTTCGGCAACTGGGGCATCGAAGTCGGAATGCCGCGAAACTTACCAAGTCAAAGCGTTTCACCGTTTGTGGAAGGAAGTCTGATGTAGAACAAGTAGCAGAAGCATACATGTTAAAGAGGGATCGCCCGAAATTCAAAGGCAACTGAAATTCGGCAACCGGGGCATCGAAGTCGGAATATCGCGAAACTCACAGAGTCAAAGCCTTTCACCGTTTGCGGAAGGAAGTCTGATGTAGAACAAGTAGCAGAAGCATAAATGCTCAAGAGGGATCGCCCGAAATCAAAGGCAACTGAAATTCGGCAACCGGTGCATCGAACTCGGTATGCCGCGAAACTCACCGAGTCAAAGCGTTTCGCAGTTTGTGGAAGGAAGTCTGATGTAGAACAAGTAGCAGAAGCATACATGCTCAAGAGGGATCACCCGAAATTCAAAGGCAACTGAATTTCAGAAACCGGGGCATCGAAGTCGGAATGCAGCGAAACTCACAGAGTCAAAGCCTTTCACCGTTTGCGGAAGGAAGTGTGATGTAGAACAAGTAGCAGAAGCATAAATGCTCAAGAGGGATCGCCCGAAATTCAAAGGCAACTGAAATTCGGCAACCGGTGCATCGTACTCGGTATGCTGCGAAACTCACCGAGTCAAAGCGTTTCGCAGTTTGTGGAAGAACGTCTGATGTAGAATAAGTAGCAGAAGCATACATGCTCAAGAGGGGTCACCCGAAATTCAAAGGGAACTGAATTTCGGCAACCGGGGCATCGAAGTCGGAATGCTGTGAAACTCACCGAGTCAAAGCGTTTCGCTAATTGCAGAACGAAGTCTGATGTAGAACAAGTAGCAGAACCATACATGCTCAAGAGGGATCTCCCGAAATTCAAAGGGAACTGAATTTCGGCAACCGGGGCATCCAAGTCGGAATGCCGCGAAACTCACCGAGTCAAACCTCTTCGCCATTGGCGGAAGGAAGTCTGATGTAGAACAAGTAGCTGAAGCATACATGCTCAAAAGGGATCACCCGAAATTCAAAGGCAACTGAATTTCGGCAACTGGGGCATCGAAGTCGGAATGACGCGAAACTTACCGAGTCAAAGCGTTTCGCCGTTTGCGGAAGGAAGTCTGATGTAGAACAAGTAGCTGAAGCATACATGCTCAAAAGGGATCACCCGAAATTCAAAGGCAACTGAATTTCGGCAACTAGGGCATGGACATCGGAATGCCGCGAAACTCACCGAGTCAAAGCGTTTCGCCGTTTGCGGAAGGAAGTGTGATGTAGAACAAGTAGCAGAAGCATACATGCTCAAGAGGGATCACCCGAAATTAAAAGGCAACTGAATTTCGGCCACCGGGGCATCGAAGTCGGAATGCCGCGAAACTCACCGAGTCAAAGCCTTTCACCGTTTGCGGAAGGAAGTATGATGTAGAACAAGTAGCAGAAGCATAAATGTGAAAGAGGGATCGCCCGAAATTCATAGGCAACTGAAATTCGGCAACCGGGGCATCGAAGTCGAAATGCCACGAAACTCACCGAGTCAAAGCGTTTCGAAGTTCGGGGAAGGACGTCTGATTTAGAAAAAGTAGCAGAAGCATACATGCTCAAGAGGGATGACCCGAAATTCAAAGGCAACTAAATTTCGGCAATAGGGGCATCGTAGTCGGAATGCCGCGAAACTCACCGAGTCAAAGCGTTTTGCAGTTTGCGGAAGGAATTCTGATGTACAACAAGTAGCAGAACCATACATGCTCAAGAGGGATCTCCAGAAATTCAAAGGGAACTGAATTTCGGCAACCGGGGCATCCAAGTCGGAATGCCGCGAAACTCACCGAGTCAAACCTTTTCGCTATTTGCGGAAGGAAGTCTGATGTAGAACAAGTAGCAGAAGCATACATGCTCAAGAGGGATCACCCAAAATTCAAAGGCAACTGAATTTCGGCAACCGGGGCATCGAAGTCTGAATGCCGCGAAACTCACCGAGTCAAAGCCTTTTGCAGTTTGTGGAAGGAAGTCTGATGTACAACATGTAACAGAAGCATACATGCTCCAGAGGGATCACCCGAAATTCAAAGGCAACAGAATTTCGGTAATCGGGGCATCGACGTTGGAATGCCGCGAAACTCACCGAGTCAAAGCGTTTTGCAGTTTGCGGAAGGAATTCTGATGTACAACAAGCAGCAGAAGCATACATGCTCAAGAGGGATCACCCAAAATTCAAAGGCAACTGAATTTCGGAAACCGGGGCATCGAAGTCGGAATGCCGCCAAACTCACCGAGTCAAAGCGTTTCGCTAATTGCGGAAGGAAGTCTGATGGAGAACAAGTAGCAGAAGCATACATGTTAAAGAGGGATCGCCCGAAATTCAAAAGCAACTAGAATTCGGCAACCGGGGCATCGAAGGCGGAATGTCACGAAACTCACCGAGTCAAACCCTTTCACCGTTTGCGGAAGGAAGTCTGATGTAGAACAAGTAGCAGAAGCATAAATGTGAAAGAGGGATCGCCGTAATTTAAAGGCAACTGAAATTCGGCAACCGGGGCATCGAACTCGGTATGCCACGAAACTCACCCAGTCAAAGCGTTTCGCTGTTTGCGGAAGGAATTCTGATGTACAACAAGTAGCAGAAGCATACATGCTCAAGAGGGGTCACCCGAAATTCAAAGGGAACTGAATTTCGGCAACCGGGGCATCGAAGTCGGAATGTTGTGAAACTCACCGAGTCAAAGTGTTTCGCTAATTGCGGAAGGAAGTCTGATGTAGAACAAGTAGCAGAAGCATACATGCTCAAGAGGGATCACCCAAAATTCAAAGGCAACTCAATTTCGGGAACCGGGGCATCGAAGTAGGAATGCCACGAAACTCACCGAGTCAAAAAGTTTCGTCGTTTGCGGAAGGAAGTCTGGTGTAGAACAAGTAGCAGAAGCATACATACTCAAGAGGGATCACCAAAAATTCAAAGGCAACTGAATTTCGGCAACCGGGGCATCGAAGTCAAAGACGTTCCGCAGTTCGTGAAAGGACGTCTGATGTAGAACAAGTAGCAGAAGCATACATGCTCAAGAGGGGTCACCCGAAATTCAAAGGCAACTGAATTTCGGCAACCGGGGCATCGAAGTCGGAATGCCGCGAAACTCACCGAGTCAAAGCGTTTAGCCGTTTGCGGAAGGAAGTCTGATGTAGAACAAGTAGCTGAAGCATACATGCTCAAAAGGGATCACCCGAAATTCAAAGGCAACTGAATTTCGGCAACTGGGGCATCGAAGTCGGAATGCCGCGAAACTTACCAAGTCAAAGCGTTTCACCGTTTGTGGAAGGAAGTCTGATGTAGAACAAGTAGCAGAAGCATACATGTTAAAGAGGGATCGCCCGAAATTCAAAGGCAACTGAAATTCGGCAACCGGGGCATCGAAGTCGGAATATCGCGAAACTCACAGAGTCAAAGCCTTTCTCTGTTTGCGGAAGGAAGTCTGATGTAGAACAAGTAGCAGAAGCATAAATGTGAAAGAGGGATCGCCCGAAATTCAAAGGCAACTGAAGTTCGGCAACCGGTGCATCGAACTCGGTATGCCGTGAAACTCACCGAGTCAAAGCGTTTCGCAGTTTGTGGAAGGAAGTCTGATGTAGAACAAGTAGCAGAAGCATACATGCTCAAGAGGGATCACCCGAAATTCAAAGGCAACTGAATTTCAGAAACCGGGGCATCGAAGTCGGAATGCAGCGAAACTCACAGAGTCAAAGCCTTTCACCGTTTGCGGAAGGAAGTGTGATGTAGAACAAGTAGCAGAAGCATAAATGCTCAAGAGGGATCGCCTGAAATTCAAAGGCAACTGAAATTCGGCAACCGGTGCATCGAACTCGGTATGCTGCGAAACTCACCGAGTCAAAGCGTTTCGCAGTTTGTGGAAGAACGTCTGATGTAGAATAAGTAGCAGAAGCATACATGCTCAAGAGGGGTCACCCGAAATTCAAAGGGAACTGAATTTCGGCAACCGGGGCATCGAAGTCGGAATGCTGTGAAACTCACCGAGTCAAAGCGTTTCGCTAATTGCAGAACGAAGTCTGATGTAGAACAAGTAGCAGAACCATACATGCTCAAGAGGGATCTCCCGAAATTCAAAGGGAACTGAATTTCGGCAACCGGGGCATCCAAGTCGGAATGCCGCGAAATTCACCGAGTCAAACCTCTTCGCCATTGGCGGAAGGAAGTCTGATGTAAAACAAGTAGCTGAAGCATACATGCTCAAAAGGGATCACCCGAAATTCAAAGGCAACTGAATTTCGGCAACTGGGGCATCGAAGTCGGAATGCCGCGAAACTTACCGAGTCAAAGCGTTTCGCCGTTTGCGGAAGGAAGTCTGATGTAGAACAAGTAGCTGAACCATACATGCTCAAAAGGGATCACCCGAAATTCAAAGGCAACTGAATTTCGGCAACTAGGGCATCGACGTCGGAATGCCGTGAAACTCACCGAGTCAAAGCGTTTCGCCGTTTGCGGAAGGAAGTGTGATGTAGAACAAGTAGCAGAAGCATACATGCTCAAGAGGGATCACCCGAAATTAAAAGGCAACTGAATTTCGGCCACCGGGGCATCGAAGTCGGAATGCCGCGAAACTCACCGAGTCAAAGCGTTTCGCTAATTGCAGAAGGAAGTCTGATGTAGAACAAGTAGCAGAACCATACATGCTCAAGAGGGATCACCCAAAATTCAAAGGCAACTCAATTTCGGCTACCGGGGCATCGAATTAGGAATGCCGCGAAACTCACCGAGTCAAAAAGTTTCGCCGTTTGCGGAAGGAAGTCTAAAGTAGAAAAAGTAGCAGAAGCATACATACTCAAGAGGGATCACCAAAAATTCAAAGGCAACTGAATTTCGGCAACCGGGGCATCGAAGTCAAAGCGTTTCGCAGTGTGTGAAAGGACGTCTGATGTAGAACAAGTAGCAGAAGCATACATGCTCAAGAGGGGTCACCCGAAATTAAAAGGCAACTGAATTTCGGCAACCGGGGCATCGAAGTCAGAATGCCGCGAAACTCATCGAGTCAAAGCGTTTCACCATTTGCGGAAGGAAATCTGATGTAGAATAAGTAGCAAAAGCATACATGCTCAAGAGGGATCTCCCGAAATTCAAAGGGAAGTGAATTTCGGCAACAGGGGCATCAAAGTCGGAATGCCGCGAAACTCACCGAGTCAAAGTGTTTCGCCGTTTGCGGAAGGAAGTTTGATGTAGAACAAGTAGCAGAAGCATACATGTTAAAGAGGGATCACCCAAAATTCAAAGGCAACTGAAATTCGAAAACCGGGGCATAGAAGTCGGAATGCCGCGAAACTCACCGAGTCAAAGCGTTTCGCCGCTTGCGGAAGGAAGTCTGATGTAGAACAAGTAGCAGAAGCATACATGCTCCAGAGGGATCACCCGAAATTCAAAGGCAACAGAATTTCGTCAACCGGGCCATCGAAGTCGGAATGACGCGAAAGTCACGGAGTCAAAGCATTTCGCCGTTTGCGGAAGGAAGTCTGATGTAGAACATGTAGCAGAAGCATACATGCTAAAGAGGGATCGCCCAAAATTCAAAGGCAAATGAAATTCGGCAACCGGGACATTGAAGTCGGAATGCCGCGAAACTCACCGAGTCAAAGCGTTTTGCCGTTTGCGGAAGGAAGTCTGATGTAGAACAAGTAGCAGAAGCGTACATACTAAAGAGGGATCGATGTCGGAATTCAAAGGCAACTGAAATTTGGCAACCGGGGCATCGATGTCGGAATGCCGCGAAACTCACCGAGTCAAAGCGTTTCCCCGTTTGCGGAAGGAAGTCTGATGTAGAGCAAGTCGCAGAAGCATACATGCTAAAGAGGGATCGCCCGAAAGTCAAAGGCAACTGAAATTCGGCAACCGGGGCATCGAAGTCGGTATGCCGCGAAACTCACCGACTCAAAGCGTTTCGCCATTTGCGGAAGGAAGTCTGATGTAGAACAAGTCGCAGAAGCTTACATGCTAAAGAGGGATCGCCCGAAATTCAAAGGCAACTGAATTTTTGAAACCGGGGCTTCGAAGTCGGAATGCCACGAAACTCACCGAGTCAAAGCGTTTTGCCGTTTGCGAAAGGACGTCTGATGTAGAACAAGTAGCAGAAGCATACATGCTCAAGAGGGGTCACCCAAAATTCAAAGGCAACTGAATTTCGGCAACGGGGGCATCGAAGTCGGAATGCCGCGAAACCCACCGAGTCCAAGCGTTTCGCTAAATGCGGAAGGAGTCTGATGTAGAACAAGTAGCAGAGGCATACATGCTTAAGAGGGCTCCCCCGAAATTAAAAGGGAATTGGATTTCGGCAACCGGGACATGGAAGTCGGAATGCCGCAAAACTCACCGAGTCAAAGCGTTTCGCCGTTTGCGGAAGGAAGTCTAAAGTAGAAAAAGTAGCAGAAGCATACATGATCAAGAGGGATCCCCGAAATTCAAAGGCAATTGAATTTCGACAACCGGGACATGGAAGTCGGAATGCCGCAAAACTCACCGAGTCAAAGCGTTTCGCCGTTTGCGGAAAGAAGTCTGATGTAGAACAAGTAGTAGAGGCATACATGCTCAAGAGGGGTCACCCGAAATTAAAAGGGAACTGGATTTCGGCAAACGGGCCACCAAAGTTGGAATGCCGCGAAACTCACCGAGCCAAAGCGTTTCGCTAATTGCGGAAGGAAGTCTGATGTAGAACATGTAGCAGAAGCATACATGCTAAAGAGGGATCGCCCGAAATTCAAAGGCAATTGAAATTCGGCAACCGGGGCATCGAAGTCGGAATGCCGCGAAACTCACCGAGTCAAAGCGTTTCGCCGTTTGCGGAAGGAAATCTGATGTAGAACAAGTAGCAGAAGCATACATGCTAAAGAGGGATCGCCCGAAATTCAAAGGCAACTGAAATTCGGCAACCGGGGCATCGATGTCGGAATGCCGCGAAACTCACCGAGTCAAAGCGTTTCGCCGTTTACGGAAGGAAGTGTGATGTAGAACAAGTAGCAGAAGCATACATGCTCAACAGGGATCACCCGGAATCCAAAGGCAACTGAATTTCGGCAACCGGGACATGGAAGTCGGAATGCCGCGAAACTCACCGAGTCAAAGCGTTTCGCCGTTTGTGGAAGGAAGTCTGATGTAGAACAAGTAGCAGAAGCATACATGCTCAAGAGGGATCCCCGAAATCCAAAGGCAACTGAATTTTGAAAATCGGGGCATCGAAATCGGAATGCCGCGAAACTCACCGAGTCAAAGCGTTTCGCCGTTTGCGGAAGGAAGTCTGATGTAGAACAAGTAGCAGAAGCATACATGCTGAAGAGGGATCGCCCGAAATTCAAAGGCAACTGAAATTCGGCAACCGGGGCATCGAAGACGGAATACCGTGAAACTCACCGAGTCAAAGCATTTCGCCGTTTGCGGAAGGAAGTCTGATGTAGAACAAGTAGCAGAACCATAAATGCTCAATAGGGATCACCCGAAATTCAAAGGCAATTGAATTTCGGCAACCGGGGCATCGAAGACGGAATGCCGCGAAACTCACCGATTCAAAGCGTTTCGGTGTTTGCGGAAGGAAGTCTGATGTAGAACAAGTTGCAGAAGCATACATGCTAAAGAGGGATCGCCCGAAATTCAAAGGCATTGAAATTTGGCAACCGGGGCATCGAAGTCGGAATGCCGCGAAACTCACCGAGTCAAAGCGTTTCGTCGTTTGCAGAAGGAAGTCTGATGTAGAACAAGTAGCAGAAGCATACATGCTAAAGAGGGATCGCCCGATATTCAAAGGCAACTGAAATTCGGCAACCGGGTCATCGATGTCGGAATGCCACGAAACTCACCGAGTCAAAGCGTTTCACCGTTTGCGGAAGGAAGTCGGATGTAGAGCAAGTAGCAGAAGCATACATGCTAAAGAGGGATCGCCCGAAATTCAAAGGCAACTGAATTTTGGCAACCGGGACATGGAAGTCGGAATGCCGTGAAACTCATCGAGTCAAAGCGTTTAGCCGTTTGCGGAAGGAAGTCCCAAGTAGAAAAAGTAGCAGAAGCATACATGCTCAACAGGGATCACCCGAAATTCAAAGGCAATTGAAATTCGGCAACCGGGGCATCGAAGTCGGAATGCCGCGAAACTCACCGAGTCAAAGCATTTCGCCGTTTGCGGAAGGAAGTCTGATGTAGAACAAGTAGCAGAACCATAAATGCTCAACAGGGATCACCCGAAATTCAAAAGCAATTGAATTTCGGCAACCGGGGCATCGAAGACGGAATGCCGCGAAACTCACCGAGTCAAAGCGTTTCGCCGTTTGCGGAAAGAAGTCTGATGTAGAACAAGTTGTAGAAGCATACATGCTAAAGAGGGATCGCCCGAAATTCAAAGGCATTGAAATTTGGCAACCGGGGCATCGAAGTCGGAATGCCGCGAAAAATTTACCGAGTCAAAGCGTTTCGCCGTTTGCGGAAGGAAGTCTGATGTAGAACAAGTAGCAGAAGCATACATGCTAAAGAGGGATCTCCCGAAATTGAAAGGCAACTGAAATTCGGCAACCGGGGCATCGATGTCGGAAAGCCACGAAACTCACCGAGTCAAAGCGTTTCGCCGTTTGCGGAAGGAAGTCGGATGTAGAGCAAGTAGCAGAAGCATACATGCTAAAGAGGGATCGCCCGAAATTCAAAGGCAACTGAATTTCGGCAACCGGGACATGGAAGTCGGAATGCCGTGAAACTCACCGAGTCAAAGCGTTTAGCCGTTTGCGGAAGGAAGTCCCAAGTAGAAAAAGTAGCAGAAGCATACATGCTCAACAGGGATCACCCGAAATTCAAAGGCAATTGAAATTCGGCAACCGGGGCATCGAAGTCGGAATGCCACGAAACTCACCGAGTCAAAGCGTTTAGCCGTTTGCGGAAGGAAGTCTCAAGTAGAAAAAGTAGCAGAAGCATACATGCTCAACAAGGATCACCCGAAATTCAAAGGCAATTGAATTTCGGTAACCGGGACATGGAAGTCGGAATGCCGCAAAACTCACCGAGTCAAAGCGTTTCGCCGTTTGCGGAAGGAAGTCTGAAGTAGAAAAAGTAGCAGAAGCATACATGCTCAAGAGGGATCCCCGAAATGCAAAGGCAACTGAATTTCGGAAACCGGGGCATCAAAGTCAGAATGCCGCGAAACTCACCGAGTCAAAGCGTTTCGCCGTTTGGGAAGGAAGTCTGATGTAGAACAAGTAGCAGAAGCATACATGCTCAAGAGGGGTCACCCGAAATTAAAAGGCAATTAATTTCGGTAACTGGGACATGGAAGTCGGAATGCCGCAAAACTCACCGAGTCAAAGCGTTTCGCCGTTTGGGGAAGGAAGTCTAAAGTAGAAAAAGTAGCAGAAGCATACATGCTCAAGAGGGGTCACCCGAAATTAAAAGGCAACTGAATTTCAGCAACTGGGGCATCGAAGTTGGAATGCCGCGAAACTCACCGAGTCAAAGCATTTCGCCGTTTGCGGAAGGAAGTCTGATGTAGAACAAGTAGCAGAACCATAAATGCTCAACAGGGATCACCCGAAATTCAAAGGCAATTGAATTTCGGCAACCGGGGCATCGAAGACGGAATGCCGCGAAACTCACCGAGTCAAAGCGTTTCGCCGTTTGCGGAAAGAAGTCTGATGTAGAACAAGTTGTAGAAGCATACATGCTAAAGAGGGATCGCCCGAAATTCAAAGGCATTGAAATTTGGCAACCGGGGCATCGAAGTCGGAATGCCGCGAAAAATTTACCGAGTCAAAGCGTTTCGCCGTTTGCGGAAGGAAGTCTGATGTAGAACAAGTAGCAGAAGCATACATGCTAAAGAGGGATCTCCCGAAATTGAAAGGCAACTGAAATTCGGCAACCGGGGCATCGATGTCGGAAAGCCACGAAACTCACCGAGTCAAAGCGTTTCGCCGTTTGCGGAAGGAAGTCGGATGTAGAGCAAGTAGCAGAAGCATACATGCTAAAGAGGGATCGCCCGAAATTCAAAGGCAACTGAATTTCGGCAACCGGGACATGGAAGTCGGAATGCCGTGAAACTCACCGAGTCAAAGCGTTTAGCCGTTTGCGGAAGGAAGTGCCAAGTAGAAAAAGTAGCAGAAGCATACATGCTCAACAGGGATCACCCGAAATTCAAAGGCAATTGAAATTCGGCAACCGGGGCATCGAAGTCGGAATGCCGCGAAACTCACCGAGTCAAAGCGTTTAGCCGTTTGCGGAAGGAAGTCTCAAGTAGAAAAAGTAGCAGAAGCATACATGCTCAACAAGGATCACCCGAAATTCAAAGGCAATTGAATTTCGGTAACCGGGACATGGAAGTCGGAATGCCGCAAAACTCACCGAGTCAAAGCGTTTCGCCGTTTGCGGAAGGAAGTCTGAAGTAGAAAAAGTAGCAGAAGCATACATGCTCAAGAGGGATCCCCGAAATGCAAAGGCAACTGAATTTCAGAAACCGGGGCATCAAAGTCAGAATGCCGCGAAACTCACCGAGTCAAAGCGTTTCGCCGTTTGGGAAGGAAGTCTGATGTAGAACAAGTAGCAGAAGCATACATGCTCAAGAGGGGTCACCCGAAATTAAAAGGCAATTAATTTCGGCAACTGGGACATGGAAGTCGGAATGCCGCAAAACTCACCGAGTCAAAGCGTTTCGCCGTTTGCGGAAGGAAGTCTAAAGTAGAAAAAGTAGCAGAAGCATAGATGCTCAAGAGGGGTCACCCGAAATTAAAAGGCAACTGAATTTCAGCAACTGGGGCATCGAAGTTGGAATGCCGCGAAACTCACCGAGTCAAAGCATTTCGCCGTTTGCGGAAGGAAGTCTGATGTAGAACAAGTAGCAGAACCATAAATGCTCAACAGGGATCACCCGAAATTCAAAGGCAATTGAATTTCGGCAACCGGGGCATCGAAGACGGAATGCCGCTAAACTCACCGAGTCAAAGCGTTTCGCCATTTGCGGAAAGAAGTCTGATGTAGAACAAGTTGGAGAAGCATACATGCTAAAGAGGGATCGCCCGAAATTCAAAGGCATTGAAATTTGGCAACCGGGGCATCGAAGTCGGAATGCCGCGAAAAATTTACCGAGTCAAAGCGTTTCGCCGTTTGCGGAAGGAAGTCTGATGTAGAACAAGTAGCAGAAGCATACATGCTAAAGAGGGATCTCCCGAAATTGAAAGGCAACTGAAATTCGGCAACCGGGGCATCGATGTCGGAAAGCCACGAAACTCACCGAGTCAAAGCGTTTCGCCGTTTGCGGAAGGAAGTCGGATGTAGAGCAAGTAGCAGAAGCATACATGCTAAAGAGGGATCGCCCGAAATTCAAAGGCAACTGAATTTCGGCAACCGGGACATGGAAGTCGGAATGCCGTGAAACTCACCGAGTCAAAGCGTTTAGCCGTTTGCGGAAGGAAGTCCCAAGTAGAAAAAGTAGCAGAAGCATACATGCTCAACAGGGATCACCCGAAATTCAAAGGCAATTGAAATTCGGCAACCGGGGCATCGAAGTCGGAATGCCGCGAAACTCACCGAGTCAAAGCGTTTAGCCGTTTGCGGAAGGAAGTCTCAAGTAGAAAAAGTAGCAGAAGCATACATGCTCAACAAGGATCACCCGAAATTCAAAGGCAATTGAATTTCGGTAACCGGGACATGGAAGTCGGAATGCCGCAAAACTCACCGAGTCAAAGCGTTTCGCCGTTTGCGGAAGGAAGTCTGAAGTAGAAAAAGTAGCAGAAGCATACATGCTCAAGAGGGATCCCCGAAATGCAAAGGCAACTGAATTTCAGAAACCGGGGCATCAAAGTCAGAATGCCGCGAAACTCACCGAGTCAAAGCATTTCGCCGTTTGGGAAGGAAGTCTGATGTAGAACAAGTAGCAGAAGCATACATGCTCAAGAGGGGTCACCCGAAATTAAAAGGCAATTAATTTCGGCAACTGGGACATGGAAGTCGGAATGCCGCAAAACTCACCGAGTCAAAGCGTTTCGCCGTTTGCGGAAGGAAGTCTAAAGTAGAAAAAGTAGCAGAAGCATACATGCTCAAGAGGGGTCACCCGAAATTAAAAGGCAACTGAATTTCAGCAACTGGGGCATCGAAGTTGGAATGCCGCGAAACTCACCGAGTGAAAGCATTTCGCCGTTTGCGGAAGGAAGTCTGATGTAGAACAAGTAGCAGAACCATAAATGCTCAACAGGGATCACCCGAAATTCAAAGGCAATTGAATTTCGGCAACCGGGGCATCGAAGACGGAATGCCGCGAAACTCACCGAGTCAAAGCGTTTCGCCATTTGCGGAAAGAAGTCTGATGTAGAACAAGTTGTAGAAGCATACATGCTAAAGAGGGATCGCCCGAAATTCAAAGGCATTGAAATTTGGCAACCGGGGCATCGAAGTCGGAATGCCGCGAAAAATTTACCGAGTCAAAGCGTTTCGCCGTTTGCGGAAGGAAGTCTGATGTAGAACAAGTAGCAGAAGCATACATGCTAAAGAGGGATCTCCCGAAATTGAAAGGCAACTGAAATTCGGCAACCGGGGCATCGATGTCGGAAAGCCACGAAACTCACCGAGTCAAAGCGTTTCGCCGTTTGCGGAAGGAAGTCGGATGTAGAGCAAGTAGCAGAAGCATACATGCTAAAGAGGGATCGCCCGAAATTCAAAGGCAACTGAATTTCGGCAACCGGGACATGGAAGTCGGAATGCCGTGAAACTCACCGAGTCAAAGCGTTTAGCCGTTTGCGGAAGGAAGTCCCAAGTAGAAAAAGTAGCAGAAGCATACATGCTCAACAGGGATCACCCGAAATTCAAAGGCAATTGAAATTCGGCAACCGGGGCATCGAAGTCGGAATGCCGCGAAACTCACCGAGTCAAAGCGTTTCGCCGTTTGGGAAGGAAGACTGATGTAGAACAAGTAGCAGAAGCATACATGCTCAAGAGGGGTCACCCGAAATTAAAAGGCAATTAATTTCGGCAACTGGGACATGGAAGTCGGAATGCCGCAAAACTCACCGAGTCAAAGGGTTTCGCCGTTTGCGGAAGGAAGTCTAAAGTAGAAAAAGTAGCAGAAGCATACATGCTCAAGAGGGGTCACCCGAAATTAAAAGGCAACTGAATTTCAGCAACTGGGGCATCGAAGTTGGAATGCCGCGAAACTCACCGAGTCAAAGCATTTCACCGTTTGCGGAAGGAAGTCTGATGTAGAACAAGTAGCAGAACCATAAATGCTCAACAGGGATCACCCGAAATTCAAAGGCAATTGAATTTCGGCAACCGGGGCATCGAAGACGGAATGCCGCGAAACTCACCGAGTCAAAGCGTTTCGCCGTTTGCGGAAAGAAGTCTGATGTAGAACAAGTTGCAGAAGCATACATGCTAAAGAGGGATCGCCCGAAATTCAAAGGCATTGAAATTTGGCAACCGGGGCATCGAAGTCGGAATGCCGCGAAAAATTTACCGAGTCCAAGCGTTTCGCCGTTTGCGGAAGGAAGTCTGATGTAGAACAAGTAGCAGAAGCATACATGCTAAAGAGGGATCGCCCGAAATTCAAAGGCAACTGAAATTCGGCAACCGGGGCATCGATGTCGGAATGCCACGAAACTCACCGTGTAAACACCCAAACGAAAATATATATATGTCTATATATATATATATATTTAAAGAGAAAGAGAGAGAGAAAGATGGTGATGAATGCAGATTTCGCTGCCGATGCAGAAATCGGCAGCGACGCAGTTTTCGCTTCCGATTCTGGTTTTGGCAGCGACGCAGATTTCGCTTCCGATGGAGAAATCGGCAGCGACGCAGTTTTCGCTGCCGATTCTGGTTTGGGCAGCGACGCAGTTTCGCTGCCGATTCTGGATTGGGCAGCGACGCAGATTTCGCTTCCGATGGAGAAATCGGCAGCGACACAGTTTTCGCTGCCGATTCTGGTTTTGGCAGCGACGTAGTTTTCGCTGCCGATTCTGGATTGGGCAGCGACGCAGTTTTCGCTGCCGATGCAGCAATCGGCAGCGACGTAGTTTTCGGCTGCCGATTTCTCAATCAACAGTGACGCACAGCTGGGAGGGAGGGGTAAAACTGGTTTTAGATAAACCAAACAAGGATAAGGACACACCTAAACCAACCCCCAAACAACCCAATTCATTTGATGGGTAGTATAAATACAAAGAGGGGAGAGAGAATGACTCATCTTCTTCCCAAACCAGCAGCTGCATGTCATTCTTCCCTTCCCCTTTCACATCAAAAACGTGAATCAAACTAGTAGAGTGTCTTGTGAGCTTGTGAGGGAGAGATGAGACCTTGAGAGAGGAGTGGGCAGCTGCATAGAGGAGAGGAAAAAGAGAGCTGGAAAACGTGAGAGGAAGAAGAAGGAAGAGAACCAGCAGCTGAAGAGAAAAGAATAGTGTCAAACCTTCCTTAAACTTAGTTAAATTCAGAAGGTATGAGTCATGGAACTCCCTTTCCTCTCCCCCTTAAAATCAAAAATGAAAATGAAGAAGAAAAACCCTAAGAAAAAATTGATCTAAGACCTAAGCCAACTATGGGGGAAACTGAAATTAACTAGGAGAACAAGCAAACAGAAGTGAAATAAAGTCAATTTCAGAACATCTAACAATTATGGTAGAAGCTGGCTTTAACTATGGGGTAGGCCAGCATGCATGTGTGTGTGTGTTCTGCTGAAATTAAATGTGTTCTGTTGTGATGTTGCTGCTAGAATTAATGTGTTCTGTTGTGATGATTGTTGCTGCAATTAATGTGTTCTGCTGTGATGTTCTTGCTGGAATTTAATGTGTTATGCTGTGATGTTAGTGCTGAAATTTAATGTGTTATGCTGTGATGTTCTTGCTGGAATTTAATGTGTTCTGCTGTGATGTTAGTACTGGAATTTAATGTGTTCTGCTGTGATGTTATTGCTGGAATTTTGTTGAAGAACTATGTGCTGAAATTGATGGTTCCGAGTTGTGTATTGCGCAGCGAAATTCTGTTTCGCTGCCGCAACGGAACCTCCTGCAGCGAATTGATATTCGCTGCCGATTTGTGTGTTGCGCAGCGAAATTCTGTTTCGTTGCCGCAACTGAATCTCCTGCAGCGAATTGATATTCGCTGCCGATTTGTGTGTTGCGCAGCGAAATTCTGTTTCGCTGCCGCAACGGAACCTGCTGCAGCGAATTGATATTCGCTGCCGATTTGTGTGTTGCGCAGCGAAATTCTGTTTCCCTGCCGCAACTGAATCTCCTGCAGCGAATTGATATTCGCTGCCGATTTGTGTGTTGCACAGCGAAATTCTGTTTCGCTGCCGCAACGAAACCTGCTGCAAAGAATTGATATTCGCTGCCGATTTGTGTGTTGCGCAGCGAAATTCTGTTTCGCTGCCGCAACTGAATCTCCTGCAGCGAATTGATATTCGCTGCCGATTTGTGTGTTGCGCAGCGAAATTCTGTTTCGCTGCCGCAACGGAACCTACTGCAGCGAATTGATATTCGCTGCCGATTTGTGTGTTGCGCAACGAAATTCTGTTTCGCTGCCGCAACGGAACCTACTGCAGCGAATTGATATTCGCTGCCGATTTGTGTGTTGCGCAGCGAACTGGCAGCCCGCAGCGAACCAGTTCTCGCTGCCGAATTCCTACAATAAGCCTCCTAGGCAGGAATGACTTAAATGCTAGTAACAATCTCATGTTATGATGGTGTAAAATATGGAACACTTGAATGTGAACATATGAACTCTTGAAATAAGTGTGATGATGAGTATGATTCAAAAATAAAATAAATACAACTGTGCTGATTTGTGACCATTGATGTCTTAGGTGGTGCGGTCGGGATTGGACCATCATCAAGACAGGATCGACCCACAGGTGGAGCAGGTAGGTGACTTGCACCTTCCTTTTTCTTACGTTGAATCTTGAAATATTTTAACTTGAGTACTATCATATTGTTAGAACCGATATTAGATTTGTTGAACGCTTAAATGATGATTAAAGATTGATTAGCTTCGGCTAATGGCATCCGAACGGATGGCCGGGACAAAAGAGTGATTAGCTTCGGCTAATGGCATCCAAACGGATGGCCGGGACAAAGAATGATGGCGTCCGAAGGGATGGCCGGGACAAAGAATGATTAGCATCGGCTAATGGCATCCGAAAGGATGGCCGGGACAAAGGAGTGATTAGCTTCGGCTAATGGCATCCAAACGGATGGCCGGGACAAAGAATGATTAGCTTTGGCTAATGGCGTCCGAATGGATGGCCGGGATGAAGGACTGATTAGCTTCGGCTAATGGCATCCAAACGGATGGATGGCCGGGATAAAAGAGTGACTTCGCTGCCGATTCTGGATCGGCAGCGACGCAGATTCCGCTGCCGATTCTGGATCGGCAGCGACGCAGATTCCGCTGCCGATTCTGGATCGACAGCGACGCAGATTTTCCGCTGCCGATTCTGGATCGGCAGCGACGCAGATTTCCGCTGCCGATTCTGGATCGGCAGCGACGCAGATTTCCGCTGCCGATTCTGGATCGGCAGCGACGCAGATTTCGCTGCCGATTCTGGATCGGCAGCGACGCAGATTCCGCTGCCGATTCTGAATCTGCAGCAACGCAGATGCTGCTGCCGATACAGAAATCAGTAGCGACGCAGATTCCGCTGCCGATTCTGGATCGGCAACAATGCAGTTTCTGCTGCCGATTTTGGATCGGCAGCGACGCAGCCTTCGCCATGGATGGCCGACACAAATGAATGACTAGTTTTGGCGAATGGCATCCGAAAACTTGTGTCTCTATATGTACTACTAGTTGTTGTAGCAAATACATGAAGAAATTATAATTGTTAATGTTTTATTTAATTGCCAAACCGTGAGTTACCATTCTTATTATTATTAAATATTTGCATTCTCTTAAATGTTTGTACTGCTGCAGGGACTTCACACCAACGAGATGTCTAGGAAACCCAATACACGGGAACCTATTTTGCAAGGAATTATGTAGATGTATCTTAAATCACAATGTATTTTGTATGGATCAATGTACTGAATGTATAACTTTTATTAGATCCTTTTTGTTTAAAATTGTGATGACTATTAGTAGGAGAAGACTGTAAACTCGTGTCTATGTATATATTTTTAATATGAACTTCAAATCAAGCAACCTTAATATTACGTGTTTGTGTAAGATTCACTTTGAAATGAAATGTTGATTGTATGGATTGTATTTCGATGATGTGAGGATTTAGATTCATTGATTGCCGGTACCATGTGGATTGAATGCATATAAAAAAAAATAAAAATTATTGTGTTTTGGGCTTGGAAAGCCGGGTTGTTACAGTTGGTATCAGAGCACTTGGTATGGATCCTGAGGATCATTAATGAATGTGTTGTTGTGATGAATTTCAGGATGGTACGCACCCGACAAGGGACACGAACTGAGCCGCCCTCCTTAGAAAGGAGGGGCATGAACCGAGGTGCCCAAGGTTGGCAAGATGAAGATCCCTTAGATGATACGGCATCTCATGCTCCGATAATACCACCCGAAACCTTGCAGGGGGAAGATACGGTGGCAGGGGAAGGCCCGAGGCCTCATCAGACAGAGGGAACACCCCCAGTCGCAACGGAGCAGCGAGAAAGATCAGAAGCACAACCATCTACTATTCCAACTGGTGTGCCCCCACAATATGTAGATGCAGGACTCCTTGTACAAATAGTTAAAGCAGTGATGGAAGGCATGGCTAGTTCAGCGGCACAAACAACTCCCACCACGCAGATTCCACCAGCAGCCCCTACGACTAGCATGACCATGGATAATGTAGTACCACTGGTGCGACTAGTTAAGAGTATGAGGGAAATGGGCTGTGAACCGTACATGGGGGAACAAGATGCAGAGATAGCTGGAAGATGGATCAGGAAGGTAGAAAAGACAATGATTCAAATAAGCATACCCGAGGGTTTGAGGGTAAATTGTGCATCCCAGTTACTGTCTGATAGGGCCATGACATGGTGGGAAACAGTTCAGCTGAGGCGTGCGACTGAGACACTAACTTGGAGTGATTTCAAGACAGAGTTTGAGAATCAGTTTTATTCCAAGTATCATCGCAAGGTGAAAGAACAAGAGTTCTTGGCATTGAGACAGGGTGATATGTCAGTATTGGAGTACGAAAGGAGATTCCATGACCTTTCATTGTTCGCCCCACATTATGTGCCGACAGAGGAACATATGATTGAAAAGTTGAGAGATGGGTTACGACAGGATTTGAGACAAGGATTGATCGCCTTGCGATTTAAATCGGTGAGGGAGTTGATTGAGGCTGCACAAGCTCTGGAGGCATGTATTGGAGAAAGCCAAGGGGGGTATCAGAGTATAAGCAAAAAGAGAGATGGGGACTATTTCAGCAGCAGACCACCGCACCCGAAGAAAGGAAAAAGTGGAGTGTTTGAGCAGCACGGAAAAAAGGGGAGTTTGATATTACCGCCTCACCAGCAATCAAGTGGGAGAGTAATGGTTGGGCAGTCGCACTCGAGGGCAAACTCTTCTACTGGGACCGGTGACCGCAAGGGTGTTGACTATCCTTTTTGTGTAAAGTGTGGACAAAAACACCCTGGGGATTGCTCAGTTTCCCCCGGGCGATGTTTTGTGTGCAGAGGAGAGGGCCATAGGTGGAGGAATTGTCAGTATCTTAATCAGGGGTGTCATTACTGTGGTGGAAGAGGTCATTACAAGAGGGACTGCCCCAAGAGGAACACCGGACAAGTACAGAGCTACAGACAGCCGAGTCAGAGCCACCAGCAGTCAGTCACCGTTAATAGGCCAGTGAGATCTTCTCAATCAGGGGCAAACTCCAGTCGAGGGAAGCCGAGGGCACAAAATGATCGGACCTCGGGGAGGGTCTTCCACCTGACACAGGAGGAGGCCAGGGCTGCATCAGATGTGGTGGCAGGTACACTTCTATTGAATGGTTTTAATGTGCATGTGTTGTTTGATCCGGGTGCCACCCACTCATTCATTGCTACGAGAATTGTCACTAAATTGAGAAAGGAAGTAAAAATGGTAGAGAAGGGGTTTGTTATTGGAACTCCAATGGGAAACATGGTTGAAACAAATATTGTATATGTGGATGTGGGGGTTAGTTTATCCGGGTATGAAACAGAAGTAGATTTGATTCCCTTAGAGCTGCATGATTTTGACATAATACTAGGCATGGATTGGTTGAGTAAATACAAAGCACTAATAGATTGTTATGCGAAAACTGTCACTTTCCAAACACCTAAGGGCGAGAAAATAACTTTTGAAGGAGAGAGACTCCCTAAACTGAATGCTTTAATATCGGTGGTAACAGCCCAAAAACTTTTAAGAAAGGGATGTATGGGTTACCTCGCATATAAACTCTAATGATGAAGGTCCACGATTGAAGGATATTCCTGTGGTGAAGGATTTCCCAGATGTGTTTCCAGAAGAACTACCAGGACTACCCCCGGAGCGAGAGGTAGAGGTGTCTATAGACACTTTTCCTGGAGTTCCACCTATAGCCCAACAACCATATCGGATGGCTCCAGCAGAACTGAACGAGTTAAAGACTCAATTACAGGAATTATTAGACAAAGGGTTCATACGGCCCAGTAATTCTCCTTGGGGAGCACCGGTCCTATTTGTAAGAAAGAAAGATGGAACCCATAGGCTTTGTATTGACTATCGACAGTTGAACAAAATGACAATGAAAAACAAGTATCCGTTGCCTCGGATAGATGATTTGTTCGACCAATTAAAAGGAGCAAGGGCATTCTCGAAGATAGATTTGAGATCAGGGTACTATCAGATGAAGATTAAAGAAGCGGATGTAGCAAAGACCGCATTTAGAACTCGTTATGGACACTATGAATTTTTGGTATTACCGTTCGGGTTGACGAACGCCCCAGCCCTCTTCATGGATTTGATGAATCGGGTTTTCCAACCATACCTGGATAAGTTTGTGGTGGTATTCATTGATGATATACTGGTGTACTCAAATTCTTTCAAGGAGCACGAAGAACACTTGAGACAAACCTTACAAACCTTGAGAGATCACCAGCTATATGCAAAACTGAGTAAATGTGAATTTTGGCTGAAGAGAGTGATGTTTTTGGGACATGTCATTTCAGCCGAAGGTGTTTTTGTCGACCCTCAAAAAGTCGAAGCAGTCGTGAAATGGGAAAGACCGACTTCAGTCACTGAAATACGTAGTTTCCTGGGACTTGCAGGATACTATCGGAGATTTATCGAAGGTTTTTCCCTGATTGCAACCCCTTTGACCCAGCTAACTAGGAAGGATAAGAAATGGGTGTGGTCGGAAGAATGTGAGGCAAGCTTCCAAGAATTGAAGAGGAGGCTCACCACTGCTCCAGTCTTAACTCTCCCCTCAGGGACTGAGGGTTTTGTGGTATATAGTGATGCCTCGGGGAAGGGATTGGGGTGTGTTTTGATGCAACATGGGAAGGTGATCGCCTATGCATCAAGACAATTAAAGACTCATGAGGTGAACTACCCGGTGCACGACCTGGAGTTGGCAGCTGTAGTATTTGCCTTGAGGATATGGAGACACTATTTGTATGGGTCTCGAACCCAAATTTTTACTGATCATAAGAGCCTGAAGTATCTGATGTCGCAAAAGGAGTTGAACATGCGGCAAAGAAGGTGGATAGAGCTCATTAAGGATTATGATTGCACCATAGAATACCACCCGGGGAAAGCAAATGTGGTGGCAGATGCCCTCAGTCGAAAATATAAAGCCTCCTTGGGAAGCTTAACAGTGGGAAAGGAGCGGCAATTGGCAGAATTAAAAGAGTTGGGTGCAGATTTGGGAATTGATGCAAGAGGTGGGTTAGTAGCCCAATTATTGGTGCGACCAACGTATCGAGAACATATACTACATGCCCAATTCCATGACAAGGTGGGGTCCAAGATTAGGAAGAATGTGGAGGCCGGGGTAGAAATGAAATTCCGAGTAGCGGATGATGGATCCTTGATGATGGGACAACGGTTGTACGTGCCTGATGACAAAACAGTCAAACGAATGATTCTACAAGAAGCTCATGAGTCCAAATTCTCCATACATCCTGGCAGCACTAAGATGTATCGAGACCTGAAACACCTTTATTGGTGGCCTAATATGAAAAGGGACATAGCTGAGTATGTGTCAAAGTGTGGGATATGTCAACAAGTCAAGGTTGAACACCAAAGGCCTGCGGGACCATTACAACCATTACAAATTCCAGAATGGAAGTGGGAGATGATCACCATGGATTTCGTGTCAGGATTTCCCAAAGGGAGAAAAGGAAATGATGCGATATGGGTCATTGTAGATCGGTTGACGAAATCCGCACTATTCTTGCCCGTAAAGATGACCGACTCGGTGGACAAGCTTGCCAAGATCTACATAAATGAGGTGGTACGACTTCATGGGATTCCGGTGTCCTTTGTATCGGATCGAGATCCCAGGTTCACCTCTCGACTTTGGCCGAGCATACAACATGCCTTGGGGACAAGGTTGGACATGAGCACTGCGTTTCACCCTCAAACGGATGGCCAATCGGAAAGAGTCATCCAAGTCTTGGAAGACCTATTACGGGCCTGTGTGCTAGAATTTGGAGGAAACTGGGAGGAACACATGGCATTGGTGGAGTTCACGTATAACAATAGTCATCAAGCCACAATAGGAATGGCCCCGTATGAAGCCTTGTATGGTAGGAGGTGCAGAACTCCTTTGTGTTGGGAGGAAATTGGGGACCGGAAGTTATATGGCGCAGAGTTGGTCCAAGTCACCACAGAGAAAGTGAGAACTATCAGGGATCGCATCAAAGCCGCGCAGGATAGACAGAAGAAGTATGCCGATGTGAGGAGAAGACCTCTCGAGTTCAGTATGGGGGACCAGGTGTTCCTGAAGGTAGCCCCATGGAAGAACATGTTACGGTTTGGGTTGAAAGGGAAGTTAACTCCCCGTTTCATCGGACCCTTCAAAATCTTACAACGAGTTGGACCAGTAGCCTACAAGGTGGATTTGCCCCCACAGTTAGCCAGGGTCCATGATGTGTTCCATGTCTCCTTGTTAAGGAAGGCTGACGTAGACCCCGCCCGAGTTCTACCCCAGGTTCCAGTAGAAGTCAAGGAAGACTTAACACTGGAATTGAGACCCATAAGGATACTAGATCAAGAAGTGAAGGAGTTACGGAGCAAAAAGATCCTCATCGTCAGAATCTTATGGCGAAATGCTCAAGTAGAAGAAGAAACTTGGGAGAGGGAGGCTGAGATGAGGAAAAAGTACCCCAATTTATTTGAACTACCAGGTATGGAGTGTAAAACTTTTTAAATTTCGAGGACGAAATTCATATTTAGGAGGGGAGAATGTAAACACCCAAATGAAAATATATATATGTCTATATATATATATATATTTAAAGAGAAAGAGAGAGAGAAAGATGGTGATGAATGCAGATTTCGCTGCCGATGCAGAAATCGGCAGCGACGCAGTTTTCGCTGCCGATTCTGGTTTTGGCAGCGACGCAGTTTTCGCTGCCGATTCAGAAATCGGCAGCGACGCGGTTTTCGCTGCCGATGCAGAAATCGGCAGCGACGCAGATTTCGCTGCCGATTCTGGATTGGGCAGCGACGCAGTTTTCGCTGCTGATGCAGAAATCGGCAGCGACGCAGTTTTCGGCTGCCGATTTCTCAATCAACAGTGACGCACAGCTGGGAGGGAGGGGTAAAACTGGTTTTAGATAAACCAAACAAGGATAAGGACACACTTAAACCAACCCCCAAACAACCCAATTCATTTGATGGGTAGTATAAATACAAAGAGGGGAGAGAGAATGACTCATCTTCTTCCCAAACCAGCAGCTGCATGTCATTCTTCCCTTCCCCTTTCACATCAAAAACGTGAATCAAACTAGTAGAGTGTCTTGTGAGCTTGTGAGGGAGAGATGAGACCTTGAGAGAGGAGTGGGCAGCTGCATAGAGGAGAGGAAAAAGAGAGCTGGAAAACGTGAGAGGAAGAAGAAGGAAGAGAACCAGCAGCTGAAGAGAAAAGAATAGTGTCAAACCTTCCTTAAACTTAGTTAAATTCAGAAGGTATGAGTCATGGAACTCCCTTTCCTCTCCCCCTTAAAATCAAAAACGAAAATGAAGAAGAAAAACCCTAAGAAAAAATTGATCTAAGACCTAAGCCAACTATAGGGGAAACTGAAATTAACTAGGAGAACAAGCAAACAGAAGTGAAATAAAGTCAATTTCAGAACATCTAACAATTATGGTAGAAGCTGGCTTTAACTATGGGGTAGGCCAGCATGCATGTGTGTGTGTGTTCTGCTGAAATTAAATGTGTTCTGTTGTGATGTTGCTGCTAGAATTAATGTGTTCTGTTGTGATGATTGTTGCTGCAATTAATGTGTTCTGCTGTGATGTTCTTGCTGGAATTTAATGTGTTATGCTGTGATGTTAGTGCTGAAATTTAATGTGTTATGCTGTGATGTTCTTGCTGGAATTTAATGTGTTCTGCTGTGATGTTAGTACTGGAATTTAATGTGTTCTGCTGTGATGTTATTGCTGGAATTTTGTTGAAGAACTATGTGCTGAAATTGATGGTTCCGAGTTGTGTATTGCGCAGCGAAATTCTGTTTCGCTGCCGCAACGGAACCTGCTGCAGCGAATTGATATTCGCTGCCGATTTGTGTGTTGCGCAGCGAAATTCTGTTTCGCTGGCGCAACTGAATCTCCTGCAGCGAATTGATATTCGCTGCCGATTTGTGTGTTGCGCAGCGAAATTCTGTTTCGCTGCCGCAACGGAACCTGCTGCAGCGAATTGATATTCGCTGCCGATTTGTGTGTTGCGCAGCGAAATTCTGTTTCGCTGGCGCAACTGAATCTCCTGCAGCGAATTGATATTCGCTGCCGATTTGTGTGTTGCGCAGCGAAATTCTGTTTCGCTGCCGCAATGGAACCTGCTGCAGCGAAATTCTGTTTTGCTGGCGCAACTGAATCTCCTGCAGCGAATTGATATTCGCTGCCGATTTGTGTGTTGCGCAGCGAAATTCTGTTTCGCTGCCGCAATGGAACCTGCTGCAGCGAATTGATATTCGCTGCCGATTTGTGTGTTGCGCAGCGAAATTCTGTTTCGCTGGCGCAACTGAATCTCCTGCAGCGAATTGATATTCGCTGCCGATTTGTGTGTTGCGCAGCCAAATTCTGTTTCGCTGCCGCAACGGAACCTGCTGCAGCGAATTGATATTCGCTGCCGATTTGTGTGTTGCGCAACGAAATTCTGTTTCGCTGGCGCAACTGAATCTCCTGCAGCGAATTGATATTCGCTGCCGATTTGTGTGTTGCGCAGCGAAATTCTGTTTCGCTGCCGCAATGGAACCTGCTGCAGCGAATTGATATTCGCTGCCGATTTGTGTGTTGCGCAGCGAAATTCTGTTTCGCTGGCGCAACTGAAGCTCCTGCAGCGAATTGATATTCGCTGCCGATTTGTGTGTTGCGCAGCGAAATTCTGTTTCGCTGCCGCAACGGAACCTGCTGCAGCGAATTGATATTCGCTGCCGATTTGTGTGTTGCGCAGCGAAATTCTGTTTCGCTGGCGCAACTGAATCTCCTGCAGCGAATTGATATTTGCTGCCGATTTGTGTGTTGAGCAGCAAAATTCTGTTTCGCTGCCGCAACGGAACCTACTGCAGCGAATTGATATTCGCTGCCGATTTGTGTGTTGCGCAGCGAACTGGCAGCCCGCAGCGAACCAGTTCTCGCTGCCGAATTCCTACAATAAGCCTCCTAGGCAGGAATGACTTAAATGCTAGTAACAATCTCATGTTATGATGGTGTAAAATATGAAACACTTGAATGTGAACATATGAACTCTTGAAATAAGTGTGATGATGAGTATGATTCAAAAATAAAATAAATACAACTGTGCTGATTTGTGACCATTGATGTCTTAGGTGGTGCGGTCGGGATTGGACCATCATCAAGACAGGATCGACCCACAGGTGGAGCAGGTAGGTGACTTGCACCTTCCTTTTTCTTACGTTGAATCTTGAAATATTTTAACTTGAGTACTATCATATTGTTAGAACCGATATTAGATTTGTTGAACGCTTAAATGATGATTAAAGATTGATTAGCTTCGGCTAATGGCATCCGAACGGATGGCCGGGACAAAAGAGTGATTAGCTTCGGCTAATGGCATCCAAACGGATGGCCGGGACAAAGAATGATGGCGTCCGAAGGGATGGCCGGGACAAAGAATGATTAGCATCGGCTAATGGCATCCGAAAGGATGGCCGGGACAAAGGAGTGATTAGCTTCGGCTAATGGCATCCAAACGGATGGCCGGGCGTAAGAATGATTAGCTTTGGCTAATGGCGTCCGAATGGATGGCCGGGATGAAGGACTGATTAGCTTCGGCTAATGGCATCCAAACGGATGGCCGGGACAAAGAATGATGGCGTCCGAAGGGATGGCCGGGACAAAGAATGATTAGCATCGGCTAATGGCATCCGAAAGGATGGCCGGGACAAAGGAGTGATTAGCTTCGGCTAATGGCATCCAAACGGATGGCCGGGCGTAAGAATGATTAGCTTTGGCTAATGGCGTCCGAATGGATGGCCGGGATGAAGGACTGATTAGCTTCGGCTAATGGCATCCAAACGGATGGATGGCCGGGATAAAAGAGTGACTTCGCTGCCGATTCTGGATCGGCAGCGACGCAGATTTTCCGCTGCCGATTCTGGATCGGCAGCGACGCAGATTCCGCTGCCGATTCTGGATCGGCAGCGACGCAGATTCCGCTGCCGATTCTGGATCGGCAGCGACGCAGATTTCCGCTGCCGATTCTGGATCGGCAGCGACGCAGATTTCCGCTGCCGATTCTGGATCGGCAGCGCCGCAGATTTCGCTGCCGATTCTGGATCGACAGCGACGCAGATTTCCGCTGCCGATTCTGGATCGGCAGCGACCCAGATTCCGCTGCCGATTCTGAATCGGCAGCAACGCAGATGCTGCTGCCGATACAGAAATCAGTAGCGACGCAGATTCCGCTGCCGATTCTGGATCGGCAACAATGCAGTTTCTGCTGCCGATTTTGGATCGGCAGCGACGCAGCCTTCGCCATGGATGGCCGACACAAATGAATGACTAGTTTTGGCGAATGGCATCCGAAAACTTGTGTCTCTATATGTACTACTAGTTGTTGTAGCAAATACATGAAGAAATTATAATTGTTAATGTTTTATTTAATTGCCAAACCGTGAGTTACCATTCTTATTATTATTAAATATTTGCATTCTCTTAAATGTTTGTACTGCTGCAGGGACTTCACACCAACGAGATGTCTAGGAAACCCAATACACGGGAACCTATTTTGCAAGGAATTATGTAGATGTATCTTAAATCACAATGTATTTTGTATGGATCAATGTACTGAATGTATAACTTTTATTAGATCCTTTTTGTTTAAAATTGTGATGACTATTAGTAGGAGAAGACTGTAAACTCGTGTCTATGTATATATTTTTAATATGAACTTCAAATCAAGCAACCTTAATATTACGTGTTTGTGTAAGATTCACTTTGAAATGAAATGTTGATTGTATGGATTGTATTTCGATGATGTGAGGATTTAGATTCATTGATTGCCGGTACCATTTGGATTGAATGCATATAAAAAAAATAAAAAATAAAAATTATTGTGTTTTGGGCTTGGAAAGCCGGGTTGTTACACACCGAGTCAAAGCGTTTCGTCGTTTGCGGAAGGAAGTCGGATGTAGAGCAAGTAGCAGAAGCATACATGCTAAAGAGGGATCGCCCGAAATTCAAAGGCAACTGAATTTCGGCAACCGGGACATGGAAGTCGGAATGCCGCGAAACTCACCGAGTCAAAGCGTTTCGCCGTTTGCGGAAGGAAGTCTGAAGTAGAAAAAGTAGCAGAAGCATACATGCTCAAGAGGGATCCCCGAAATGCAAAGGCAACTGAATTTCGAAAACCGGGGCATCGAAGTCGGAATGCCGCGAAACTCACCGAGTCAAAGCGTTTCGCCGTTTGCGGAAGGAAGTCTGATGTAGAACAAGTAGCAGAACCATAAATGCTCAACAGGGATCACCCGAAATTCAAAGGCAATTGAATTTCGGCAACCGGGGCATCGAAGACGGAATGCCGCGAAACTCACCGAGTCAAAGCGTTTCGCCGTTTGCGGAAAGAAGTCTGATGTAGAACAAGTTGCAGAAGCATACATGCTAAAGAGGGATCGCCCGAAATTCAAAGGCATTGAAATTTGGCAACCGGGGCATCGAAGTCGGAATGCCGCGAAACTCACCGAGTCAAAGCGTTTCGCCATTTGCGGAAGGAAGTCTGATGTAGAACAAGTAGCAGAAGCATACATGCTAAAGAGGGATCGCCCGAAATTCAAAGGCAACTGAAATTCGGCAACCGGGGCATAGATGTCGGAATGCCACGAAACTCACCGAGTCAAAGCGTTTCGCCGTTTGCGGAAGGAAGTCTCAAGTAGAAAAAGTAGCAGAAGCATACATGCTCAACAGGGATCACCCGAAATTCAAAGGCAATTGAAATTCGGCAACCGGGGCATCGAAGTCGGAATGCCGCGAAACTCACCGAGTCAAAGCGTTTAGCCGTTTGCGGAAGGAAGTCTCAAGTAGAAAAAGTAGCAGAAGCATACATGCTCAACAAGGATCACCCGAAATTCAAAGGCAATTGAATTTCGGTAACCGGGACATGGAAGTCGGAATGCCGCAAAACTCACCGAGTCAAAGCGTTTCGCCGTTTGCGGAAGGAAGTCTGAAGTAGAAAAAGTAGCAGAAGCATACATGCTCAAGAGGGATCCCCGAAATGCAAAGGCAACTGAATTTCGGAAACCGGGGCATCGAAGTCGGAATGCCGCGAAACTCACCGAGTCAAAGCGTTTCGCCGTTTGCGGAAGGAAGTCTGATGTAGAACAAGTAGCAGAACCATAAATGCTCAACAGGGATCACCCGAAATTCAAAGGCAATTGAATTTCGGCAACCGGGGCATCGAAGACGGAATGCCGCGAAACTCACCGAGTCAAAGTTTTTCGCCGTTTGCGGAAAGAAGTCTGATGTAGAACAAGTTGCAGAAGCATACATGCTAAAGAGGGATCGCCCGAAATTCAAAGGCATTGAAATTTGGCAACCGGGGCATCGAAGTCGGAATGCCGCGAAACTCACCGAGTCAAAGCGTTTCGCCGTTTGCGGAAGGAAGTCTGATGTAGAACAAGTAGCAGAAGCATACATGCTAAAGAGGGATCGCCCGAAATTCAAAGGCAACTGAAATTCAGCAACCGGGGCATCGATGTCGGAATGCCACGAAACTCACCGAGTCAAAGCGTTTCGCCGTTTGCGGAAGGAAGTTGGATGTAGAGCAAGTAGCAGAAGCATACATGCTAAAGAGGGATCGCCCGAAATTCAAAGGCAACTGAATTTCGGCAACCGGGACATGGAAGTCGGAATGCCGCGAAACTCACCGAGTCAAAGCGTTTAGCCGTTTGCGGAAGGAAGTCTCAAGTAGAAAAAGTAGCAGAAGCATACATGCTCAACAGGGATCACCCGAAATTCAAAGGCAATTGAAATTCGGCAACCAGGGCATCGAAGTCGGAATGCCGCGAAACTCACCGAGTCAAAGCGTTTAGCCGTTTGCGGAAGGAAGTCTCAAGTAGAAAAAGTAGCAGAAGCATACATGCTCAACAAGGATCACCCGAAATTCAAAGGCAATTGAATTTCGGTAACCGGGAGATGGAAGTCGGAATGCCGCAAAACTCACCGAGTCAAAGCGTTTCGCCGTTTGCGGAAGGAAGTCTGAAGTAGAAAAGTAGCAGAAGCATACATGCTCAAGAGGGATCCCCGAAATGCAAAGGCAACTGAATTTCGGAAACCGGGGCATCGAAGTCGGAATGCCGCGAAACTCACCGAGTCAAAGCGTTTCGCTGTTTGGGAAGGAAGTCTGATGTAGAACAAGTAGCAGAAGCATACATGCTCAAGAGGGGTCACCCGAAATTAAAAGGCAATTAATTTCGGCAACTGGGACATGGAAGTCGGAATGCTGCAAAACTCACCTAGTCAAAGCGTTTCGCCGTTTGCGGAAGGAAGTCTAAAGTAGAAAAAGTAGCAGAAGCATACATGCTCAAGAGGGGTCACCCGAAATTAAAAGGCTACTGAATTTCAGCAACTGGGGCATCGAAGTTGGAATGCCGCGAAACTCACCGAGTCAAAGCATTTCGCCGTTTGCGGAAGGAAGTCTGATGTAGAACAAGTAGCAGAACCATAAATGCTAAACAGGGATCACCCGAAATTCAAAGGCAATTGAATTTCGGCAACTGGGGCATCGAAGACGAAATGCCGCGAAACTCACCGAGTCAAAGCGTTTCGCCGTTTGCGGAAAGAAGTCTGATGTAGAACAAGTTGCAGAAGCATACATGCTCAACAGGGATCGCCATAACTTCAAAGGCATTGAAATTTGGCAACCGGGGCATCGAAGTCGGAATGCCGCGAAAAATTTACCGAGTCAAAGCGTTTCGCCGTTTGCGGAAGGAAGTCTGATGTAGAACAAGTAGCAGAAGCATACATGCTAAAGAGGGATCGCCCGAAATTCAAAGGCAACTGAAATTCGGCAACAGGGGCATCGATGTCGGAATGCCACGAAACTCACCGAGTCAAAGCGTTTCGCCGTTTGCAGAAGGAAGTCGAATGTAGAGCAAGTAGCAGAAGCATACATGCTAAAGAGGGATCGCCCGAAATTCAAAGGCAACTGAATTTCGGCAACCGGGACATGGAAGTCGGAATGCCGCGAAACTCACCGAGTCAAAGCGTTTAGCCGTTTGCGGAAGGAAGTCTCAAGTAGAAAAAGTAGCAGAAGCATACATGCTCAACAGGGATCACCCGAAATTCAAAGGCAATTAAAATTCGGCAACCGGGGCATCGAAGTCGGAATGCTGCGAAACTCACCGAGTCAAAGCGTTTCGCCGTTTGCGGAAGGAAGTCTGATGTAGAACAAGAAGCAGAAGCATACATGCTCAAGAGGGGTCACCCGAAATTAAAAGGCAATTAATTTCGGCAACTGGGACATGGAAGTCGGAATGCCGCCAAAACTCACCGAGTAAAAGCGTTTCGCCGTTTGCGGAAGGAAGTCTAAAGTAGAAAAAGTAGCAGAAGCATACATGCTCAAGAGGGGTCACCCGAAATTAAAAGGCAACTGAATTTCAGCAACTGGGGCATCGAAGTTGGAATGCCGCGAAACTCACCGAGTCAAAGCGTTTCGCTGTTTGCGGAAGGAAGTCTGATGTAGCACAAGTAGCAGAAGCATACATGCTCAAGAGGGGTCACCCGAAATTAAAAGGGAACTGGATTTCGGCAACCAGGGCATCGAAGTTGGAATGCCGCGAAACTCACCTAGTCAAAGCGTTTCGCGAATTGCGGATCGAAGTCTGATGTAGAACAAGTAGCAGAAGCATACATACTAAAGAGGGATCTCCCGAAATTCAAAGGCAATTGAAATTCGGCAATCGGGGCATCGAAGTCGGATTGCCGCGAAACTCACCGAGTCAAAGCGTTTCGCCGTTTGCGGAAGGCAGTCTGAAGTAGAAAAAGTAGCAGAAGAATACATGCTCAAGAGGGATCCCCCGAAATCCAAAGGCAACTGAATTTCGGAAACCGGGTCATCGAAGTCGGAATGCCGCGAAACTCACCGAGTCAAAGCGTTTCGCCGTTTGGGAAGGAAGTCTGATGTAGAACAAGTAGCAGAAGCATACATGCTCAAGAGGGGTCACCCGAAATTAAAAGGCAATTAATTTCGGCAACCCGGGCATCGAAGTTGGAATGCCGCGAAACTCACCGAGTCAAAGCGTTTCGCTAATTGCGGAAGGAAGTCTGAAGTAGAAAAAGTAGCAGAAGCATACATGCTCAAGAGGGCTCACCCGAAATACAAAGGCAACTGGATTTCGGCAACCGGGGCATCGAAGTTGGAATGTCGCGAAACTCACCGAGTCACAGCGTTTCGCTAATTGCGGAAGGAAGTCTGATGTAGAACAAGTAGCAGAAGCATACATACTCAAGAGGGATCACCCGAAATTCAAAGGCAACTGAATTTCGGCAACAGGGGCATCGAAGTCTTAATGCCGTGAAAGTCACCGAGTCAAAGCTTTTCGCAATTTGTGGAAGGTAGTCTGATGTAGAACAAGTAGCAGAAGCATACATGCTAAAGAGGGATCACCCAAAATTCAAAGGCAACTGAATTCGGCAACCGGGGCATCGAAGTCGGAATGCCGCGAAACTCACCGAGTCAAAGCGTTTCGCCGTTTGCGGAAAGAAGTCTGATGTAGAACAAGTAGCAGAGGCATACATGCTCAACAGGGATCACCCAAAATTCAAAGGCAATTGAATTTCAGCAACCGGGACATGGAAGGCGGAATGCCGCGAAACTCACCGAGTCAAAGCGTTTTGCCGTTTGCGGACGGAAGTCTAAAGTAGAAAAAGTAGCAGAAGCATACATGCTCAACAGGGATCCCCCGAAATTCAAAGGCAATTGAATTTCGGCAACCGGGACATGGAAGTCGAAATGCCGCAAAACTCACCAAGTCAAAGCGTTTTGCTAATTGCGAAAGGAAGTATGATGTAGAACAAGTAGCAGAAGCATACATACTAAAGAGGGATCTCCTGAAATTCAAAGGGAACTGAATTTCGGCAACAAGGGCATCGAAGTCGGAATGCCGCGAAACTCACCGAGTCAAACATTTTTGCCATTTGTGGAAGGAATTCTGATGTAGAACAAGTAGCAGAAGCATACATGCTCAACAGGGATCACCCGAAATTCAAAGGCAATTGAATATCGGCAACCGGGACATAGAAGTCGGAATGCCGCGAAACTTACCGAGTCAAAGCGTTTCGCCGTTTGCGGAAGGAAGTCTAAAGTAGAAAAAGTAGCAAAAGCATACATGCTCAACAGGGATCCCCGAAATTCAAAGGCAACTGAATTTCGGAAACCGGGGCAACGAAGTCGGAATGCCGCGAAATTCACCGAGTCAAAGCGTTTCGCCGTTTGCGGAAGGAAGTCTGATGTAGAACAAGTAGCAGAAAATACATGCTCAAGAGGGCTCATCCGAAATTCCAAGGGAACTGAATTTCGGCAACCGGGGCATCGAAGTCGGAATGCCGCAAAACTCACCGAGTCAAAGCGTTTCGCCGTTTGCGGAAAGAAGTCTGATGTAAAACAAGTAGCAGAGGCATACATGCTCAAGAGGGATCCCCGAAATTCAAAGGCAACTGAATTTCGGAATCCGGGGCATCGAAGTCGGAATGCCGGGAAACTCCCCAAGTCAAAGCGATTCGCCGTTTGCAGAAGGAAGTCTGATGTAGAACAAGTAGCAGAAGCATACATGCTCAAGAGGGGTCACCCGAAATTAAAAGGGAACTGGATTTCGGCAACCGGGGCATCGAAGGTGGAATGCCGCGAAACTCACCGAGTCAAAGCGTTTTGCCGTTTGCGGAAGGAAGTCTAAACTAGAAAAAGTAGCAGAAGCATACATGTTCAACAGGGATCACCCGAAATTCAAAGGCAATTGAATTTCGGCAACCAGGACATGGAAGTCGGAATGCCGCAAAACTCACCGAGTCAAAGCGTTTCGCCATTTGCGGAAGGAAGTCTGAAGTAGAAAAAGTAGCAGAAGCATACATGCTCAAGAGGGATCCCCGAAATTCAAAGGCAACTGAATTTCGGAAACTGGGGCATCGAAGTCGGAATGCCGCGAAACTCACCGAGTCAAAGCGTTTCGCCGTTTGTGGAAGGAAGTCTGATGTAGAACAAGTAGCAGAAGCATACATGCTCAACAGGGATCACCCGAAATTCAAAGGCAATTGAATTTCGGCGACAGGGGCATCGAAGTCGAAATGCCTGCGAAACTCAACCGAGTCAAACCTTTTCGCCATTTGTGGAAGGAAGTCTGATGTAGAACAAGTAGCAGAAGCATACATGCTCAAGAGGGGTCACCCGAAATTAAAAGGGGACTGGATTTCGGCAACTGGGGCATCGAAGTTGGAATGCCGCGAAACTCACCGAGTCAAAGCGTTTTGCTATTTGCGGAAGGAAGTCTGATGTAGAACAAGTAGCAGAAGCATACATACTAAAGAGGGATCTCCTGAAATTCAAAGGGAACTGAATTTCGGCAACAAGGGCATCGAAGTCGGAATGCCACGAAACTCACCGAGTCAAACATTTTTGCCATTTGTGGAAGGAATTCTGATGTAGAACAAGTAGCAGAAGCATACATGCTCAACAGGGATCACCCGAAATTCAAAGGCAATTGAATATCGGCAACCGGGATATAGAAGTTGGAATGCCGCGAAACTCACCGAGTCAAAGCGTTTCGCCGTTTGCGGAAGGAAGTCTAAAGTAGAAAAAGTAGCAGAAGCATACATGCTCAACAGGGATCCCCGAAATTCAAAGGCAATTGAATTTTGGAAACCGGGGCATCGAAGTCGGAATGCCGCGAAATTCACCGAGTCAAAGCGTTTCGCCGTTTGCGGAAGGAAGTCTGATGTAGAACAAGTAGCAGAAGCATACATGCTCAAGAGGGCTCACCCGAAATTCCAAGGGAACTGAATTTCGGCAACCGGGGCATCGAAGTCGGAATGCCGCGAAACTCACCGAGTCAAAGCGTTTTGCCGTTTGCGGAAAGAAGTCTGATGTAAAACAATTAGCAGAGGCATACATGCTCAAGAGGGATCCCCGAAATTCAAAGGCAACTGAATTTCGGAATCCGGGGCATCGAAGTCGGAATGCCGGGAAACTCACCAAGTCAAAGCGATTCGCCGTTTGCAGAAGGAAGTCTGATGTAGAACAAGTAGCAGAAGCATACATGCTCAAGAGGGGTCACCCGAAATTAAAAGCGAACTGGATTTCGGCAACCGGGGCATAGAAGTTGTAATGCCGCGAAACTCACCGAGTCAAAGCGTTTCGCCGTTTGTGGAAGGAAGTCTGATGTAGAACAAGTAGCAGAAGCATACATGCTCAACAGGGATCACCCGAAATTCAAAGGCAATTGAATTTCGGCGACAGGGGCATCGAAGTCGAAATGCCTGCGAAACTCAACCGAGTCAAACCTTTTCGCCATTTGTGGAAGGAAGTCTGATGTAGAACAAGTAGCAGAAGCATACATGCTCAAGAGGGGTCACCCGAAATTAAAAGGGGACTGGATTTCGGCAACTGGGGCATCGAAGTTGGAATGCCGCGAAACTCACCGAGTCAAAGCATTTTGCTATTTGCGGAAGGAAGTCTGATGTAGAACAAGTAGCAGAGGCATACATACTAAAGAGGGATCTCCTGAAATTCAAAGGGAACTGAATTTCGGCAACAAGGGCATCGAAGTCGGAATGCCACGAAACTCACCGAGTCAAACATTTTTGCCATTTGTGGAAGGAATTCTGATGTAGAACAAGTAGCAGAAGCATACATGCTCAACAGGGATCACCCGAAATTCAAAGGCAATTGAATATCGGCAACCGGGATATAGAAGTTGGAATGCCGCGAAACTCACCGAGTCAAAGCGTTTCGCCGTTTGCGGAAGGAAGTCTAAAGTAGAAAAAGTAGCAGAAGCATACATGCTCAACAGGGATCCCCGAAATTCAAAGGCAACTGAATTTTGGAAACCGGGGCATCGAAGTCGGAATGCCGCGAAATTCACCGAGTCAAAGCGTTTCGCCGTTTGCGGAAGGAAGTCTGATGTAGAACAAGTAGCAGAAGCATACATGCTCAAGAGGGCTCACCCGAAATTCCAAGGGAACTGAATTTCGGCAACCGGGGCATCGAAGTCGGAATGCCGCGAAACTCACCGAGTCAAAGCGTTTTGCCGTTTGCGGAAAGAAGTCTGATGTAAAACAATTAGCAGAGGCATACATGCTCAAGAGGGATCCCCGAAATTCAAAGGCAACTGAATTTCGGAATCCGGGGCATCGAAGTCGGACTGCCGGGAAACTCACCAAGTCAAAGCGATTCGCCGTTTGCAGAAGGAAGTCTGATGTAGAACAAGTAGCAGAAGCATACATGCTCAAGAGGGGTCACCCGAAATTAAAAGCGAACTGGATTTCGGCAACCGGGGCATAGAAGTTGGAATGCCGCGAAACTCACCGAGTCAAAGCGTTTCGCCGTTTGCGGAAGGAAGTCTAAACTAGAAAAAGTAGCAGAAGCATACATGCTCAATAGGGATCACCCGAAATTCAAAGGCAATTGAATTTCGGCAACCGGGACATGGAAGTCGGAATGCCGCAAAACTCACCGAGTCAAAGCGTTTCGCCGTTTGTGGAAGGAAGTCTGATGTAGAACAAGTAGCAGAAGCATACACGCTCAATAGGGATCACCCGAAATTCAAAGGCAATTGATTTTCGGCAACAGGGGCATCGAAGTCGAAATGCCTGCGAAACTCAACCGAGTCAAACCTTTTCGCCATTTGTGGAAGGAAGTCTGATGTAGAACAAGTAGCAGAAGCATACATGCTCAAGAGGGGTCACCCGAAATTAAAAGGGAACTGGATTTTGGCAACTGGGGCATCGAAGTTGGAATGCCGCGAAACTCACCGAGTCAAAGCGTTTCGCCGTTTGCGGAAGGAAGTATAAAGTAGAAAAAGTAGTAGAAGCATACATGCTCAAGAGGGATCCCCGAAATTCAAAGGCAACTGAATTTTGGAAACCGGGGCATTGAAGTCGGAATGCCGCGAAATTCACCGAGTCAAAGCGTTTCGCCATTTGCGGAAGGAAGTCTGATGTAGAACAAGTAGCAGAAGCATACATGCTCAAGAGGGCTCACCCGAAATTCCAAGGCAACTGAATTTTGGCAACCGGGGCATCGAAGTTGGAATGCCGCGAAACTCACCGAGTCAAAGCGTTTCGCCGTTTGCGGAAGGAAGTATAAAGTAGAAAAAGTAGTAGAAGCATACATGCTCAAGAGGGATCCCCGAAATTCAAAGGCAACTGAATTTTGGAAACCGGGGCATTGAAGTCGGAATGCCGCGAAATTCACCGAGTCAAAGCGTTTCGCCATTTGCGGAAAGAAGTCTGATGTAAAACAAGTAGCAGAGGCATACATGCTCAAGAGGGATCCCCGAAATTCAAAGGCAACTGAATTTCGGAATCCGGGGCATCGAAGTCGGAATGCCGCGAAACTCACCGAGTCAAAGCGTTTCGCCGTTTGTGGAAGGAAGTCTGATGTAGAACAAGTAGCAGAAGCATACATGCTCAACAGGGATCACCCGAAATTCAAAGGCAATTGAATTTCGGCGACAGGGGCATCGAAGTCGAAATGCCTGCGAAACTCAACCGAGTCAAACCTTTTCGCCATTTGTGGAAGGAAGTTTGATGTAGAACAAGTAGCAGAAGTATACATGCTCAAGAGGGGTCACCCGAAATTAAAAGGGGACTGGATTTCGGCAACTGGGGCATCGAAGTTGCAATGCCGCGAAACTCACCGAGTCAAAGCGTTTTGCTAATTGCGGAAGGAAGTCTGATGTAGAACAAGTAGCAGAAGCATACATACTAAAGAGGGATCTCCTGAAATTCAAAGGGAACTGAATTTCGGCAACAAGGGCATCGAAGTCGGAATGCCACGAAACTCACCGAGTCAAACATTTTTGCCATTTGTGGAAGGAATTCTGATGTAGAACAAGTAGCAGAAGCATACATGCTCAACAGGGATCACCCGAAATTCAAAGGCAATTGAATATCGGCAACCGGGATATAGAAGTTGGAATGCCGCGAAACTCACCGAGTCAAAGCGTTTCGCCGTTTACGGAAGGAAGTCTAAAGTAGAAAAAGTAGCAGAAGCATACATGCTCAACAGGGATCCCCAAAATTCAAAGGCAACTGAATTTCGGAAACCGGGGCATCGAAGTCGGAATGCCGCGAAATTCACCGAGTCAAAGCGTTTCGCCGTTTGCGGAAGGAAGTCTGATGTAGAACAAGTAGCAGAAGCATACATGCTCAAGAGGGCTCACCCGAAATTCCAAGGGAACTAAATTTCGGCAACCGGGGCATCGAAGTCGGAATGCCGCGAAACTCACCGAGTCAAAGCGTTTTGCCGTTTGTGGAAAGAAGTCTGATGTAAAACAATTAGCAGAGGCATACATGCTCAAGAGGGATCCCCGAAATTCAAAGGCAACTGAATTTCGGAATCCGGGGCATCGAAGTCGGAATGCCGGGAAACTCACCAAGTCAAAGCGATTCGCCGTTTGCAGAAGGAAGTCTGATGTAGAACAAGTAGCAGAAGCATACATGCTCATGAGGGGTCACCCGAAATTAAAAGGGAACTGGATTTCGGCAACCGGGGCATCGAAGTTGGAATGCCGCGAAACTCACCGAGTCAAAGCGTTTCGCCGTTTGCGGAAGGAAGTCTAAACTAGAAAAAGTAGCAGAAGCATACATGCTCAACAGGGATCACCCGAAATTCAAAGGCAATTGAATTTCGGCAACCGGGACATGGAAGTCGGAATGCCGCAAAACTCACCGAGTCAAAGCGTTTCGCCGTTTGTGGAAGGAAGTCTGATGTAGAACAAGTAGCAGAAGCATACATGCTCAATAGGGATCACCCGAAATTCAAAGGCAATTGATTTTCGGCAACAGGGGCATCGAAGTCGAAATGCCTGCGAAACTCAACCGAGTCAAACCTTTTCGCCATTTGTGGAAGGAAGTCTGATGTAGAACAAGTAGCAGAAGCATACATGCTCAAGAGGGGTCACCCGAAATTAAAAGGGAACTGGATTTTGGCAACTGGGGCATCGAAGTTGGAATGCCGCGAAACTCACCGAGTCAAACCATTTCGCCGTTTGCGGAAGGAAGTATAAAGTAGAAAAAGTAGTAGAAGCATACATGCTCAAGAGGGATCCCCGAAATTCAAAGGCAACTGAATTTTGGAAACCGGGGCATTGAAGTCGGAATGCCGCGAAATTCACCGAGTCAAAGAGTTTCGCCATGTGCGGAAGGAAGTCTGATGTAGAACAAGTAGCAGAAGCATACATGCTCAAGAGGGCTCACCCGAAATTCCAAGGCAACTGAATTTTGGCAACCGGGGCATCGAAGTTGGAATGCCGCGAAACTCACCGAGTCAAAGCATTTTTCTAATTGCGGAAGGAAGTCTGATGTAGAACAAGTAGCAGAAGCATACATACCAAAGAGGGATCTCCTGAAATTCAAAGGGAACTGAATTTCGGCAACAAGGGCATCGAAGTCGGAATGCCGCGAAACTCACCGAGTCAAACATTTTTGCCATTTGTGGAAGGAAGTCTGATGTAGAACAAGTAGCAGAAGCATACATGCTCGAGAGGGGTCACCCGAAATTAAAAGGGAACTGGATTTCGGCAACCGGGGCATCGAAGGTGGAATGCCGCGAAACTCACCGAGTCAAAGCGTTTTGCCGTTTGCGGAAGGAAGTCTAAACTAGAAAAAGTAGCAGAAGCATACATGCTCAACAGGGATCACCCGAAATTCAAAGGCAATTGAATTTCGGCAACCGGGACATGGAAGTCGGAATGCTGCAAAACTCACCGAGTCAAAGTTTCGCCGTTTGCGGAAGGAAGTCTGATATAGAACAAGTAGCAGAAGCATACATGCTCAAGAGGGGTCACCTGAAATTAAAAGGCAACTGAATTTCGGCAACCGGGGAATCGAAGTTGGAATGCCGTGAAACTCACCGAGTCAAAGCGTTTCACTAATTGCGGAAGGAAGTCTGATGTAGAACATGTAGCAGAAGCATACATACTAAAGAGGGATCCCCCGAAATTCAAAGGGAACTGAATTTCGGTAACAGGGGCATCGAAGTCGGAATGCCGCGAAACTCACCGAGTCAAACCTTTTTGCCGTTTGTGGAAGGAAGTCTGATGTAGAACAAGTAGCAGAAGCATAAATGCTCAACAAGGATCACCCGAAATTCAAATTCAACTGAATTTCGGCAACCGGGACATGGAAGTTGGAATGCCACAAAACTCCCCGAGTCAAAGCATTTCACCGTTTGCGGAAGGAAGTCTGATGTAGAACAAGTAGCAAAAACATACATACTCAAGAGGGATCACCCGAAATTCAAAGGCAACTGCATTTCGGCAACCGGGGCATCGAAGTCGGAATGCCGCGAAACTCACCGAGTCAAAGCGTTTCACCGTTTGCGGAAGGAAGTCTGATGTAGAACAAGTAGCAAAAGCATACATGCTCAAGAGGGATCCCCCGAAATTCAAAGGCAACTGTATTTCGGAAACCGGGGCATCGAAGTCGGAATGCCGCGAAACTCACCGAGTCAAAGCGTTTCGCCGTTTGCGGAAGGAAGTCTGATGTAGAACAAGTAGCAGAAGCATACATGCTCAAGAGGGGTCACCCGAAATTAGAAGGCAACTGAATTTCGGCAACCGGGCATCGAAGTTGTATTGCCGTGAAACTCACCGAGTCAAAGCGTTTCGCTAATTGCGGAAGGAAGTCTAATGTAGAACAAGTAGCAAAAACATACATACTCAAGAGGGATCACCCGAAATTCAAAGGCAACTGCATTTCGGCAACCGGGGCATCGAAGTCGGAATGCCGCGAAACTCACCGAGTCAAAGCGTTTCCCGTTTGCGGAAGGAAGTCTGATGTAGAACAAGTAGCAAAAGCATACATGCTCAACAGGGATCACCCGAAATTCAAAGGCAACTGAATTTGGGCAACCGGGACATGGAAGTCGGAATGCCGCAAAACTCCCCAAGTCAAAGCGTTTCACCGTTTGCGGAAGGAAGTCTGAAGTAGAAAAAGTAGTAGAAGCATACATGCTAAAGAGGGATCCCCCGAAATTCAAAGGCAACTGTATTTCGGAAACCGGGGCATCGAAGTCGGAATGCCGCGAAACTCACCGAGTCAAAGCGTTTCGCCGTTTGCGGAAGGAAGTCTGATGTAGAACAAGAAGCAGAAGCATACATGCTCAAGAGGGGTCACCCGAAATTAAAAGGCAACTGAATTTCGGCAACCGGGCATCGAAGTTGTATTGCCGCGAAACTCACCGAGTCACAGCGTTTCGCTAATTGCGGAAGGAAGTCTGATGTAGAACAAGTAGCAAAAACATACATACTCAAGAGGGATCACCCGAAATTCAAAGGCAACTGCATTTCGGCAACCGGGGCATCGAAGTCGGAATGCCGCGAAACTCACCGAGTCAAAGTGTTTCACCGTTTGCGGAAGGAAGTCTGATGTAGAACAAGTAGCAAAAGCATACATGCTCAACAGGGATCACCCGAAATTCAAAGGCAACTAAATTTCGGCAACCGGGACATGGAAGTCGGAATGCCGCAAAACTCCCCAAGTCAAAGCGTTTCACCGTTTGCGGAAGGAAGTCTGAAGTAGAAAAAGTAGCAGAAGCATACATGCTAAAGAGGGATCCCCCGAAATTCAAAGGCAACTGTATTTCGGAAACCGGGGCATCGAAGTCGGAATGCCGCGAAACTCACCGAGTCAAAGCGTTTCGCCGTTTGCGGAAGGAAGTCTGATGTAGAACAAGTAGCAAAAGCATACATACTCAAGAGGGATCACCCGAAATTCAAAGGCAACTACATTTCGGCAACCGGGGCATCGAATTCGGAATGCCGCGAAACTCACCGAGTCAAAGCGTTTCCCCGTTTGCGGATGGAAGTCTGATGTAGAACAAGTAGCAGAAGCATACATGCTCAACATGGATCACCCCAAATTCAAAGGCAACTGAATTTCGGCAACCGGGACATGGAAGTCGGAATGCCACAAAACTCCCCAAGTCAAAGCGTTTCACCGTTTGCGGAAGGAAGTCTGAAGTAGAAAAAGTAGCAGAAGCATACATGCTAAAGAGGGATCCCCCGAAATTCAAAGGCAACTGTATTTCGGAAACCGGGGCATCGAAGTCGGAATGCCGCGAAACTCACCTAGTCAAAGCGTTTCGCCATTTGCGGAAGGAAGTCTGATGTAGAACAAGTAGCAGAAGCATACATGCTCAAGAGGGGTCACCCGAAATTAAAAGGCAACTGAATTTCGGCAACCGGGCATCGAAGTTGTATTGCCAGGAAACTCACCGAGTTAAAGCGTTTCGCTAATTGCGGAAGGAAGTCTGATGTAGAACAAGTAGCAAAAACATACATACTCAAGAGGGATCACCCGAAATTCAAAGGCAACTGCATTTCGGCAACCGGGGCATCGAAGTCGGAATGCCGCGAAACTCACCGAGTCAAAGCGTTTCACCGTTTGCGGAAGGAAGTCTGATGTAGAACAAGTAGCAAAAGCATACATGCTCAACAGGGATCACCCGAAATTCAAAGGCAACTGAATTTCGGCAACCGGGACATGGAAGTCGGAATGCCGCAAAACTCCCCAAGTCAAAGCGTTTCACCGTTTGCGGAAGGAAGTCTGAAGTAGAAAAAGTAGCAGAAGCATACATGCTAAAGAGGGATCCCCGAAATTCAAAGGCAACTGTATTTCGGAAACCGGGGCATCGAAGTCGGAATGCCGCGAAACTCACCGAGTCAAAGCGTTTCGCCGTTTGTGGAAGGAAGTCTGATGTAGAACAAGAAGCAGAAGCATACATGCTCAAGAGGGGTCACCCGAAATTAAAAGGCAACTGCGTTTCGGCAACCGGGCATCGAAGTTGGAATGCCGCGAAACTCACCGAGTCAAAGCATTTCGCTAATTGTGGAAGGAAGTCTGATGTAGAACAAGTAGCAGAAGCATACATGCTCAAGAGGGGTCACCCGAAATTAAAAGGGAACTGGATTTCGGCAACCGGGGCATCGAAGTTGGAATGCCGCGAAACTCACCGAGTCAAAGCGTTTCGCTAATTGCGGAAGGAAGTCTGATGTAGAACAAGTAGCAGAAGCATACATACTAAACAGGGATCTCCCGAAATTCAAAGGGAACTGAATTTCGGCAACAGGGGCATCGTAGTCGGAATGCCGCGAAACTCACTGAGTCAAACCTTTTTGCCATTTGTGGAAGGAAGTCTGATGTAGAACAAGTAGCAGAAGCATACATGCTCAACAGGGGTCACCCGAAATTCAAAGGCAATTGAATTTCGGCAACCGGGACATGGAAGTCGGAATGTCGCAAAACTCACCGAGTCAAAGCGTTTCGCCGTTCGCGGAAGGAAGTCTCAAGTAGAAAAAGTAGCAGAAGCATACATGCTCAAGAGGGATCCCCGAAATTCAAAGGCAACTGAATTTCGGAAACCGGGGCATCGAAGTCGGAATGCCGCGAAACTCACCGAGTCAAAGCGTTTCGCCGTTTGCGGAAGGAAGTCTGATGTAGAACAAGTAGCAGAAGCATACATGCTCAAGAGGGGTCACCCGAAATTAAAAGGCAACTGGATTTCGGCAACCTGGGCATCGAAGTTGGAATGCCGCGAAACTCACCGAGTTAAAGCGTTCGCTAATTGCCGAAGGAAGTCTGATGTAGAACAAGTAGCAGAAGCATACATCCTATAGAGGGATCTCCCGAAATTCAAAGGGAACTGAATTTCGACAACAGGGGCATCGAAGTCGGAATGCCGCGAAACTCACCGAGTCAAAGCGTTTCGCCGTTTGTGGAAGGTAGTCTGATGTAGAACAAGTAGCAAAAGCATACATGCTCAAGAGGGATCACCCAAAATTCAAAGGCAACTGAATTTCGGCAACCGGGGCATCGAATTCAGAATGCCGCGAAACTCACCGAGTCAAACCTTTTCGCCATTTATGAAAGGAAGTCTGATGTAGAACAAGTAGCAAAAGCTTACATGCTCAAGAGGGATCACTCAAAATTCAAAGGCAACTGAATTTCGGCAACCGGGGCATCGAAGTTGGAATGCCGCGAAACTCACCGAGTCAAAGCGTTTCGCTAATTGCGGAAGGAAGTCTGATGTAGAACAAGTAGCAGAAGCATACATACTAAACAGGGATCTCCCGAAATTCAAAGGGAACTGAATTTCGGCAACAGGGGCATCGAAGTCGGAATGCCGCGAAACTCACTGAGTCAAACCTTTTTGCCATTTGTGGAAGGAAGTCTGATGTAGAACAAGTAGCAGAAGCATACATGCTCAACAGGGGTCACCCGAAATTCAAAGGCAATTGAATTTCGGCAACCGGGACATGGAAGTCGGAATGTCGCAAAACTCACCGAGTCAAAGCGTTTCGCCGTTCGCGGAAGGAAGTCTCAAGTAGAAAAAGTAGCAGAAGCATACATGCTCAAGAGGGATCCCCGAAATTCAAAGGCAACTGAATTTCGGAAACCGGGGCATCGAAGTCGGAATGCCGCGAAACTCACCGAGTCAAAGCGTTTCGCCGTTTGCGGAAGGAAGTCTGATGTAGAACAAGTAGCAGAAGCATACATGCTCAAGAGGGGTCACCCGAAATTAAAAGGCAACTGGATTTCGGCAACCTGGGCATCGAAGTTGGAATGCCGCGAAACTCACCGAGTTAAAGCGTTCGCTAATTGCCGAAGGAAGTTTGATGTAGAACAAGTAGCAGAAGCATACATCCTATAGAGGGATCTCCCGAAATTCAAAGGGAACTGAATTTCGGCAACCGGGGCATCGAAGTCGGAATGCCGCGAAACTCACCGAGTCAAACCTTTTTGCCGTTTGTGGTATGAAGTCTGATGTAGAACAAGTAGCAGAAGCATACATGCTCAACAGGGATCACCCGAAATTCAAAGGCAACTGAATTTCGGCAACCGGGACATGGAAGTCGGAATGCCGCAAAACTCCCCAAGTCAAAGTGTTTCACCGTTTGCGGAAGGAAGTCTGAAGTAGAAAAAGTAGCAGAAGCATACATGCTAAAGAGGGATCCCCCGAAATTCAAAGGCAACTGTATTTCGGCAACAGGGGCATCGAAGTCGGAATGCCGCGAAACTTACTGATTTAAACCTTTTTGCCATTTGTGGAAGGAAGTCTGATGTAGAACAAGTAGCAGAAGCATACATGCTCAACAGGGATCACCCGAAATTCAAAGGCAATTGAATTTCGGCAACTGGGACATGGAAGTCGGAATGCCGCAAAACTCCCCAAGTCAAAGCGTTTCACCGTTTGCGGAAGGCAGTCAGAAGTAGAAAAAGTAGCAGAAGCATACATGCTAAAGAGGTATCCCCCGAAATTCAAAGGCAACTGTATTTCGGAAACCGGGGCATCGAAGGCGGAATGCCGCGAAACTCACCGAGTCAAAGCGTTTCGCCGTTTGCGGAAGGAAGTCTGATGTAGAACAAGTAGCAAAAGCATACATACTCAAGAGGGATCACCCGAAATTCAAAGGCAACTGCATTTCGGCAACCGGGGCATCGAAGTCGGAATGCCGCGAAACTCACCGAGTCAAAGCGTTTCCCCGTTTGCGGAAGGAAGTCTGATGTAGAACAAGTAGCAGAAGCATACATGCTCAATAGGGATCACCCCAAATTCAAAGGCAACTGAATTTCGGCAACCGGGACATGGAAGTCGGAATGCCGCAAAACTCCCCAAGTCAAAGCGTTTCACCGTTTGCGGAAGGCAGTCTGAAGTAGAAAAAGTAGCAGAAGCATACATGCTAAAGAGGGATCCCCCGAAATTCAAAGGCAACTGTATTTCGGAAACCGGGGCATCGAAGTCGGAATGCCGCGAAACTCACCGAGTCAAAGCGTTTCGCCGTTTGCGGAAGGAAGTCTGATGTAGAACAAGTAGCAGAAGCATACATGCTCAAGAGGGGTCACCCGAAATTAAAAGGCAACTGCATTTCGGCAACCGGGCATCGAAGTTGTATTGCCGTGAAACTCACCGAGTCAAAGCGTTTCGCTAATTGCGAAAGGAAGTCTGATGTAGAACAAGTAGCAAAAGCATACATACTCAAGAGGGATCACCCGAAATTCAAAGGCAACTGTATTTCGGCAACCGGGGCATCGAAGTCGGAATGCCGCGAAACTCACCGAGTCAAAGCGTTTCACCGTTTGCGGAAGGAAGTCTGATGTAGAACAAGAAGCAGAAGCATACATGCTCAAGAGGGGTCACCCGAAATTAAAAGGCAACTGAATTTCGGCAACCGGGCATCGAAGTTGTATTGCCGCGAAACTCACCGAGTCACAGCGTTTCGCTAATTGCGGAAGGAAGTCTGATGTAGAACAAGTAGCAAAAACATACATACTCAAGAGGGATCACCCGAAATTCAAAGGCAACTGCATTTCGGCAACCGGGGCATCGAAGTCGGAATGCCGCAAAACTCCCCAAGTCAAAGCGTTTCACCGTTTGCGGAAGGAAGTCTGAAGTAGAAAAAGTAGCAGAAGCATACATGCTAAAGAGGGATCCCCCGAAATTCAAAGGCAACTGTATTTCGGAAACCGTGGCATCGAAGTCGGAATGCCGCGAAACTCACCGAGTCAAAGCGTTTCGCCGTTTGTGGAAGGAAGTCTGATGTAGAACAAGAAGCAGAAGCATACATGCTCAAGAGGGGTCACCCGAAATTAAAAGGCAACTGCGTTTCGGCAACCGGGCATCGAAGTTGGAATGCCGCGAAACTCACCGAGTCAAAGCATTTCGCTAATTGTGGAAGGAAGTCTGATGTAGAACAAGTAGCAGAAGCATACACCTCAAGAGGGGTCACCCGAAATTAAAAGGGAACTGGATTTCGGCAACCGGGGCATCGAAGTTGGAATGCCGCGAAACTCACCGAGTCAAAGCGTTTCGCTAATTGCGGAAGGAAGTCTGATGTAGAACAAGTAGCAGAAGCATACATACTAAACAGGGATCTCCAGAAATTCAAAGGGAACTGAATTTCGGCAACAGGGGCATTGAAGTCGGAATGCCGCGAAACTCACCGAGTCAAAGCGTTTTGCCGTTTGCGGAAGGAAGTCTGATGTAGAACAAGTAGCAGAAGCATACATGCTCAAGAGGGGTCACCCAAAATTAAAAGGGAACTGGATTTCGGCAACCTGGGCATCGAAGTTGGAATGCCGCGAAACTCACCGAGTCAAAGCGTTCGCTAATTGCGGAAGGAAGTCTGATGTAGAACAAGTAGCAGAAGCATACATCCTATAGAGGGATCTCCCGAAATTCAAAGGGAACTGAATTTCGACAACAGGGGCATCGAAGTCAGAATGCCGCGAAACTCACCGAGTTAAAGCGTTTCGCCGTTTGTGGAAGGTAGTCTGATGTAGAACAAGTAGCAAAAGCAAACATGCTCAAGAGGGATCACCCAAAATTCAAAGGCAACTGAATTTCGGCAACCGGGGCATCGAAGTCAGAATGCCGCGAAACTCACCGAGTCAAACCTTTTCGCCATTTATGGAAGGAAGTCTGATGTAGAACAAGTAGCAAAAGCATACATGCTCAAGAGGGATCACCCAAAATTCAAAGGCAGCTGAATTTCGGCAACCGGGGCATCGAAGTTGGAATGCCGCGAAACTCACCGAGTCAAACCTTTTTGCCTTTTGTGGAAGGAAGTCTGATGTAGAACAAGTAGCAGAAGCATACATGCTCAACAGGGGTCACCCGAAATTCAAAGGCAATTGAATTTCGGCAACCGGGACATGGAAGTCGGAATGTCGCAAAACTCACCGAGTCAAAGCGTTTCGCCGTTCGCGGAAGGAAGTCTCAAGTAGAAAAAGTAGCAGAAGCATACATGCTCAAGAGGGATCCCCGAAATTCAAAGGCAACTGAATTTCGGAAACCGGGGCATCGAAGTCGGAATGCCGCGAAACTCACCGAGTCAAAGCGTTTCGCCGTTTGCGGAAGGAAGTCTGATGTAGAACAAGTAGCAGAAGCATACATGCTCAAGAGGGGTCACCCGAAATTAAAAGGCAACTGGATTTCGGCAACCTGGGCATCGAAGTTGGAATGCCGCGAAACTCACCGAGTTAAAGCGTTCGCTAATTGCCGAAGGAAGTTTGATGTAGAACAAGTAGCAGAAGCATACATCCTATAGAGGGATCTCCCGAAATTCAAAGGGAACTGAATTTCGGCAACCGGGGCATCGAAGTCGGAATGCCGCGAAACTCACCGAGTCAAACCTTTTTGCCGTTTGTGGTATGAAGTCTGATGTAGAACAAGTAGCAGAAGCATACATGCTCAACAGGGATCACCCGAAATTCAAAGGCAACTGAATTTCGGCAACCGGGACATGGAAGTCGGAATGCCGCAAAACTCCCCAAGTCAAAGTGTTTCACCGTTTGCGGAAGGAAGTCTGAAGTAGAAAAAGTAGCAGAAGCATACATGCTAAAGAGGGATCCCCCGAAATTCAAAGGCAACTGTATTTCGGCAACAGGGGCATCGAAGTCGGAATGCCGCGAAACTTACTGATTTAAACCTTTTTGCCATTTGTGGAAGGAAGTCTGATGTAGAACAAGTAGCAGAAGCATACATGCTCAACAGGGATCACCCGAAATTCAAAGGCAATTGAATTTCGGCAACTGGGACATGGAAGTCGGAATGCCGCAAAACTCCCCAAGTCAAAGCGTTTCACCGTTTGCGGAAGGCAGTCAGAAGTAGAAAAAGTAGCAGAAGCATACATGCTAAAGAGGTATCCCCCGAAATTCAAAGGCAACTGTATTTCGGAAACCGGGGCATCGAAGGCGGAATGCCGCGAAACTCACCGAGTCAAAGCGTTTCGCCGTTTGCGGAAGGAAGTCTGATGTAGAACAAGTAGCAAAAGCATACATACTCAAGAGGGATCACCCGAAATTCAAAGGCAACTGCATTTCGGCAACCGGGGCATCGAAGTCGGAATGCCGCGAAACTCACCGAGTCAAAGCGTTTCCCCGTTTGCGGAAGGAAGTCTGATGTAGAACAAGTAGCAGAAGCATACATGCTCAATAGGGATCACCCCAAATTCAAAGGCAACTGAATTTCGGCAACCGGGACATGGAAGTCGGAATGCCGCAAAACTCCCCAAGTCAAAGCGTTTCACCGTTTGCGGAAGGCAGTCTGAAGTAGAAAAAGTAGCAGAAGCATACATGCTAAAGAGGGATCCCCCGAAATTCAAAGGCAACTGTATTTCGGAAACCGGGGCATCGAAGTCGGAATGCCGCGAAACTCACCGAGTCAAAGCGTTTCGCCGTTTGCGGAAGGAAGTCTGATGTAGAACAAGTAGCAGAAGCATACATGCTCAAGAGGGGTCACCCGAAATTAAAAGGCAACTGCATTTCGGCAACCGGGCATCGAAGTTGTATTGCCGTGAAACTCACCGAGTCAAAGCGTTTCGCTAATTGCGAAAGGAAGTCTGATGTAGAACAAGTAGCAAAAGCATACATACTCAAGAGGGATCACCCGAAATTCAAAGGCAACTGCATTTCGGCAACCGGGGCATCGAAGTCGGAATGCCGCGAAACTCACCGAGTCAAAGCGTTTCACCGTTTGCGGAAGGAAGTCTGATGTAGAACAAGTAGCAGAAGCATACATGCTCAAGAGGGGTCACCCAAAATTAAAAGGGAACTGGATTTCGGCAACCTGGGCATCGAAGTTGGAATGCCGCGAAACTCACCGAGTCAAAGCGTTCGCTAATTGCGGAAGGAAGTCTGATGTAGAACAAGTAGCAGAAGCATACATCCTATAGAGGGATCTCCCGAAATTCAAAGGGAACTGAATTTCGACAACAGGGGCATCGAAGTCAGAATGCCGCGAAACTCACCGAGTTAAAGCGTTTCGCCGTTTGTGGAAGGTAGTCTGATGTAGAACAAGTAGCAAAAGCAAACATGCTCAAGAGGGATCACCCAAAATTCAAAGGCAACTGAATTTCGGCAACCGGGGCATCGAAGTCAGAATGCCGCGAAACTCACCGAGTCAAACCTTTTCGCCATTTATGGAAGGAAGTCTGATGTAGAACAAGTAGCAAAAGCATACATGCTCAAGAGGGATCACCCAAAATTCAAAGGCAGCTGAATTTCGGCAACCGGGGCATCGAAGTCAGAATGCCGCGAAACTCACCGAGTCAAACCTTTTTGCCGTTTGTGGTATGAAGTCTGATGTAGAACAAGTAGCAGAAGCATACATGCTCAAGAGGGATCACCCGAAATTCAAAGGCAACTGAATTTCGGCAACCGGGGCATCGAAGTCAGAATGCCGCGAAACTCACCGAGTCAAACCTTTTTGCCGTTTGTGGTATGAAGTCTGATGTAGAACAAGTAGCAGAAGCATACATGCTCAACAGGGATCACCCGAAATTCAAAGGCAACTGAATTTCGGCAACCGGGACATGGAAGTCGGAATGCCGCAAAACTCCCCAAGTCAAAGTGTTTCACCGTTTGCGGAAGGAAGTCTGAAGTAGAAAAAGTAGCAGAAGCATACATGCTAAAGAGGGATCCCCCGAAATTCAAAGGCAACTGTATTTCGGCAACAGGGGCATCGAAGTCGGAATGCCGCGAAACTTACTGATTTAAACCTTTTTGCCATTTGTGGAAGGAAGTCTGATGTAGAACAAGTAGCAGAAGCATACATGCTCAACAGGGATCACCCGAAATTCAAAGGCAATTGAATTTCGGCAACTGGGACATGGAAGTCGGAATGCCGCAAAACTCCCCAAGTCAAAGCGTTTCACCGTTTGCGGAAGGCAGTCAGAAGTAGAAAAAGTAGCAGAAGCATACATGCTAAAGAGGTATCCCCCGAAATTCAAAGGCAACTGTATTTCGGAAACCGGGGCATCGAAGGCGGAATGCCGCGAAACTCACCGAGTCAAAGCGTTTCGCCGTTTGCGGAAGGAAGTCTGATGTAGAACAAGTAGCAAAAGCATACATACTCAAGAGGGATCACCCGAAATTCAAAGGCAACTGCATTTCGGCAACCGGGGCATCGAAGTCGGAATGCCGCGAAACTCACCGAGTCAAACCTTTTTGCCTTTTGTGGAAGGAAGTCTGATGTAGAACAAGTAGCAGAAGCATACATGCTCAACAGGGATCACCCGAAATTCAAAGGCAACTGAATTTCAGCAACCGGGACATGGAAGTCGGAATGCCGCAAAACTCCCCAAGTCAAAGCGTTTCACCGTTTGCGGAAGGAAGTCTGAAGTAGAAAAAGTAGCAGAAGCATACATGCTAAAGAGGGATCCCCCGAAATTCAAAGGCAACTGTATTTCGGAAACCGTGGCATCGAAGTCGGAATGCCGCGAAACTCACCGAGTCAAAGCGTTTCGCCGTTTGTGGAAGGAAGTCTGATGTAGAACAAGAAGCAGAAGCATACATGCTCAAGAGGGGTCACCCGAAATTAAAAGGCAACTGCGTTTCGGCAACCGGGCATCGAAGTTGGAATGCCGCGAAACTCACCGAGTCAAAGCATTTCGCTAATTGTGGAAGGAAGTCTGATGTAGAACAAGTAGCAGAAGCATACACCTCAAGAGGGGTCACCCGAAATTAAAAGGGAACTGGATTTCGGCAACCGGGGCATCGAAGTTGGAATGCCGCGAAACTCACCGAGTCAAAGCGTTTCGCTAATTGCGGAAGGAAGTCTGATGTAGAACAAGTAGCAGAAGCATACATACTAAACAGGGATCTCCAGAAATTCAAAGGGAACTGAATTTCGGCAACAGGGGCATTGAAGTCGGAATGCCGCGAAACTCACCGAGTCAAAGCGTTTTGCCGTTTGCGGAAGGAAGTCTGATGTAGAACAAGTAGCAGAAGCATACATGCTCAAGAGGGGTCACCCAAAATTAAAAGGGAACTGGATTTCGGCAACCTGGGCATCGAAGTTGGAATGCCGCGAAACTCACCGAGTCAAAGCGTTCGCTAATTGCGGAAGGAAGTCTGATGTAGAACAAGTAGCAGAAGCATACATCCTATAGAGGGATCTCCCGAAATTCAAAGGGAACTGAATTTCGACAACAGGGGCATCGAAGTCAGAATGCCGCGAAACTCACCGAGTTAAAGCGTTTCGCCATTTGTGGAAGGTAGTCTGATGTAGAACAAGTAGCAAAAGCATACATGCTCAAGAGGGATCACCCAAAATTCAAAGGCAGCTGAATTTCGGCAACCGGGGCATCGAAGTTGGAATGCCGCGAAACTCACCGAGTCAAACCTTTTTGCCTTTTGTGGAAGGAAGTCTGATGTAGAACAAGTAGCAGAAGCATACATGCTCAACAGGGGTCACCCGAAATTCAAAGGCAATTGAATTTCGGCAACCGGGACATGGAAGTCGGAATGTCGCAAAACTCACCGAGTCAAAGCGTTTCGCCGTTCGCGGAAGGAAGTCTCAAGTAGAAAAAGTAGCAGAAGCATACATGCTCAAGAGGGATCCCCGAAATTCAAAGGCAACTGAATTTCGGAAACCGGGGCATCGAAGTCGGAATGCCGCGAAACTCACCGAGTCAAAGCGTTTCGCCGTTTGCGGAAGGAAGTCTGATGTAGAACAAGTAGCAGAAGCATACATGCTCAAGAGGGGTCACCCGAAATTAAAAGGCAACTGGATTTCGGCAACCTGGGCATCGAAGTTGGAATGCCGCGAAACTCACCGAGTTAAAGCGTTCGCTAATTGCCGAAGGAAGTTTGATGTAGAACAAGTAGCAGAAGCATACATCCTATAGAGGGATCTCCCGAAATTCAAAGGGAACTGAATTTCGGCAACCGGGGCATCGAAGTCGGAATGCCGCGAAACTCACCGAGTCAAACCTTTTTGCCGTTTGTGGTATGAAGTCTGATGTAGAACAAGTAGCAGAAGCTTACATGCTCAACAGGGATCACCCGAAATTCAAAGGCAACTGAATTTCGGCAACCGGGACATGGAAGTCGGAATGCCGCAAAACTCCCCAAGTCAAAGTGTTTCACCGTTTGCGGAAGGAAGTCTGAAGTAGAAAAAGTAGCAGAAGCATACATGCTAAAGAGGGATCCCCCGAAATTCAAAGGCAACTGTATTTCGGCAACAGGGGCATCGAAGTCGGAATGCCGCGAAACTTACTGATTTAAACCTTTTTGCCATTTGTGGAAGGAAGTCTGATGTAGAACAAGTAGCAGAAGCATACATGCTCAACAGGGATCACCCGAAATTCAAAGGCAATTGAATTTCGGCAACTGGGACATGGAAGTCGGAATGCCGCAAAACTCCCCAAGTCAAAGCGTTTCACCGTTTGCGGAAGGCAGTCAGAAGTAGAAAAAGTAGCAGAAGCATACATGCTAAAGAGGTATCCCCCGAAATTCAAAGGCAACTGTATTTCGGAAACCGGGGCATCGAAGGCGGAATGCCGCGAAACTCACCGAGTCAAAGCGTTTCGCCGTTTGCGGAAGGAAGTCTGATGTAGAACAAGTAGCAAAAGCATACATACTCAAGAGGGATCACCCGAAATTCAAAGGCAACTGCATTTCGGCAACCGGGGCATCGAAGTCGGAATGCCGCGAAACTCACCGAGTCAAAGCGTTTCCCCGTTTGCGGAAGGAAGTCTGATGTAGAACAAGTAGCAGAAGCATACATGCTCAATAGGGATCACCCCAAATTCAAAGGCAACTGAATTTCGGCAACCGGGACATGGAAGTCGGAATGCCGCAAAACTCCCCAAGTCAAAGCGTTTCACCGTTTGCGGAAGGCAGTCTGAAGTAGAAAAAGTAGCAGAAGCATACATGCTAAAGAGGGATCCCCCGAAATTCAAAGGCAACTGTATTTCGGAAACCGGGGCATCGAAGTCGGAATGCCGCGAAACTCACCGAGTCAAAGCGTTTCGCCGTTTGCGGAAGGAAGTCTGATGTAGAACAAGTAGCAGAAGCATACATGCTCAAGAGGGGTCACCCGAAATTAAAAGGCAACTGCATTTCGGCAACCGGGCATCGAAGTTGTATTGCCGTGAAACTCACCGAGTCAAAGCGTTTCGCTAATTGCGAAAGGAAGTCTGATGTAGAACAAGTAGCAAAAGCATACATACTCAAGAGGGATCACCCGAAATTCAAAGGCAACTGCATTTCGGCAACCGGGGCATCGAAGTCGGAATGCCGCGAAACTCACCGAGTCAAAGCGTTCGCTAATTGCGGAAGGAAGTCTGATGTAGAACAAGTAGCAGAAGCATACATCCTATAGAGGGATCTCCCGAAATTCAAAGGGAACTGAATTTCGACAACAGGGGCATCGAAGTCAGAATGCCGCGAAACTCACCGAGTTAAAGCGTTTCGCCGTTTGTGGAAGGTAGTCTGATGTAGAACAAGTAGCAAAAGCAAACATGCTCAAGAGGGATCACCCAAAATTCAAAGGCAACTGAATTTCGGCAACCGGGGCATCGAAGTCAGAATGCCGCGAAACTCACCGAGTCAAACCTTTTCGCCATTTATGGAAGGAAGTCTGATGTAGAACAAGTAGCAAAAGCATACATGCTCAAGAGGGATCACCCAAAATTCAAAGGCAGCTGAATTTCGGCAACCGGGGCATCGAAGTTGGAATGCCGCGAAACTCACCGAGTCAAACCTTTTTGCCTTTTGTGGAAGGAAGTCTGATGTAGAACAAGTAGCAGAAGCATACATGCTCAACAGGGATCACCCGAAATTCAAAGGCAACTGAATTTCAGCAACCGGGACATGGAAGTCGGAATGCCGCAAAACTCCCCAAGTCAAAGCGTTTCACCGTTTGCGGAAGGAAGTCTGAAGTAGAAAAAGTAGCAGAAGCATACATGCTAAAGAGGGATCCCCCGAAATTCAAAGGCAACTGTATTTCGGAAACCGTGGCATCGAAGTCGGAATGCCGCGAAACTCACCGAGTCAAAGCGTTTCGCCGTTTGTGGAAGGAAGTCTGATGTAGAACAAGAAGCAGAAGCATACATGCTCAAGAGGGGTCACCCGAAATTAAAAGGCAACTGCGTTTCGGCAACCGGGCATCGAAGTTGGAATGCCGCGAAACTCACCGAGTCAAAGCATTTCGCTAATTGTGGAAGGAAGTCTGATGTAGAACAAGTAGCAGAAGCATACACCTCAAGAGGGGTCACCCGAAATTAAAAGGGAACTGGATTTCGGCAACCGGGGCATCGAAGTTGGAATGCCGCGAAACTCACCGAGTCAAAGCGTTTCGCTAATTGCGGAAGGAAGTCTGATGTAGAACAAGTAGCAGAAGCATACATACTAAACAGGGATCTCCAGAAATTCAAAGGGAACTGAATTTCGGCAACAGGGGCATTGAAGTCGGAATGCCGCGAAACTCACCGAGTCAAAGCGTTTTGCCATTTGCGGAAGGAAGTCTGATGTAGAACAAGTAGCAGAAGCATACATGCTCAAGAGGGGTCACCCGAAATTAAAAGGGAACTGGATTTCGGCAACCGGGGCATCGAAGTTGGAATGCCGCGAAACTCACCGAGTCAAAGCATTTCGCTCATTGCGGAAGGAAGTCTGATGTAGAACAAGTAGCAGAAGCATACATACTAAACAGGGATCTCCCGAAATTCAAAGGGAACTGAATTTCGGCAACAGGGGCATCGTAGTCGGAATGCCGCGAAACTCACTGAGTCAAACCTTTTTGCCTTTTGTGGAAGGAAGTCTGATGCAGAACAAGTAGCAGAAGCATACATGCTCAACAGGGATCACCCGAAATTCAAAGGCAACTGAATTTCGGCAACCGGGACATGGAAGGCGGAATGTCGCAAAACTCACCGAGTCAAAGCGTTTCGCCGTTTGCGGAAGGAAGTCTCAAGTAGAAAAAGTAGCAGAAGCATACATGCTCAAGAGGGATCCCCGAAATTCAAAGGCAACTGAATTTCGGAAACCGGGGCATCGAAGTCGGAATGCCGCGAAACTCACCGAGTCAAAGCGTTTCGCCGTTTGCGGAAGGAAGTCTGATATAGAACAAGTAGCAGAAGCATACATGCTCAAGAGGGGTCACCCAAAATTAAAAGGGAACTGGATTTCGGCAACCTGGGCATCGAAGTTGGAATGCCGCGAAACTCACCGAGTCAAAGCGTTCGCTAATTGCGGAAGGAAGTCTGATGTAGAACAAGTAGCAGAAGCATACATCCTATAGAGGGATCTCCCGAAATTCAAAGGGAACTGAATTTCGACAACAGGGGCATTGAAGTCAGAATGCCGCGAAACTCACCGAGTTAAAGCGTTTCGCCGTTTGTGGAAGGTAGTCTGATGTAGAACAAGTAGCAAAAGCAAACATGCTCAAGAGGGATCACCCAAAATTCAAAGGCAACTGAATTTCGGCAACCGGGGCATCGAAGTCAGAATGCCGCGAAACTCACCGAGTCAAACCTTTTCGCCATTTATGGAAGGAAGTCTGATGTAGAACAAGTAGCAAAAGCATACATGCTCAAGAGGGATCACCCAAAATTCAAAGGCAGCTGAATTTCGGCAACCGGGGCATCGAAGTTGGAATGCCGCGAAACTCACCGAGTCAAACCTTTTTGCCTTTTGTGGAAGGAAGTCTGATGTAGAACAAGTAGCAGAAGCATACATGCTCAACAGGGATCACCCGAAATTCAAAGGCAACTGAATTTCAGCAACCGGGACATGGAAGTCGGAATGCCGCAAAACTCCCCAAGTCAAAGCGTTTCACCGTTTGCGGAAGGAAGTCTGAAGTAGAAAAAGTAGCAGAAGCATACATGCTAAAGAGGGATCCCCCGAAATTCAAAGGCAACTGTATTTCGGAAACCGTGGCATCGAAGTCGGAATGCCGCGAAACTCACCGAGTCAAAGCGTTTCGCCGTTTGTGGAAGGAAGTCTGATGTAGAACAAGAAGCAGAAGCATACATGCTCAAGAGGGGTCACCCGAAATTAAAAGGCAACTGCGTTTCGGCAACCGGGCATCGAAGTTGGAATGCCGCGAAACTCACCGAGTCAAAGCATTTCGCTAATTGTGGAAGGAAGTCTGATGTAGAACAAGTAGCAGAAGCATACACCTCAAGAGGGGTCACCCGAAATTAAAAGGGAACTGGATTTCGGCAACCGGGGCATCGAAGTTGGAATGCCGCGAAACTCACCGAGTCAAAGCGTTTCGCTAATTGCGGAAGGAAGTCTGATGTAGAACAAGTAGCAGAAGCATACATACTAAACAGGGATCTCCAGAAATTCAAAGGGAACTGAATTTCGGCAACAGGGGCATTGAAGTCGGAATGCCGCGAAACTCACCGAGTCAAAGCGTTTTGCCGTTTGCGGAAGGAAGTCTGATGTAGAACAAGTAGCAGAAGCATACATGCTCAAGAGGGGTCACCCGAAATTAAAAGGGAACTGGATTTCGGCAACCGGGGCATCGAAGTTGGAATGCCGCGAAACTCACCGAGTCAAAGCATTTCGCTCATTGCGGAAGGAAGTCTGATGTAGAACAAGTAGCAGAAGCATACATACTAAACAGGGATCTCCCGAAATTCAAAGGGAACTGAATTTCGGCAACAGGGGCATCGTAGTCGGAATGCCGCGAAACTCACTGAGTCAAACCTTTTTGCCTTTTGTGGAAGGAAGTCTGATGCAGAACAAGTAGCAGAAGCATACATGCTCAACAGGGATCACCCGAAATTCAAAGGCAACTGAATTTCGGCAACCGGGACATGGAAGGCGGAATGTCGCAAAACTCACCGAGTCAAAGCGTTTCGCCGTTTGCGGAAGGAAGTCTCAAGTAGAAAAAGTAGCAGAAGCATACATGCTCAAGAGGGATCCCCGAAATTCAAAGGCAACTGAATTTCGGAAACCGGGGCATCGAAGTCGGAATGCCGCGAAACTCACCGAGTCAAAGCGTTTCGCCGTTTGCGGAAGGAAGTCTGATATAGAACAAGTAGCAGAAGCATACATGCTCAAGAGGGGTCACCCAAAATTAAAAGGGAACTGGATTTCGGCAACCTGGGCATCGAAGTTGGAATGCCGCGAAACTCACCGAGTCAAAGCGTTCGCTAATTGCGGAAGGAAGTCTGATGTAGAACAAGTAGCAGAAGCATACATCCTATAGAGGGATCTCCCGAAATTCAAAGGGAACTGAATTTCGACAACAGGGGCATCGAAGTCGGAATGCCGCGAAACTCACCGAGTCAAAGCGTTTCGCCGTTTGTGGAAGGTAGTCTGATGTAGAACAAGTAGCAAAAGCATACATGCTCAAGAGGGATCACCCAAAATTCAAAGGCAACTGAATTTCGGCAACCGGGGCATCGAAGTCAGAATGCCGCGAAACTCACCGAGTCAAACCTTTTCGCCATTTATGGAAGGAAGTCTGATGTAGAACAAGTAGCAAACGCATACATGCTCAAGAGGGATCACCCAAAATTCAAAGGCAACTGAATTTCGGCAACCGGGGCATCGAAGTTGGAATGCCGCGAAACTCACCGAGTCAAACCTTTTTGCCGTTTGTGGAAGGAAGTCTGATGTAGAACAAGTAGCAGAAGCATACATGCTCAACAGGGATCACCCGAAATTCAAAGGCAACTGAATTTCAGCAACCGGGACATGGAAGTCGGAATGCCGCAAAACTCCCCAAGTCAAAGCGTTTCACCGTTTGCGGAAGGAAGTCTGAAGTAGAAAAAGTAGCAGAAGCATACATGCTAAAGAGGGATCCCCCGAAATTCAAAGGCAACTGTATTTCGGAAACCGGGGCATCGAAGTCGGAATGCCGCGAAACTCACCGAGTCAAAGCGTTTCGCCGTTTGCGGAAGGAAGTCTGATGTAGAACAAGAAGCAGAAGCATACATGCTCAAGAGGGGTCACCCGAAATTAAAAGGCAACTGCGTTTCGGCAACCGGGCATCGAAGTTGGAATGCCGCGAAACTCACCGAGTCAAAGCATTTCGCTAATTGTGGAAGGAAGTCTGATGTAGAACAAGTAGCAGAAGCATACATGCTCAAGAGGGGTCACCCGAAATTAAAAGGGAACTGGATTTCGGCAACCGGGGCATCGAAGTTGGAATGCCGCGAAACTCACCGAGTAAAGCGTTTCGCTAATTGCGGAAGGAGTCTGATGTAGAACAAGTAGCAGAAGCATACATACTAAACAGGGATATCCAGAAATTCAAAGGGAACTGAATTTCGGCAACAGGGGCATTGAAGTCGGAATGCCGCGAAACTCACCGAGTCAAAGCGTTTCGCTGTTTGCGGAAGGAAGTCTGATGTAGAACAAGTAGCAGAAGCATACATGCTCAACAGGGATCACCCGAAATTCAAAGGCAACTGAATTTCGGCAACCAGGACATGGAAGTCGGAATGCCGCAAAACTCCCCAAGTCAAAGCGTTTCACCGTTTGCGGAAGGAAGTCTGAAGTAGAAAAAGTAGCAGGAGCATACATGCTAAAGAGGGATCCCCCGAAATTCAAAGGCAACTGTATTTCGGAAGCCGGGGCATCGAAGTCGGAATGCCGCGAAACTCACCGAGTCAAAGCGTTTCGCCGTTTGCGGAAGGAAGTCTGATGTAGAACAAGTAGCAGAAGCATACATGCTCAACAGGGATCACCCGAAATTCAAAGGCAACTGAATTTCGGCAACCGGGACATGGAAGTCGGAATGCCGCAAAACTCACCGAGTCAAAGCGTTTCGACGTTTTCGGAAGGAAGTCTGATGTAGAACAAGTAGCAGAAGCATACATGCTCAAGAGTGATAACCCGAAATTCAAAGGCAACTGCATTTCGGCAACCGGGGCATCGAAGTCGGAATGCCGCGAAACTCACCGAGTCAAAGCGTTTCGCCGTTTGCGGAAGGAGGTCTGATGTAGAACAAGTAGCAAAAGCATACATGCTCAACAGGGATCACCCGAAATTCAAAGGCAACGGAATTTCAGCAACCGGGACATGGAAGTCGGAATGCCGCAAAACTCATCGAGTCAAAGCGTTTCGCCGTTTGGGGAAGGAAGTCTCAAGTAGAACAAGTAGCAGAAGCATACATGCTCAACAGGGATCACCCGAAATTCAAAGGCAACTGAATTTCGGCAACCAGGACATGGAAGTCGGAATGCCGCAAAACTCCCCAAGTCAAAGCGTTTCACCGTTTGCGGAAGGAAGTCTGAAGTAGAAAAAGTAGCAGGAGCATACATGCTAAAGAGGGATCCCCCGAAATTCAAAGGCAACTGTATTTCGGAAGCCGGGGCATCGAAGTCGGAATGCCGCGAAACTCACCGAGTCAAAGCGTTTCGCCGTTTGCGGAAGGAAGTCTGATGTAGAACAAGTAGCAGAAGCATACATGCTCAACAGGGATCACCCGAAATTCAAAGGCAACTGAATTTCGGCAACCGGGACATGGAAGTCGGAATGCCGCAAAACTCACCGAGTCAAAGCGTTTCGACGTTTTCGGAAGGAAGTCTGATGTAGAACAAGTAGCAGAAGCATACATGCTCAAGAGTGATAACCCGAAATTCAAAGGCAACTGCATTTCGGCAACCGGGGCATCGAAGTCGGAATGCCGCGAAACTCACCGAGTCAAAGCGTTTCGCCGTTTGCGGAAGGAGGTCTGATGTAGAACAAGTAGCAAAAGCATACATGCTCAACAGGGATCACCCGAAATTCAAAGGCAACGGAATTTCAGCAACCGGGACATGGAAGTCGGAATGCCGCAAAACTCATCGAGTCAAAGCATTTCGCTAATTGTGGAAGGAAGTCTGATGTAGAACAAGTAGCAGAAGCATACATGCTCAAGAGTGATAACCCGAAATTCAAAGGCAACTGAATTTCGGAAACCGGGGCATCGAAGTTGAAATGCCGCGAAACTCACCGAGTCAAAGCGTTTCGCCGTTTGCGGAAGGAGGTCTGATGTAGAACAAGTAGCAAAAGCATACATGCTCAACAGGGATCACCCGAAATTCAAAGGCAACGGAATTTCAGCAACCGGGACATGGAAGTCGGAATGCCGCAAAACTCATCGAGTCAAAGCATTTCGCTAATTGTGGAAGGAAGTCTGATGTAGAACAAGTAGCAGAAGCATACATGCTCAAGAGTGATAACCCGAAATTCAAAGGCAACTGAATTTCGGAAACCGGGGCATCGAAGTTGAAATGCCGCGAAACTCACCGAGTCAAAGCGTTTCGCCGTTTGCGGAAGGAGGTCTGATGTAGAACAAGTAGCAAAAGCATACATGCTCAACAGGGATCACCCGAAATTCAAAGGCAACGGAATTTCAGCAACCGGGACATGGAAGTCGGAATGCCGCAAAACTCATCGAGTCAAAGCATTTCGCTAATTGTGGAAGGAGGTCTGATGTAGAACAAGTAGCAAAAGCATACATGCTCAACAGGGATCACCCGAAATTCAAAGGCAACGGAATTTCAGCAACCGGGACATGGAAGTCGGAATGCCGCAAAACTCATCGAGTCAAAGCGTTTCGCCGTTTTCGGAAGGAAGTCTGATGTAGAACAAGTAGCAGAAGCATACATGCTCAAGAGTGATAACCCGAAATTCAAAGGCAACTGAATTTCGGAAACCGGGGCATCGAAGTTGAAATGCCGCGAAACTCACCGAGTCAAAGCGTTTCGCCGTTTGCGGAAGGAAGTCTGATGTAGAACAAGTAGCAGAAGCATACATGCTTAACATGGATCACCCGATATTCAAAGGCAATTGAATTTCGGCAACCGGGACATGGAAGTCGGAATGTCGCAAAACTTACCGAGTCAAAGCGTTTCGCCGTTTGGGGAAGGAAGTCTCAAGTAGAAAAAGTAGTAGAAGCATACATGCTCAAGAGGGATCCCCGAAATTCAAAGGCAACTAAATTTCGGAAACCGGGGCATCGAAGTCGGAATGCCGCGAAACTCACCGAGTCAAACCTTTTCGCCGTTTGCGGAAGGAAGTCTGATATAGAACAAGTAGCAGAAGCATACATGCTCAAGAGGGGTCACCCGAAATTAAAAGGCAACTGGATTTCGGCAACCTGGGCATCGAAGTTGGAATGCCGCGAAACTCACCGAGTTAAAGCGTTCGCTAATTGCCGAAGGAAGTTTGATGTAGAACAAGTAGCAGAAGCATACATCCTATAGAGGGATCTCCCGAAATTCAAAGGGAACTGAATTTCGACAACAGGGGCATCGAAGTCGGAATGCCGCGAAACTCACCGAGTCAAAGCGTTTCGCCGTTTGTGGAAGGTAGTCTGATGTAGAACAAGTAGCAAAAGCATACATGCTCAAGAGGGATCACCCAAAATTCAAAGGCAACTGAATTTCGGCAACCGGGGCATCGAATTCAGAATGCCGCGAAACTCACCGAGTCAAACCTTTTCGCCATTTATGAAAGGAAGTCTGATGTAGAACAAGTAGCAAAAGCTTACATGCTCAAGAGGGATCACTCAAAATTCAAAGGCAACTGAATTTCGGCAACCGGGGCATCGAAGTTGGAATGCCGCGAAACTCACCGAGTCAAAGCGTTTCGCCGTTTGCGGAAGGAAGTCTGATGTAGAACAAGTAGCAGAAGCATACATGCTTAACATGGATCACCCGATATTCAAAGGCAATTGAATTTCGGCAACCGGGACATGGAAGTCGGAATGTCGCAAAACTTACCGAGTCAAAGCGTTTCGCCGTTTGGGGAAGGAAGTCTCAAGTAGAAAAAGTAGTAGAAGCATACATGCTCAAGAGGGATCCCCGAAATTCAAAGGCAACTAAATTTCGGAAACCGGGGCATCGAAGTCGGAATGCCGCGAAACTCACCGAGTCAAACCTTTTCGCCGTTTGCGGAAGGAAGTCTGATATAGAACAAGTAGCAGAAGCATACATGCTCAAGAGGGGTCACCCGAAATTAAAAGGCAACTGGATTTCGGCAACCTGGGCATCGAAGTTGGAATGCCGCGAAACTCACCGAGTTAAAGCGTTCGCTAATTGCCGAAGGAAGTTTGATGTAGAACAAGTAGCAGAAGCATACATCCTATAGAGGGATCTCCCGAAATTCAAAGGGAACTGAATTTCGACAACAGGGGCATCGAAGTCGGAATGCCGCGAAACTCACCGAGTCAAAGCGTTTCACCGTTTGCGGAAGGAAGTCTGAAGTAGAAAAAGTAGCAGGAGCATACATGCTAAAGAGGGATCCCCCGAAATTCAAAGGCAACTGTATTTCGGAAGCCGGGGCATCGAAGTCGGAATGCCGCGAAACTCACCGAGTCAAAGCGTTTCGCCGTTTGCGGAAGGAAGTCTGATGTAGAACAAGTAGCAGAAGCATACATGCTCAACAGGGATCACCCGAAATTCAAAGGCAACTGAATTTCGGCAACCGGGACATGGAAGTCGGAATGCCGCAAAACTCACCGAGTCAAAGCGTTTCGACGTTTTCGGAAGGAAGTCTGATGTAGAACAAGTAGCAGAAGCATACATGCTCAAGAGTGATAACCCGAAATTCAAAGGCAACTGCATTTCGGCAACCGGGGCATCGAAGTCGGAATGCCGCGAAACTCACCGAGTCAAAGCGTTTCGCCGTTTGCGGAAGGAGGTCTGATGTAGAACAAGTAGCAAAAGCATACATGCTCAACAGGGATCACCCGAAATTCAAAGGCAACGGAATTTCAGCAACCGGGACATGGAAGTCGGAATGCCGCAAAACTCATCGAGTCAAAGCGTTTCGCCGTTTTCGGAAGGAAGTCTGATGTAGAACAAGTAGCAGAAGCATACATGCTCAAGAGTGATAACCCGAAATTCAAAGGCAACTGAATTTCGGAAACCGGGGCATCGAAGTTGAAATGCCGCGAAACTCACCGAGTCAAAGCGTTTCGCCGTTTGCGGAAGGAAGTCTGATGTAGAACAAGTAGCAGAAGCATACATGCTTAACATGGATCACCCGATATTCAAAGGCAATTGAATTTCGGCAACCGGGACATGGAAGTCGGAATGTCGCAAAACTTACCGAGTCAAAGCGTTTCGCCGTTTGGGGAAGGAAGTCTCAAGTAGAAAAAGTAGTAGAAGCATACATGCTCAAGAGGGATCCCCGAAATTCAAAGGCAACTAAATTTCGGAAACCGGGGCATCGAAGTCGGAATGCCGCGAAACTCACCGAGTCAAACCTTTTCGCCGTTTGCGGAAGGAAGTCTGATATAGAACAAGTAGCAGAAGCATACATGCTCAAGAGGGGTCACCCGAAATTAAAAGGCAACTGGATTTCGGCAACCTGGGCATCGAAGTTGGAATGCCGCTAAACTCACCGAGTTAAAGCGTTCGCTAATTGCCGAAGGAAGTTTGATGTAGAACAAGTAGCAGAAGCATACATCCTATAGAGGGATCTCCCGAAATTCAAAGGGAACTGAATTTCGACAACAGGGGCATCGAAGTCGGAATGCCGCGAAACTCACCGAGTCAAAGCGTTTCGCCGTTTGTGGAAGGTAGTCTGATGTAGAACAAGTAGCAAAAGCATACATGCTCAAGAGGGATCACCCAAAATTCAAAGGCAACTGAATTTCGGCAACCGGGGCATCGAATTCAGAATGCCGCGAAACTCACCGAGTCAAACCTTTTCGCCATTTATGAAAGGAAGTCTGATGTAGAACAAGTAGCAAAAGCTTACATGCTCAAGAGGGATCACTCAAAATTCAAAGGCAACTGAATTTCGGCAACCGGGGCATCGAAGTCGGAATGCCGCGAAACTCACCGGGTCAAACCTTTTTGCCGTTTGTGGTATGAAGTCTGATGTAGAACAAGTAGCAGAAGCATACATGCTCAACAGGGATCACCCGAAATTCAAAGGCAACTGAATTTCGGCAACCGGGACATGGAAGTCGGAATGCCGCAAAACTCCCCAAGTCAAAGTGTTTCACCGTTTGCGGAAGGAAGTCTGAAGTAGAAAAAGTAGCAGAAGCATACATGCTAAAGAGGGATCCCCCGAAATTCAAAGGCAACTGTATTTCGGCAACAGGGGCATCGAAGTCGGAATGCCGCGAAACTTACTGATTTAAACCTTTTTGCCATTTGTGGAAGGAAGTCTGATGTAGAACAAGTAGCAGAAGCATACATGCTCAACAGGGATCACCCGAAATTCAAAGGCAATTGAATTTCGGCAACTGGGACATGGAAGTCGGAATGCCGCAAAACTCCCCAAGTCAAAGCGTTTCACCGTTTGCGGAAGGCAGTCTGAAGTAGAAAAAATAGCAGAAGCATACATGCTAAAGAGGGATCCCCCGAAATTCAAAGGCAACAGTATTTCAGAAACCGAGGCATTGAAGTTTGAATGCCGCGAAACTCACCGAGTCAAAGCGTTTCGCTAATTGCGGAAGGAAGTCTGATGTAGAATAAGTAACAAAAGCATACATACTCAAGAGGGATCACCCGAAATTCAAAGGCAACTGCATTTCGGCAACCGGGGCATCGAAGTCGGAATGCCGCGAAACTCACCGAGTCAAAGCGTTTCGCCGTTTGCGGAAGGAGGTCTGATGTAGAACAAGTAGCAAAAGCATACATGCTCAACAGGGATCACCCGAAATTCAAAGGCAACTGAATTTCGGCAACCTGGACATGGAAGTCGGAATGCCGCAAAACTCATCGAGTCAAAGCGTTTCGCCGTTTTCGGAAGGAAGTCTGATGTAGAACAAGTAGCAGAAGCATACATGCTCAAGAGTGATAACCCGAAATTCAAAGGCAACTGAATTTCAGAAACCGGGGAATCGAAGTCGAAATGCCGCGAAACTCACCGAGTCAAAGCGTTTCGCCATTTGCGGAAGGAAGTCTGATGTAGAACAAGTAGCAGAAGCATACATGCTCAAGAGGGGTCACCCGAAATTAAAAGGGAACTGGATTTTGGCAACCGGGGCATCGAAGTCGAAATGCCGCGAACCTCACCGAGTCAAACCTTTTCGCCCTTTGTGGAAGGAAGTCTGATGTAGAACAAGTAGCACAAGCATACATGCTCAAGAGGGATCACCCAAAATTCAAAGGCAACTGAATTTCGGCAACTGGGGCATTGAAGTCGGAATGCCGCGAAACTCACCGAGTCAAAGCGTTTCGCCGTTTGCGGAAGGAAGTCTGATGTAGAACAAGTAGCAGAAGCATACATGCTCAACAGGGATCACCCGAAATTCAAAGGCAACTGAAATTCGGCAAGCGAGGCATCGAAGTCGGAATGTCGCGAAACTCACCGAGTCAAAGCGTTTCGCCGTTTGTGAAAAGAAGTCTGAAGTAGAACGAGTAGCAGAGGCATACATGCTCAAGAGGGATCCCCGAAATTCAAAGGCAACTGAATTTCGGAAACCGGGGCATCGAAGTCGAAATGCCGCGAAACTCACCGAGTCAAAGCGTTTCGCTGTTTGCGGAAGGAAGTCTGATGTAGAACAAGTAGCAGAAGCATACATGCTCAAGAGGGGTCACCCGAAATTAAAAGGCAACTGCATTTCGGCAACCGGGCATCGAAGTTGGAATGCCGCGAAACTCACCGAGTCAAAGCGTTTCGCTAATTGCGGAAGGAAGTCTGATGTAGAACAAGTAGCAAAAGCATACATACTCATGAGGGATCACCCGAAATTCAAAGGAAACTGCATTTCGGCAACCGGGGCATCGAAGTCGGAATGCCACGAAACTCACCGAGTCAAAGCGTTTCGCCGTTTGCGGAAGGAAGTCTGATGTAGAACAAGTAGCAAAAGCATACATGCTCAACAGGGATCACCCGAAATTCAAAGGCAACTGAATTTCGGCAACCGGGACATGGAAGTCGGAATGCCGTAAAACTCCCCAAGTCAAAGCTTTTCACCGTTTGCGGAAGGAAGTCTGAAGTAGAAAAAGTAGCAGAAGCATACATGCTAAAGAGGGATCCCCCGAAATTCAAAGGCAACTGTATTTCGGAAACCGGGGCATCGAAGTCGGAATGCCGCGAAACTCACCGAGTCAAAGCGTTTCGCTGTTTGCGGAAGGAAGTCTGATGTAGAACAAGTAGCAGAAGCATACACGCTCAAGAGGGGTCACCCGAAATTAAAAGGCAACTACATTTCGGCAACCGGGCATCGAAGTTGGAATGCCGCGAATATCACCGAGTCAAAGCGTTTCGCTAATTGCGGAAGGAAGTCTGATGTAGAACAAGTAGCAAAAGCATACATACTCATGAGGGATCACCCGAAATTCAAAGGAAACTGCATTTCGGCAACCGGGGCATCGAAGTCGGAATGCCGCGAAACACACCGAGTCAAAGCGTTTCGCCGTTTGCGGAAGGAAGTCTGATGTAGAACAAGTAGCAGAAGCATACATGCTTAACATGGATCACCCGATATTCAAAGGCAATTGAATTTCGGCAACCGGGACATGGAAGTCGGAATGTCGCAAAACTTACCGAGTCAAAGCGTTTCGCCGTTTGGGGAAGGAAGTCTCAAGTAGAAAAAGTAGTAGAAGCATACATGCTCAAGAGGGATCCCCGAAATTCAAAGGCAACTAAATTTCGGAAACCGGGGCATCGAAGTCGGAATGCCGCGAAACTCACTGAGTCAAACCTTTTCGCCGTTTGCGGAAGGAAGTCTGATATAGAACAAGTAGCAGAAGCATACATGCTCAAGAGGGGTCACCCGAAATTAAAAGGGAACTGGATTTCGGCAACCTGGGCATCGAAGTTGGAATGCCGAGAAACTCACCGAGTCAAACCTTTTTGCCGTTTGTGGAATGAAGTCTGATGTAGAACAAGTAGCAGAAGCATACATGCTCAACAGGGATCACCCGAAATTCAAAGGCAACTGAATTTCGGCAACCGGGACATGGAAGTCGGAATGCCGCAAAACTCCCCAAGTCAAAGCGTTTCACCGTTTGCGGAAGGAAGTCTGAAGTAGAAAAAGTAGCAGGAGCATACATGCTAAAGAGGGATCCCCCGAAATTCAAAGGCAACTGTATTTCGGAAACCGGGGCATCGAAGTCGGAATGCCGCAAAACTCACCGAGTCAAAGCGTTTCGCCGTTTACGGAAGGAAGTCTGATGTAGAACAAGTAGCAGAAGCATACATGCTCAAAAGGGGTCACCCGAAATTAAAAGGCAACTGAATTTCGGAAACCGGGGCATCGAAGTTGGAATGCCGCGAAACTCACCTAGTCAAAGCGTTTCGCTAATTGCGGAAGGAAGTCTGATGTAGAACAAGTAGCAGAAGCATACATACTCAAGAGGGATCACCCGAAATTCAAAGGGAACTGCATTTCGGCATCAGGGGCATCGAAGTCGAAATGCCACGAAACTCACCGAGTCAAACCTTTTCGCCATTTTTGGAAGGTAGTCTGATGTAGAACAAGTTGCAGAAGCATACATGCTCAACAGGGATCACCCGAAATTCAAAGGCAACTGAAATTCGGCAACCGAGGCATCGAAGTCGGAATGTCGCGAAACTCACCGAGTCAAAGCGTTTCGCCGTTTGTGAAAAGAAGTCTGAAGTAGAACGAGTAGCAGAGGCATACATGCTCAAGAGGGATCCCCGAAATTCAAAGGCAACTGAATTTCGGAAACCGGGGCATCGAAGTCGGAATGCCGCGAAACACACCGAGTCAAAGCGTTTCGCCGTTTGCGGAAGGAAATCTGATGTAGAACAAGTAGCAGAAGCATACATGCTCAAGAGGGGTCACCAGAAATTAAAAGGGAACTGGATTTCGGCAACCTGGGCATCGAAGTTGGAATGCCGCGAAACTCACCGAGTCAAAGCGTTCGCTAATTGCGGAAGGAAGTCTGATGTAGAACAAGTAGCAGAAGCATACATACTAAAGAGGGATCTCCCGAAATTCAAAGGGAACTGAATTTCGGCAACAGGGGCATCGAAGTCGGAATGCCGCGAAACTCACTGAGTCAAACCTTTTTGCCATTTGTGGAAGGAAGTCTGATGTAGAACAAGTAGCAGAAGCATACATGCTCAACAGGGATCACCCGAAATTCAAAGGCAATTGAATTTCGGCAACCGGGACATGGAAGTCGGAATGTCGCAAAACTCACCGAGTCAAAGCGTTTCGCCGTTTGCGGAAGGAAGTCTCAAGTAGAAAAAGTAGCAGAAGCATACATGCTCAAGAGGGATCCCCGAAATTCAAAGGCAACTGAATTTCGGAAACCGGGGCATCGAAGTCGGAATGCCGCGAAACTCACCGAGTCAAAGCGTTTCGCCGTTTGTGAAAAGAAGTCTGAAGTAGAACGAGTAGCAGAGGCATACATGCTCAAGAGGGATCCCCGAAATTCAAAGGCAACTGAATTTCGGAAACCGGGGCATCGAAGTCGGAATGCCGCGAAACACACCGAGTCAAAGCGTTTCTCCGTTTGCGGAAGGAAGTCTGATGTAGAACAAGTAGCAGAAGCATACATGCTCAAGAGGGGTCACCCGAAATTAAAAGGGAACTGGATTTCGGCAACCTGGGCATCGAAGTTGGAATGCCGCGAAACTCACCGAGTCAAAGCGTTCGCTAATTGCGGAAGGAAGTCTGATGTAGAACAAGTAGCAGAAGCATACATACTAAAGAGGGATCTCCCGAAATTCAAAGGGAACTGAATTTCGGCAAAAGGGGCATCGAAGTCGGAATGCCGCGAAACTCACTGAGTCAAACCTTTTTGCCATTTGTGGAAGGAAGTCTGTTGCGATGTCGCGGTCGCACAAATTAATTACCCTAGCTTAAAACACACAAGATAGTATAGAGCAAGCAAGGGGTCGATCCCACGAGGAAGTTTGAAGTTAGATTTTTATGTTGTACGTTATGTAATTGGGGGGGATTGATTTGAAATGATTTAAACTATGGCAGAAATTAAACTAGCAAACAAAATCAATTGAAACTGAAATATATCAAGAAAACAAACCTTGGTTGCAAGCACACATCCACCAACGGAAATTAGAACCGATCCTTGAAACGAAACTCCAGTTTATATTATGAATTTTATATTTTCTTAATATTGGTTAATTAACGGATCCGCCGTATAACTAGCCCTAACCAACAAACAATCACAGTGTCCGCACTAATGATTTAATCCAATGGCAGCCTTAAGATCCAGATAAATTCATTAATCTTAACAACCAAGTTGTCAATTTGTGTTGCTATGATCGAATGTTCTCCCTAAGTTTAATAACGTAGTTCCGCTACAATTATCAAGCTTAGTTGCTTCACAAGTTTATATACCACAACTCCGGTTTTGATATCAAACTTAGCAATAGATTGTTCACAATAATAACTTAGAGTCCGCTCTAGCAATTAAGATAAACAATCATAGGAAATATGCATAGGAAAACAAACATACTCATTCATAACATAAACTGAAAATAAAAGGAAGAATAAATCTCACAGTTCTTGAAATCCGAAGGTTTGTTTGTGTCCTTGCAACCAAGAAAACGAGCTTAGCCTTGCATATCTATTGAACAACTACTCCTAAAGATGAAAGAATACATAATTTCTGATTTGTAGAGAGGAGAGTTTGTGTTTCTTCCTTCTTCTTCTTCTTCTTCTTCTTTTCTACCTCCTTCTACTCACCCTCTATTTATACACAAATTGTAAGTAAGAAAATATCAAAGCTCAAGTGTGAACATCAATAGATGGTGGTAGTGTGAAGGCTGCTGGCTGCTGGCTGCTGGCTGCTGGCTGCTGGCTGCTGGGTTGAGGTTGGTGGCTGCCATGAGGTTGGTGGCTGCCTTCCTTGAGGTTGGTGGCTGCCTTCCTTGACCTTCTAGAATATTTACTAGAGGAGCTAAATTGCTGGTCGGTTTGGATGCTTCTGGATGAAATTTTGATTCGTTTCTTCACGCAACCTGCTTGCTGGCAGAATTCAGCTGTCATCTTTGAAAAATCATATCTCCCTCATATGACATCGTTTTTGGCTGAAATTTGGAGCGTTTATAGATCTTTGAGTAAGGAATCCAACCCAATTGAGTTTGCATCAATTGGACTTCTGAAGCTCCAGATATTGAATTTTGAATGGGCAAAGGTCAACATTGGCAGACTGCGAGATTTGACTTTGAAGGATGTGATTTCCATGATCTTTCTCTTTTTATTTTTCTTGCATTACATTTCCAAAAAGGTATGGATGTTAGCTTTTTAATGCCACTAGAATCACTTCATTTCGATCTCTGGAACTCACGCTCTGCACAAAATACCGACTGAACATCAAATCTGCCAATTACCTCCAATTTACTCCTTTTTGCATCTTTCATCCAAAAATGCCTTTAAAACATAAAACAAAGAATATCAAGGCATTTTATATAAATAACATATGCAAAACACTAGTTAAATGCGGGTGAAACTATCGAATAATATGGTTACATCAAATACCCCCACACTTAGCTCTTGCTCGTCCTCGAGAAAGGATAAATAAAATTAAATTGAAAATAACTATGATCAATTTCTTAATCTCCCATCAATGTCTAAGAGTACAAGCATTATAAACAAGAATACAATCATGAAGGATAAATAATATAATTCTCATGAATTTATTTACATGCAAACTTCAAAACTCAATCAATCGTCTGGATTTAAATGAAATCTATGCCATGCCAAAGTGATAGGTCCTCTCATTGATATACACTCCAACACTCATGTGTTTAGGGTTTATGTGTTTAAATCTCTCAAATTCAATCAAAGAGTATGTTCTACCATAAGCTTGCTTTTCAATCTCATCTCCATTAGCAACTTATTACAAGTATTACATGAATCAAAAGGTCTTATTTTCCGGTTGTAATAGGGCTGAGGTTAAGGTGAGGTAAAAGAAAGTAAAAGGAAAGGTTCAAACCAATGAAAGTAGAGCATTTTGAAAAATGATACTTCAAACAAGATATTCCATCAAAGCTCATAAATTTTTCATCTTTAATCACAAATGCTTAACTCCTTTTGATTTCAAGCTCTTTCAACATAAAACCTTAAGAACATAAAGGAATACTTTTTTTTTCTTTTTTTCTTTTTCTTTTTTTTTCTTTGGCAACTTTGCCCATTTTTTCATCAAGCATCACTTCTTTCTTTTCATATAATTTCCAACCATAATTCCATTAAATATTACAAGTATATGCTCTACTAATCCTTGGCCAGGGGAAAAGAAAAACATATATAAAGTTAAGGCTTATACATGGATAAAGCAAAAAAAAGATAACCAAGCTCAAAACGGGTTCACTAAGGATAATATGCTTTAGGTTGGCTTTTTGGCTTGAGGGGTTAAAATTCCTAATGCCTTTATCATCTTCATGTATATTTGTAATGGGATATAATCTCAATAAGATATGAAGCAAGTTCTAGAGATACTTATCATTGAAAGAATGCACACTCAAAGAATATAATTTTGAAGGCTCAAAAGCTTGCATTTGTATAACACTATAAAGTCAACATGGCATATTCTCAAAGTCAATCCCTAAACCAATTAAACCTTAAAATTTGCATGCATACTCCTTCATTTGATTTATATCTTCATCTATCTCAATTAATTCTCATACATAATACTCATATTCTCAAAAACCAATGGGAGTTAAAAAGATCAAAATTTGTGTTTTTTTTTTTTTTTTTTTAAGAACAACAAAGAAAATTAAAATAAGAAAACCAAAATTCTCTCAATACCCCCACACTTAAAACACAACATTGTCCTCAATGTTGAAATAAAAGCAAAGGAACATAAGAGAATGACAAAGATAAAGTAAAATACGAAAAATAAAAGATAAGGAAAAAGAAAGCAAATCTGATTTTTTTTTTCTTTTTGTGCTGGGTTGCCTCCCAGTAAGCGCTTTTGTTTTATGTCATTGGCTCGACATATTGCATGCTCATTCTTCATAGATTGGTTCAGCTAACTCTGCAGAAGCGGTGAGTTCTGCCGTCCAACCTTCATAGAAAGGTTTCAAACGATGCCCATTGACTTTGAGTATGTTGTTAGTTTCTAAACTTGTAATTTCAACTGCACCATAAGGAAAAACATTAGAAACAACAAATGGTCCAATCCAATGAGAGCGTAACTTTCCAGGAAAAAGTTTCAAACGCGAATGATAAAGAAGGACTTTGTCTCCAACATGAAACTCCTTTCTTATAAGCATTCGGTCATGAAGATTCTTAGTCTTTTCTTTGTAAATCCTTGCATTCTCGTAAGCATCATTTTGAATCTCTTCCATCGTAATTCCAATCTTTTTGGGCACCAAAAGGATAGGCGCCACCCATTCACTATCCGTGATGGAGTAAATGACTCCTGCATCATGAAGGACAATTTGCAAAGCTTGCAAATCCAATGTTGATTCATGCATGTTTTGGGGAACACATATATGCCTTTCCATCTCTTCTATCTTGGTAAAATCATAGTCATTGCTCAAAGCCATGCTTAATCCATACTCATCATCAAAATCACAAACTGGCTGCACACACTTATCAACTTGGTCATAACATGTGATAGAATAAACATTGCTATAAGGATATGTCATTGCATCATGAAAATTAAATTCAATTTTTTCATCTCCTACCTCCATAGACAAGGTATCCTTACCACAATCAATCTTTGTGTTGGCAGTTTTCAAGAATGGTCTCCCAAACAATATAGGAGTGCTGGTTGATGAATCACAAGAATCATGTTCCATATCAAGAATATAAAAGTCACATGGAATAACCAAACTATCAATCTTGACTAGGACATCTTCTATCACACCAAGTGGGTAAACAAAACTACGATCCGCAAGTTGCATTACAATACTAGTTTTATTCAAAGGCTCTAGACTAAGAGAATCATAAACATGTTTAGGCATAACACTAATGGATGCACCTAAATCGCATAAAGCTCTTTTAAAACTAGCATTACCAATAACACATGGGATAGTAAACGTACCTGGGTCTTTTTGTTTCAAAGGCAGATTCTTTTGAACAACAGCAGATACAACTTCACCCATACTTACCGTTTCATGACCTTTCAGTTTGAAAGCTCTCTTGGTAGTACACAACTCCTTCAAGAATTTGGCATACTTGGGAATTTGCTTGATAGCATCAAGCAAAGGAATGTTGAGTTCTACTTTCTTAAAAACCTCTAGAATCTCTTTTTCCTTGTCCTCTTTCTTTGACCTAGAAGAACTCACGGGAAAGGGTGGAATTGTTGTAAAACTGGAATTCATTGAGTGAGGAGTTACCTTTGGAGTGTTGGTCTTTGTTTCAGTTTGTGGAGGAGAAGGATGATGTATCTTCTTTGTACTCAATTCAGTTTCTATCTCTTCTTCTTCCTCCATCTCAATTTGTTTTGACCTTTTCTCTTCAATTTCTTTCCCACTTCGCAACATGATCGCACTAACATGCTCTATTGGATTCAATGCTTGGGAGGGCAATTTTCCATTCATTTGTACTTCCAATTTTCCTACACTTGAAGCTACTTGCCCCATTTGCTTTTCCAAGTTGTGAATACTTGACCTTGTTTCCTGTTGAAAAGACATGACATTTTGTTGCAAAGTAACAGTATTAGAAGCCAAAGTTTTCATCATCTCACGAAGATCATCATTGGATGATGATTGTCTTGCTTGATAATTCTGTTGGGGTTGAAATCCATTGGGATGGAATTGTTGGCCTTGATTGCCTTGTTGATGTTGGTTCCCATATCGTAGGTTAGGATGATCTCTCCATCCAGGATTGTACGTGTGGGAAAAAGGATCATACTTACGCTGAGGTTGTCCGTTGAATGCTCCATCTATTGCATGAGCTTGTTCAATGTAATCTTCTTGCATTGTTGGGCACATATTCGAAGCATGTCCTTGTGAGGAGCATATGCTACAAACTTTCACCTGCTGCACATTTCCACAAGCCAAAGAACGCACAAGAGAAGTAAGATCATTAACTTTATTTTCAAGGTTAGAAATACTTACCTCATTTACTCGTTTGTTGGAGAAGTCTCCACGAGTGCTAAACTGTTTTGAGTTGGCTGCCATGTTTGAGATCAATTGGCGTGCAGCCTCAGGTGTCTTATCTACCAATGCGCCTCCACTTGCAGCATCAATGATACTACGGTCAGTAGGCATCAATCCTTCATAGAAATATTGAATGAGCAACTGATCGGGTATTTGATGATGAGGGCATTGAATGCATAGTTGCTCAAATCTTTCCCAATACTCGGAGAGAGTCTCTCCATGAGATTGCCGAATCCCACATATTTCTTTCCTTATGTTGGCAACTCGAGATGCTGGGAAATACTTCTCAAGGAAAATCTTCTTCATGGCGTTCCAAGTTCTAATAGATCCTGGGAGAATAGAGAAAAGCCATGCCTTTGCTGCCCCTTTTAAAGAGAAAGGGAAAGCTTTCAACTTAACTTGTTCTTCATCAACTCCATTCGGTTTCATGCCAACACAAACCATATGGAACTCCTTGAGATGAGTATGAGGATCTTCTCCTGCAAGACCATTAAATGTTGGTAACAAATGTATAAAACCAGATTTGAGCTCAAAGTTTACATTATTGTCAATGTGTATGCACAATGGTTGATTTTCCACGTTAGGAGCAGCAAGCTCCTTGAGTGTTTGTTGTCGTGCAATCGCCATGGTGTTGAGGTGAACTTCCTTTCTTAACTTGCGTAAAGTGCTTTCTATTTCAAGATCAACCTGCACTAGACTCTGATTAGTAGAACGGGTTACTGGCATCAATCGCTAAGAAAACTCAAAAGAAAGCAACCACACAAGAGAAAAAAAAAAAAAAATGAAAATTATATGAAAATCCTATGCTAAAAAAAACTAAAACTACCTAAAAACCTTAGAAAACAGTGGAATTTGGCCTCGATAGGGTGGGGCTAGTGGTTTACCACTAGTCTTGTTCAGAACATCGTTTCACTTCAAAAAACGAAGGTTAGAAACCTAATTCCACAAACAATTCTGTCTTCAACAATACCGCTGCGGCAAGTGAACAGTAACACCGCAAGCAAAAATTCAGTCTCTTTTTTTTTTTTTTTTTTTTTCAGAAATGTAAATAACAATCACATAAACTAAAAATAACAGTACAAGCACAAGAATAAACTAAAATTACCTCCCCGGCAACGGCGCCAAAATTTGTTGCGATGTCGCGGTCGCACAAATTAATTACCCTAGCTTAAAACACACAAGATAGTATAGAGCAAGCAAGGGGTCGATCCCACGAGGAAGTTTGAAGTTAGATTTTTATGTTGTACGTTATGTAATTGGGGGGGATTGATTTGAAATGATTTAAACTATGGCAGAAATTAAACTAGCAAACAAAATCAATTGAAACTGAAATATATCAAGAAAACAAACCTTGGTTGCAAGCACACATCCACCAACGGAAATTAGAACCGATCCTTGAAACGAAACTCCAGTTTATATTATGAATTTTATATTTTCTTAATATTGGTTAATTAACGGATCCGCCGTATAACTAGCCCTAACCAACAAACAATCACAGTGTCCGCACTAATGATTTAATCCAATGGCAGCCTTAAGATCCAGATAAATTCATTAATCTTAACAACCAAGTTGTCAATTTGTGTTGCTATGATCGAATGTTCTCCCTAAGTTTAATAACGTAGTTCCGCTACAATTATCAAGCTTAGTTGCTTCACAAGTTTATATACCACAACTCCGGTTTTGATATCAAACTTAGCAATAGATTGTTCACAATAATAACTTAGAGTCCGCTCTAGCAATTAAGATAAACAATCATAGGAAATATGCATAGGAAAACAAACATACTCATTCATAACATAAACTGAAAATAAAAGGAAGAATAAATCTCACAGTTCTTGAAATCCGAAGGTTTGTTTGTGTCCTTGCAACCAAGAAAACGAGCTTAGCCTTGCATATCTATTGAACAACTACTCCTAAAGATGAAAGAATACATAATTTCTGATTTGTAGAGAGGAGAGTTTGTGTTTCTTCCTTCTTCTTCTTCTTCTTCTTCTTTTCTACCTCCTTCTACTCACCCTCTATTTATACACAAATTGTAAGTAAGAAAATATCAAAGCTCAAGTGTGAACATCAATAGATGGTGGTAGTGTGAAGGCTGCTGGCTGCTGGCTGCTGGCTGCTGGCTGCTGGCTGCTGGGTTGAGGTTGGTGGCTGCCATGAGGTTGGTGGCTGCCTTCCTTGAGGTTGGTGGCTGCCTTCCTTGACCTTCTAGAATATTTACTAGAGGAGCTAAATTGCTGGTCGGTTTGGATGCTTCTGGATGAAATTTTGATTCGTTTCTTCACGCAACCTGCTTGCTGGCAGAATTCAGCTGTCATCTTTGAAAAATCATATCTCCCTCATATGACATCGTTTTTGGCTGAAATTTTGAGCGTTTATAGATCTTTGAGTAAGGAATCCAACCCAATTGAGTTTGCATCAATTGGACTTCTGAAGCTCCAGATATTGAATTTTGAATGGGCAAAGGTCAACATTGGCAGACTGCGAGATTTGACTTTGAAGGATGTGATTTCCATGATCTTTCTCTTTTTATTTTTCTTGCATTACATTTCCAAAAAGGTATGGATGTTAGCTTTTTAATGCCACTAGAATCACTTCATTTCGATCTCTGGAACTCACGCTCTGCACAAAATACCGACTGAACATCAAATCTGCCAATTACCTCCAATTTACTCCTTTTTGCATCTTTCATCCAAAAATGCCTTTAAAACATAAAACAAAGAATATCAAGGCATTTTATATAAATAACATATGCAAAACACTAGTTAAATGCGGGTGAAACTATCGAATAATATGGTTACATCAAATACCCCCACACTTAGCTCTTGCTCGTCCTCGAGAAAGGATAAATAAAATTAAATTGAAAATAACTATGATCAATTTCTTAATCTCCCATCAATGTCTAAGAGTACAAGCATTATAAACAAGAATACAATCATGAAGGATAAATAATATAATTCTCATGAATTTATTTACATGCAAACTTCAAAACTCAATCAATCGTCTGGATTTAAATGAAATCTATGCCATGCCAAAGTGATAGGTCCTCTCATTGATATACACTCCAACACTCATGTGTTTAGGGTTTATGTGTTTAAATCTCTCAAATTCAATCAAAGAGTATGTTCTACCATAAGCTTGCTTTTCAATCTCATCTCCATTAGCAACTTATTACAAGTATTACATGAATCAAAAGGTCTTATTTTCCGGTTGTAATAGGGCTGAGGTTAAGGTGAGGTAAAAGAAAGTAAAAGGAAAGGTTCAAACCAATGAAAGTAGAGCATTTTGAAAAATGATACTTCAAACAAGATATTCCATCAAAGCTCATAAATTTTTCATCTTTAATCACAAATGCTTAACTCCTTTTGATTTCAAGCTCTTTCAACATAAAACCTTAAGAACATAAAGGAATACTTTTTTTTTCTTTTTTTCTTTTTCTTTTTTTTTCTTTGGCAACTTTGCCCATTTTTTCATCAAGCATCACTTCTTTCTTTTCATATAATTTCCAACCATAATTCCATTAAATATTACAAGTATATGCTCTACTAATCCTTGGCCAGGGGAAAAGAAAAACATATATAAAGTTAAGGCTTATACATGGATAAAGCAAAAAAAAGATAACCAAGCTCAAAACGGGTTCACTAAGGATAATATGCTTTAGGTTGGCTTTTTGGCTTGAGGGGTTAAAATTCCTAATGCCTTTATCATCTTCATGTATATTTGTAATGGGATATAATCTCAATAAGATATGAAGCAAGTTCTAGAGATACTTATCATTGAAAGAATGCACACTCAAAGAATATAATTTTGAAGGCTCAAAAGCTTGCATTTGTATAACACTATAAAGTCAACATGGCATATTCTCAAAGTCAATCCCTAAACCAATTAAACCTTAAAATTTGCATGCATACTCCTTCATTTGATTTATATCTTCATCTATCTCAATTAATTCTCATACATAATACTCATATTCTCAAAAACCAATGGGAGTTAAAAAGATCAAAATTTGTGTTTTTTTTTTTTTTTTTTTAAGAACAACAAAGAAAATTAAAATAAGAAAACCAAAATTCTCTCAATACCCCCACACTTAAAACACAACATTGTCCTCAATGTTGAAATAAAAGCAAAGGAACATAAGAGAATGACAAAGATAAAGTAAAATACGAAAAATAAAAGATAAGGAAAAAGAAAGCAAATCTGATTTTTTTTTTTCTTTTTGTGCTGGGTTGCCTCCCAGTAAGCGCTTTTGTTTTATGTCATTGGCTCGACATATTGCATGCTCATTCTTCATAGATTGGTTCAGCTAACTCTGCAGAAGCGGTGAGTTCTGCCGTCCAACCTTCATAGAAAGGTTTCAAACGATGCCCATTGACTTTGAGTATGTTGTTAGTTTCTAAACTTGTAATTTCAACTGCACCATAAGGAAAAACATTAGAAACAACAAATGGTCCAATCCAATGAGAGCGTAACTTTCCAGGAAAAAGTTTCAAACGCGAATGATAAAGAAGGACTTTGTCTCCAACATGAAACTCCTTTCTTATAAGCATTCGGTCATGAAGATTCTTAGTCTTTTCTTTGTAAATCCTTGCATTCTCGTAAGCATCATTTTGAATCTCTTCCATCGTAATTCCAATCTTTTTGGGCACCAAAAGGATAGGCGCCACCCATTCACTATCCGTGATGGAGTAAATGACTCCTGCATCATGAAGGACAATTTGCAAAGCTTGCAAATCCAATGTTGATTCATGCATGTTTTGGGGAACACATATATGCCTTTCCATCTCTTCTATCTTGGTAAAATCATAGTCATTGCTCAAAGCCATGCTTAATCCATACTCATCATCAAAATCACAAACTGGCTGCACACACTTATCAACTTGGTCATAACATGTGATAGAATAAACATTGCTATAAGGATATGTCATTGCATCATGAAAATTAAATTCAATTTTTTCATCTCCTACCTCCATAGACAAGGTATCCTTACCACAATCAATCTTTGTGTTGGCAGTTTTCAAGAATGGTCTCCCAAACAATATAGGAGTGCTGGTTGATGAATCACAAGAATCATGTTCCATATCAAGAATATAAAAGTCACATGGAATAACCAAACTATCAATCTTGACTAGGACATCTTCTATCACACCAAGTGGGTAAACAAAACTACGATCCGCAAGTTGCATTACAATACTAGTTTTATTCAAAGGCTCTAGACTAAGAGAATCATAAACATGTTTAGGCATAACACTAATGGATGCACCTAAATCGCATAAAGCTCTTTTAAAACTAGCATTACCAATAACACATGGGATAGTAAACGTACCTGGGTCTTTTTGTTTCAAAGGCAGATTCTTTTGAACAACAGCAGATACAACTTCACCCATACTTACCGTTTCATGACCTTTCAGTTTGAAAGCTCTCTTGGTAGTACACAACTCCTTCAAGAATTTGGCATACTTGGGAATTTGCTTGATAGCATCAAGCAAAGGAATGTTGAGTTCTACTTTCTTAAAAACCTCTAGAATCTCTTTTTCCTTGTCCTCTTTCTTTGACCTAGAAGAACTCACGGGAAAGGGTGGAATTGTTGTAAAACTGGAATTCATTGAGTGAGGAGTTACCTTTGGAGTGTTGGTCTTTGTTTCAGTTTGTGGAGGAGAAGGATGATGTATCTTCTTTGTACTCAATTCAGTTTCTATCTCTTCTTCTTCCTCCATCTCAATTTGTTTTGACCTTTTCTCTTCAATTTCTTTCCCACTTCGCAACATGATCGCACTAACATGCTCTATTGGATTCAATGCTTGGGAGGGCAATTTTCCATTCATTTGTACTTCCAATTTTCCTACACTTGAAGCTACTTGCCCCATTTGCTTTTCCAAGTTGTGAATACTTGACCTTGTTTCCTGTTGAAAAGACATGACATTTTGTTGCAAAGTAACAGTATTAGAAGCCAAAGTTTTCATCATCTCACGAAGATCATCATTGGATGATGATTGTCTTGCTTGATAATTCTGTTGGGGTTGAAATCCATTGGGATGGAATTGTTGGCCTTGATTGCCTTGTTGATGTTGGTTCCCATATCGTAGGTTAGGATGATCTCTCCATCCAGGATTGTACGTGTGGGAAAAAGGATCATACTTACGCTGAGGTTGTCCGTTGAATGCTCCATCTATTGCATGAGCTTGTTCAATGTAATCTTCTTGCATTGTTGGGCACATATTCGAAGCATGTCCTTGTGAGGAGCATATGCTACAAACTTTCACCTGCTGCACATTTCCACAAGCCAAAGAACGCACAAGAGAAGTAAGATCATTAACTTTATTTTCAAGGTTAGAAATACTTACCTCATTTACTCGTTTGTTGGAGAAGTCTCCACGAGTGCTAAACTGTTTTGAGTTGGCTGCCATGTTTGAGATCAATTGGCGTGCAGCCTCAGGTGTCTTATCTACCAATGCGCCTCCACTTGCAGCATCAATGATACTACGGTCAGTAGGCATCAATCCTTCATAGAAATATTGAATGAGCAACTGATCGGGTATTTGATGATGAGGGCATTGAATGCATAGTTGCTCAAATCTTTCCCAATACTCGGAGAGAGTCTCTCCATGAGATTGCCGAATCCCACATATTTCTTTCCTTATGTTGGCAACTCGAGATGCTGGGAAATACTTCTCAAGGAAAATCTTCTTCATGGCGTTCCAAGTTCTAATAGATCCTGGGAGAATAGAGAAAAGCCATGCCTTTGCTGCCCCTTTTAAAGAGAAAGGGAAAGCTTTCAACTTAACTTGTTCTTCATCAACTCCATTCGGTTTCATGCCAACACAAACCATATGGAACTCCTTGAGATGAGTATGAGGATCTTCTCCTGCAAGACCATTAAATGTTGGTAACAAATGTATAAAACCAGATTTGAGCTCAAAGTTTACATTATTGTCAATGTGTATGCACAATGGTTGATTTTCCACGTTAGGAGCAGCAAGCTCCTTGAGTGTTTGTTGTCGTGCAATCGCCATGGTGTTGAGGTGAACTTCCTTTCTTAACTTGCGTAAAGTGCTTTCTATTTCAAGATCAACCTGCACTAGACTCTGATTAGTAGAACGGGTTACTGGCATCAATCGCTAAGAAAACTCAAAAGAAAGCAACCACACAAGAGAAAAAAAAAAAAATGAAAATTATATGAAAATCCTATGCTAAAAAAAACTAAAACTACCTAAAAACCTTAGAAAACAGTGGAATTTGGCCTCGATAGGGTGGGGCTAGTGGTTTACCACTAGTCTTGTTCAGAACATCGTTTCACTTCAAAAAACGAAGGTTAGAAACCTAATTCCACAAACAATTCTGTCTTCAACAATACCGCTGCGGCAAGTGAACAGTAACACCGCAAGCAAAAATTCAGTCTCTTTTTTTTTTTTTTTTTTTTTTCAGAAATGTAAATAACAATCACATAAACTAAAAATAACAGTACAAGCACAAGAATAAACTAAAATTACCTCCCCGGCAACGGCGCCAAAATTTGTTGCGATGTCGCGGTCGCACAAATTAATTACCCTAGCTTAAAACACACAAGATAGTATAGAGCAAGCAAGGGGTCGATCCCACGAGGAAGTTTGAAGTTAGATTTTTATGTTGTACGTTATGTAATTGGGGGGGATTGATTTGAAATGATTTAAACTATGGCAGAAATTAAACTAGCAAACAAAATCAATTGAAACTGAAATATATCAAGAAAACAAACCTTGGTTGCAAGCACACATCCACCAACGGAAATTAGAACCGATCCTTGAAACGAAACTCCAGTTTATATTATGAATTTTATATTTTCTTAATATTGGTTAATTAACGGATCCGCCGTATAACTAGCCCTAACCAACAAACAATCACAGTGTCCGCACTAATGATTTAATCCAATGGCAGCCTTAAGATCCAGATAAATTCATTAATCTTAACAACCAAGTTGTCAATTTGTGTTGCTATGATCGAATGTTCTCCCTAAGTTTAATAACGTAGTTCCGCTACAATTATCAAGCTTAGTTGCTTCACAAGTTTATATACCACAACTCCGGTTTTGATATCAAACTTAGCAATAGATTGTTCACAATAATAACTTAGAGTCCGCTCTAGCAATTAAGATAAACAATCATAGGAAATATGCATAGGAAAACAAACATACTCATTCATAACATAAACTGAAAATAAAAGGAAGAATAAATCTCACAGTTCTTGAAATCCGAAGGTTTGTTTGTGTCCTTGCAACCAAGAAAACGAGCTTAGCCTTGCATATCTATTGAACAACTACTCCTAAAGATGAAAGAATACATAATTTCTGATTTGTAGAGAGGAGAGTTTGTGTTTCTTCCTTCTTCTTCTTCTTCTTCTTCTTTTCTACCTCCTTCTACTCACCCTCTATTTATACACAAATTGTAAGTAAGAAAATATCAAAGCTCAAGTGTGAACATCAATAGATGGTGGTAGTGTGAAGGCTGCTGGCTGCTGGCTGCTGGCTGCTGGCTGCTGGCTGCTGGGTTGAGGTTGGTGGCTGCCATGAGGTTGGTGGCTGCCTTCCTTGAGGTTGGTGGCTGCCTTCCTTGACCTTCTAGAATATTTACTAGAGGAGCTAAATTGCTGGTCGGTTTGGATGCTTCTGGATGAAATTTTGATTCGTTTCTTCACGCAACCTGCTTGCTGGCAGAATTCAGCTGTCATCTTTGAAAAATCATATCTCCCTCATATGACATCGTTTTTGGCTGAAATTTTGAGCGTTTATAGATCTTTGAGTAAGGAATCCAACCCAATTGAGTTTGCATCAATTGGACTTCTGAAGCTCCAGATATTGAATTTTGAATGGGCAAAGGTCAACATTGGCAGACTGCGAGATTTGACTTTGAAGGATGTGATTTCCATGATCTTTCTCTTTTTATTTTTCTTGCATTACATTTCCAAAAAGGTATGGATGTTAGCTTTTTAATGCCACTAGAATCACTTCATTTCGATCTCTGGAACTCACGCTCTGCACAAAATACCGACTGAACATCAAATCTGCCAATTACCTCCAATTTACTCCTTTTTGCATCTTTCATCCAAAAATGCCTTTAAAACATAAAACAAAGAATATCAAGGCATTTTATATAAATAACATATGCAAAACACTAGTTAAATGCGGGTGAAACTATCGAATAATATGGTTACATCAAATACCCCCACACTTAGCTCTTGCTCGTCCTCGAGAAAGGATAAATAAAATTAAATTGAAAATAACTATGATCAATTTCTTAATCTCCCATCAATGTCTAAGAGTACAAGCATTATAAACAAGAATACAATCATGAAGGATAAATAATATAATTCTCATGAATTTATTTACATGCAAACTTCAAAACTCAATCAATCGTCTGGATTTAAATGAAATCTATGCCATGCCAAAGTGATAGGTCCTCTCATTGATATACACTCCAACACTCATGTGTTTAGGGTTTATGTGTTTAAATCTCTCAAATTCAATCAAAGAGTATGTTCTACCATAAGCTTGCTTTTCAATCTCATCTCCATTAGCAACTTATTACAAGTATTACATGAATCAAAAGGTCTTATTTTCCGGTTGTAATAGGGCTGAGGTTAAGGTGAGGTAAAAGAAAGTAAAAGGAAAGGTTCAAACCAATGAAAGTAGAGCATTTTGAAAAATGATACTTCAAACAAGATATTCCATCAAAGCTCATAAATTTTTCATCTTTAATCACAAATGCTTAACTCCTTTTGATTTCAAGCTCTTTCAACATAAAACCTTAAGAACATAAAGGAATACTTTTTTTTTCTTTTTTTCTTTTTCTTTTTTTTTCTTTGGCAACTTTGCCCATTTTTTCATCAAGCATCACTTCTTTCTTTTCATATAATTTCCAACCATAATTCCATTAAATATTACAAGTATATGCTCTACTAATCCTTGGCCAGGGGAAAAGAAAAACATATATAAAGTTAAGGCTTATACATGGATAAAGCAAAAAAAAGATAACCAAGCTCAAAACGGGTTCACTAAGGATAATATGCTTTAGGTTGGCTTTTTGGCTTGAGGGGTTAAAATTCCTAATGCCTTTATCATCTTCATGTATATTTGTAATGGGATATAATCTCAATAAGATATGAAGCAAGTTCTAGAGATACTTATCATTGAAAGAATGCACACTCAAAGAATATAATTTTGAAGGCTCAAAAGCTTGCATTTGTATAACACTATAAAGTCAACATGGCATATTCTCAAAGTCAATCCCTAAACCAATTAAACCTTAAAATTTGCATGCATACTCCTTCATTTGATTTATATCTTCATCTATCTCAATTAATTCTCATACATAATACTCATATTCTCAAAAACCAATGGGAGTTAAAAAGATCAAAATTTGTGTTTTTTTTTTTTTTTTTTTAAGAACAACAAAGAAAATTAAAATAAGAAAACCAAAATTCTCTCAATACCCCCACACTTAAAACACAACATTGTCCTCAATGTTGAAATAAAAGCAAAGGAACATAAGAGAATGACAAAGATAAAGTAAAATACGAAAAATAAAAGATAAGGAAAAAGAAAGCAAATCTGATTTTTTTTTTTCTTTTTGTGCTGGGTTGCCTCCCAGTAAGCGCTTTTGTTTTATGTCATTGGCTCGACATATTGCATGCTCATTCTTCATAGATTGGTTCAGCTAACTCTGCAGAAGCGGTGAGTTCTGCCGTCCAACCTTCATAGAAAGGTTTCAAACGATGCCCATTGACTTTGAGTATGTTGTTAGTTTCTAAACTTGTAATTTCAACTGCACCATAAGGAAAAACATTAGAAACAACAAATGGTCCAATCCAATGAGAGCGTAACTTTCCAGGAAAAAGTTTCAAACGCGAATGATAAAGAAGGACTTTGTCTCCAACATGAAACTCCTTTCTTATAAGCATTCGGTCATGAAGATTCTTAGTCTTTTCTTTGTAAATCCTTGCATTCTCGTAAGCATCATTTTGAATCTCTTCCATCGTAATTCCAATCTTTTTGGGCACCAAAAGGATAGGCGCCACCCATTCACTATCCGTGATGGAGTAAATGACTCCTGCATCATGAAGGACAATTTGCAAAGCTTGCAAATCCAATGTTGATTCATGCATGTTTTGGGGAACACATATATGCCTTTCCATCTCTTCTATCTTGGTAAAATCATAGTCATTGCTCAAAGCCATGCTTAATCCATACTCATCATCAAAATCACAAACTGGCTGCACACACTTATCAACTTGGTCATAACATGTGATAGAATAAACATTGCTATAAGGATATGTCATTGCATCATGAAAATTAAATTCAATTTTTTCATCTCCTACCTCCATAGACAAGGTATCCTTACCACAATCAATCTTTGTGTTGGCAGTTTTCAAGAATGGTCTCCCAAACAATATAGGAGTGCTGGTTGATGAATCACAAGAATCATGTTCCATATCAAGAATATAAAAGTCACATGGAATAACCAAACTATCAATCTTGACTAGGACATCTTCTATCACACCAAGTGGGTAAACAAAACTACGATCCGCAAGTTGCATTACAATACTAGTTTTATTCAAAGGCTCTAGACTAAGAGAATCATAAACATGTTTAGGCATAACACTAATGGATGCACCTAAATCGCATAAAGCTCTTTTAAAACTAGCATTACCAATAACACATGGGATAGTAAACGTACCTGGGTCTTTTTGTTTCAAAGGCAGATTCTTTTGAACAACAGCAGATACAACTTCACCCATACTTACCGTTTCATGACCTTTCAGTTTGAAAGCTCTCTTGGTAGTACACAACTCCTTCAAGAATTTGGCATACTTGGGAATTTGCTTGATAGCATCAAGCAAAGGAATGTTGAGTTCTACTTTCTTAAAAACCTCTAGAATCTCTTTTTCCTTGTCCTCTTTCTTTGACCTAGAAGAACTCACGGGAAAGGGTGGAATTGTTGTAAAACTGGAATTCATTGAGTGAGGAGTTACCTTTGGAGTGTTGGTCTTTGTTTCAGTTTGTGGAGGAGAAGGATGATGTATCTTCTTTGTACTCAATTCAGTTTCTATCTCTTCTTCTTCCTCCATCTCAATTTGTTTTGACCTTTTCTCTTCAATTTCTTTCCCACTTCGCAACATGATCGCACTAACATGCTCTATTGGATTCAATGCTTGGGAGGGCAATTTTCCATTCATTTGTACTTCCAATTTTCCTACACTTGAAGCTACTTGCCCCATTTGCTTTTCCAAGTTGTGAATACTTGACCTTGTTTCCTGTTGAAAAGACATGACATTTTGTTGCAAAGTAACAGTATTAGAAGCCAAAGTTTTCATCATCTCACGAAGATCATCATTGGATGATGATTGTCTTGCTTGATAATTCTGTTGGGGTTGAAATCCATTGGGATGGAATTGTTGGCCTTGATTGCCTTGTTGATGTTGGTTCCCATATCGTAGGTTAGGATGATCTCTCCATCCAGGATTGTACGTGTGGGAAAAAGGATCATACTTACGCTGAGGTTGTCCGTTGAATGCTCCATCTATTGCATGAGCTTGTTCAATGTAATCTTCTTGCATTGTTGGGCACATATTCGAAGCATGTCCTTGTGAGGAGCATATGCTACAAACTTTCACCTGCTGCACATTTCCACAAGCCAAAGAACGCACAAGAGAAGTAAGATCATTAACTTTATTTTCAAGGTTAGAAATACTTACCTCATTTACTCGTTTGTTGGAGAAGTCTCCACGAGTGCTAAACTGTTTTGAGTTGGCTGCCATGTTTGAGATCAATTGGCGTGCAGCCTCAGGTGTCTTATCTACCAATGCGCCTCCACTTGCAGCATCAATGATACTACGGTCAGTAGGCATCAATCCTTCATAGAAATATTGAATGAGCAACTGATCGGGTATTTGATGATGAGGGCATTGAATGCATAGTTGCTCAAATCTTTCCCAATACTCGGAGAGAGTCTCTCCATGAGATTGCCGAATCCCACATATTTCTTTCCTTATGTTGGCAACTCGAGATGCTGGGAAATACTTCTCAAGGAAAATCTTCTTCATGGCGTTCCAAGTTCTAATAGATCCTGGGAGAATAGAGAAAAGCCATGCCTTTGCTGCCCCTTTTAAAGAGAAAGGGAAAGCTTTCAACTTAACTTGTTCTTCATCAACTCCATTCGGTTTCATGCCAACACAAACCATATGGAACTCCTTGAGATGAGTATGAGGATCTTCTCCTGCAAGACCATTAAATGTTGGTAACAAATGTATAAAACCAGATTTGAGCTCAAAGTTTACATTATTGTCAATGTGTATGCACAATGGTTGATTTTCCACGTTAGGAGCAGCAAGCTCCTTGAGTGTTTGTTGTCGTGCAATCGCCATGGTGTTGAGGTGAACTTCCTTTCTTAACTTGCGTAAAGTGCTTTCTATTTCAAGATCAACCTGCACTAGACTCTGATTAGTAGAACGGGTTACTGGCATCAATCGCTAAGAAAACTCAAAAGAAAGCAACCACACAAGAGAAAAAAAAAAAAAAAATGAAAATTATATGAAAATCCTATGCTAAAAAAAACTAAAACTACCTAAAAACCTTAGAAAACAGTGGAATTTGGCCTCGATAGGGTGGGGCTAGTGGTTTACCACTAGTCTTGTTCAGAACATCGTTTCACTTCAAAAAACGAAGGTTAGAAACCTAATTCCACAAACAATTCTGTCTTCAACAATACCGCTGCGGCAAGTGAACAGTAACACCGCAAGCAAAAATTCAGTCTCTTTTTTTTTTTTTTTTTTTTTCAGAAATGTAAATAACAATCACATAAACTAAAAATAACAGTACAAGCACAAGAATAAACTAAAATTACCTCCCCGGCAACGGCGCCAAAATTTGTTGCGATGTCGCGGTCGCACAAATTAATTACCCTAGCTTAAAACACACAAGATAGTATAGAGCAAGCAAGGGGTCGATCCCACGAGGAAGTTTGAAGTTAGATTTTTATGTTGTACGTTATGTAATTGGGGGGGATTGATTTGAAATGATTTAAACTATGGCAGAAATTAAACTAGCAAACAAAATCAATTGAAACTGAAATATATCAAGAAAACAAACCTTGGTTGCAAGCACACATCCACCAACGGAAATTAGAACCGATCCTTGAAACGAAACTCCAGTTTATATTATGAATTTTATATTTTCTTAATATTGGTTAATTAACGGATCCGCCGTATAACTAGCCCTAACCAACAAACAATCACAGTGTCCGCACTAATGATTTAATCCAATGGCAGCCTTAAGATCCAGATAAATTCATTAATCTTAACAACCAAGTTGTCAATTTGTGTTGCTATGATCGAATGTTCTCCCTAAGTTTAATAACGTAGTTCCGCTACAATTATCAAGCTTAGTTGCTTCACAAGTTTATATACCACAACTCCGGTTTTGATATCAAACTTAGCAATAGATTGTTCACAATAATAACTTAGAGTCCGCTCTAGCAATTAAGATAAACAATCATAGGAAATATGCATAGGAAAACAAACATACTCATTCATAACATAAACTGAAAATAAAAGGAAGAATAAATCTCACAGTTCTTGAAATCCGAAGGTTTGTTTGTGTCCTTGCAACCAAGAAAACGAGCTTAGCCTTGCATATCTATTGAACAACTACTCCTAAAGATGAAAGAATACATAATTTCTGATTTGTAGAGAGGAGAGTTTGTGTTTCTTCCTTCTTCTTCTTCTTCTTCTTCTTTTCTACCTCCTTCTACTCACCCTCTATTTATACACAAATTGTAAGTAAGAAAATATCAAAGCTCAAGTGTGAACATCAATAGATGGTGGTAGTGTGAAGGCTGCTGGCTGCTGGCTGCTGGCTGCTGGCTGCTGGCTGCTGGGTTGAGGTTGGTGGCTGCCATGAGGTTGGTGGCTGCCTTCCTTGAGGTTGGTGGCTGCCTTCCTTGACCTTCTAGAATATTTACTAGAGGAGCTAAATTGCTGGTCGGTTTGGATGCTTCTGGATGAAATTTTGATTCGTTTCTTCACGCAACCTGCTTGCTGGCAGAATTCAGCTGTCATCTTTGAAAAATCATATCTCCCTCATATGACATCGTTTTTGGCTGAAATTTTGAGCGTTTATAGATCTTTGAGTAAGGAATCCAACCCAATTGAGTTTGCATCAATTGGACTTCTGAAGCTCCAGATATTGAATTTTGAATGGGCAAAGGTCAACATTGGCAGACTGCGAGATTTGACTTTGAAGGATGTGATTTCCATGATCTTTCTCTTTTTATTTTTCTTGCATTACATTTCCAAAAAGGTATGGATGTTAGCTTTTTAATGCCACTAGAATCACTTCATTTCGATCTCTGGAACTCACGCTCTGCACAAAATACCGACTGAACATCAAATCTGCCAATTACCTCCAATTTACTCCTTTTTGCATCTTTCATCCAAAAATGCCTTTAAAACATAAAACAAAGAATATCAAGGCATTTTATATAAATAACATATGCAAAACACTAGTTAAATGCGGGTGAAACTATCGAATAATATGGTTACATCAAAGTCTGATGTAGAACAAGTAGCAGAAGCATACATGCTCAACAGGGATCACCCGAAATTCAAAGGCAATTGAATTTCGGCAACCGGGACATGGAAGTCGGAATGTCGCAAAACTCACCGAGTCAAAGCGTTTCGCCGTTTGCGGAAGGAAGTCTCAAGTAGAAAAAGTAGCAGAAGCATACATGCTCAAGAGGGATCCCCGAAATTCAAAGGCAACTGAATTTCGGAAACCGGGGCATCGAAGTCGGAATGCCGCGAAACTCACCGAGTCAAAGCGTTTCGCCGTTTGCGGAAGGAAGTCTGATGTAGAACAAGTAGCAGAAGCATACATGCTCAAGAGGGGTCACCCGAAATTAAAAGGGAACTGGATTTCGGCAACCTGGGCATCGAAGTTGGAATGCCGCGAAACTCACCGAGTCAAAGCGTTCGCTAATTGCGGAAGGAAGTCTGATGTAGAACAAGTAGCAGAAGCATACATACTATAGAGGGATCTCCCGAAATTCAAAGGGAACTGAATTTCGACAACAGGGGCATCCAAGTCGGAATGCCGCGAAACTCACCGAGTCAAAGCGTTTCGCCGTTTGTGGAAGGAAGTCTGATGTAGAACAAGTAGCAGAAGCATACATGCTCAACAGGGATCACCCGAAATTCAAAGGCAACTGAATTTCGGCAACCGGGACATGGAAGTCGGAATGCCGCAAAACTCCCCAAGTCAAAGCGTTTCACCGTTTGTGGAAGGAAGTCTGAAGTAGAAAAAGTAGCAGAAGCATACGTGCTAAAGAGGGATCCCCCGAAGTTCAAAGGCAACTGTATTTCGGAAACCGGGGCATCGAAGTCGGAATGCCGCGAAACTTACCGAGTCAAAGCGTTTCGTCGTTTGCGGAAGGAAGTCTGATGTAGAACAAGTAGCAAAAGCATACATGCTCAACAGGGATCACCCGAAATTCAAAGGCAACTGAATTTCGGCAACTGGGACATGGAAGTCGGAATGCCGCAAAACTCCCCAAGTCAAAGCTTTTCCCCGTTTGCGGAAGGAAGTCTGAAGTAGAAAAAGTAGCAGAAGCATACATACTCAAGAGGGATCACCCGAAATTCAAAGGCAACTGTATTTCGGCAACCGGGGCATCGAAGTCGGAATGCCGCGAAACTCACCGAGTCAAAGCGTTTCGCCGTTTGCGGAAGGAAGTCTGATGTAGAACAAGTAGCAAAAGCATACATGCTCAACAGGGATCACCCGAAATTCAAAGGCAACTGAATTTCGGCAACCGGGACATGGAAGTCGGAATGCCGCAAAACTCCCCAAGTCAAAGCTTTTCACCGTTTGCGGAAGGAAGTCTGAAGTAGAAAAAGTAGCAGAAGCATACATGCTAAAGAGGGATCCCCCGAAATTCAAAGGCAACTGTATTTCGGAAACCGGGGCATCGAAGTCGGAATGCCGCGAAACTCACCGAGTCAAAGCGTTTCGCTGTTTGCGGAAGGAAGTCTGATGTAGAACAAGTAGCAGAAGCATACATGCTCAAGAAGGGTCACCCGAAATTAAAAGGCAACTGCATTTCGGCAACCGGGCATCGAAGTTGGAATGCCGCGAAACTCCCCAAGTCAAAGCGTTTCACTGTTTGCGGAAGGAAGTCTGAAGTAGAAAAAGTAGCAGGAGCATACATGCTAAAGAGGGATCCCCCGAAATTCAAAGGCAACTGTATTTCGGAAACCGGGGCATCGAAGTCGGAATGCCGCAAAACTCACCGAGTCAAAGCGTTTCGCCGTTTGCGGAAGGAAGTCTGATGTAGAACAAGTAGCAGAAGCATACATGCTCAAAAGGGGTCACCCGAAATTAAAAGGCAACTGAATTTCGGCAACCGGGGCATCGAAGTTGGAATGCCGCGAAACTCACCTAGTCAAAGCGTTTCGCTAATTGCGGAAGGAAGTCTGATGTAGAACAAGTAGCAGAAGCATACATACTCAAGAGGGATCACCCGAAATTCAAAGGGAACTGCATTTCGGCATCAGGGGCATCGAAGTCGAAATGCCGCGAAACTCACCGAGTCAAACCTTTTCGCCATTTTTGGAAGGTAGTCTGATGTAGAACAAGTAGCAGAAGCATACATGCTCAACAGGGATCACCCGAAATTCAAAGGCAACTGAAATTCGGCAACCGAGGCATCGAAGTCGGAATGTCGCGAAACTCACCGAGTCAAAGCGTTTCGCCGTTTGTGAAAAGAAGTCTGAAGTAGAACGAGTAGCAGAGGCATACATGCTCAAGAGGGATCCCCGAAATTCAAAGGCAACTGAATTTCGGAAACCGGGGCATCGAAGTCGGAATGCCGCGAAACACACCGAGTCAAAGCGTTTCGCCGTTTGCGGAAGGAAGTCTGATGTAGAACAAGTAGCAGAAGCATACATGCTCAAGAGGGGTCACCAGAAATTAAAAGGGAACTGGATTTCGGCAACCTGGGCATCGAAGTTGGAATGCCGCGAAACTCACCGAGTCAAAGCGTTCGCTAATTGCGGAAGGAAGTCTGATGTAGAACAAGTAGCAGAAGCATACATACTAAAGAGGGATCTCCCGAAATTCAAAGGGAACTGAATTTCGGCAACAGGGGCATCGAAGTCGGAATGCCGCGAAACTCACTGAGTCAAACCTTTTTGCCATTTGTGGAAGGAAGTCTGATGTAGAACAAGTAGCAGAAGCATACATGCTCAACAGGGATCACCCGAAATTCAAAGGCAATTGAATTTCGGCAACCGGGACATGGAAGTCGGAATGTCGCAAAACTCACCGAGTCAAAGCGTTTCGCCGTTTGCGGAAGGAAGTCTCAAGTAGAAAAAGTAGCAGAAGCATACATGCTCAAGAGGGATCCCCGAAATTCAAAGGCAACTGAATTTCGGAAACCGGGGCATCGAAGTCGGAATGCCGCGAAACTCACCGAGTAAAAGCGTTTCGCCGTTTGTGAAAAGAAGTCTGAAGTAGAACGAGTAGCAGAGGCATACATGCTCAAGAGGGATCCCCGAAATTCAAAGGCAACTGAATTTCGGAAACCGGGGCATCGAAGTCGGAATGCCGCGAAACACACCGAGTCAAAGCGTTTCGCCGTTTGCGGAAGGAAGTCTGATGTAGAACAAGTAGCAGAAGCATACATGCTCAAGAGGGGTCACCCGAAATTAAAAGGGAACTGGATTTCGGCAACCTGGGCATCGAAGTTGGAATGCCGCGAAACTCACCGAGTCATAGCGTTCGCTAATTGCGGAAGGAAGTCTGATGTAGAACAAGTAGCAGAAGCATACATACTCAAGAGGGATCCCCGAAATTCAAAGGCAACTGAATTTCGGAAACCGGGGCATCGAAGTCGGAATGCCGCGAAACTCACCGAGTCAAAGCGTTTCGCCGTTTGCGGAAGGAAGTCTGATGTAGAACAAGTAGCAGAAGCATACATGCTCAAAAGGGGTCACCCGAAATTAAAAGGCAACTGAATTTCGGCAACCGGGGCATCGAAGTTGGAATGCCGCGAAACTCACCTAGTCAAAGCGTTTCGCTAATTGCGGAAGGAAGTCTGATGTAGAACAAGTAGCAGAAGCATACATACTCAAGAGGGATCACCCGAAATTCAAAGGGAACTGCATTTCGGCATCAGGGGCATCGAAGTCGAAATGCCGCGAAACTCACCGAGTCAAACCTTTTCGCCATTTTTGGAAGGTAGTCTGATGTAGAACAAGTAGCAGAAGCATACATGCTCAACAGGGATCACCCGAAATTCAAAGGCAACTGAAATTCGGCAACCGAGGCATCGAAGTCGGAATGCCGCGAAACTCACCGAGTCAAAGCGTTTCGCCGTTTGTGAAAAGAAGTCTGAAGTAGAACGAGTAGCAGAGGCATACATGCTCAAGAGGGATCCCCGAAATTCAAAGGCAACTGAATTTCGGAAACCGGGGCATCGAAGTCGGAATGCCGCGAAACACACCGAGTCAAAGCGTTTCGCCGTTTGCGGAAGGAAGTCTGATGTAGAACAAGTAGCAGAAGCATACATGCTCAAGAGGGGTCACCAGAAATTAAAAGGGAACTGGATTTCGGCAACCTGGGCATCGAAGTTGGAATGCCGCGAAACTCACCGAGTCATAGCGTTCGCTAATTGCGGAAGGAAGTCTGATGTAGAACAAGTAGCAGAAGCATACATACTAAAGAGGGATCTCCCGAAATTCAAAGGGAACTGAATTTCGGCAACAGGGGCATCGAAGTCGGAATGCCGCGAAACTCACTGAGTCAAACCTTTTTGCCATTTGTGGAAGGAAGTCTGATGTAGAACAAGTAGCAGAAGCGTACATGCTCAACAGGGATCACCCGAAATTCAAAGGCAATTGAATTTCGGCAACCGGGACATGGAAGTCGGAATGTCGCAAAACTCACCGAGTCAAAGCGTTTCGCCGTTTGCGGAAGGAAGTCTCAAGTAGAAAAAGTAGCAGAAGCATACATGCTCAAGAGGGATCCCCGAAATTCAAAGGCAACTGAATTTCGGAAACCAGGGCATCGAAGTCGGAATGCCGCGAAACTCACCGAGTCAAAGCGTTTCGCCGTTTGCGGAAGGAAGTCTGATGTAGAACAAGTAGCAGAAGCATACATGCTCAAGAGGGGTCACCCGAAATTAAAAGGGAACTGGATTTCGGCAACCTGGGCATCGAAGTTGGAATGCCGCGAAACTCACCGAGTCAAAGCGTTCGCTAATTGCGGAAGGAAGTCTGATGTAGAACAAGTAGCAGAAGCATACATACTATAGAGGGATCTCCCGAAATTCAAAGGGAACTGAATTTCGACAACAGGGGCATCGAAGTCGGAATGCCGCGAAACTCACCGAGTCAAAGCGTTTCGCCGTTTGTGGAAGGAAGTCTGATGTAGAACAAGTAGCAGAAGCATACATGCTCAACAGGGATCACCCGAAATTCAAAGGCAACTGAATTTCGGCAACCGGGACATGGAAGTCGGAATGCCGCAAAACTCCCCAAGTCAAAGCGTTTCACCGTTTGTGGAAGGAAGTCTGAAGTAGAAAAAGTAGCAGAAGCATACGTGCTAAAGAGGGATCCCCCGAAGTTCAAAGGCAACTGTATTTCGGAAACCGGGGCATCGAAGTCGGAATGCCGCGAAACTTACCGAGTCAAAGCGTTTCGCCGTTTGCGGAAGGAAGTCTGATGTAGAACAAGTAGCAAAAGCATACATGCTCAACAGGGATCACCCGAAATTCAAAGGCAACTGAATTTCGGCAACTGGGACATGGAAGTCGGAATGCCGCAAAACTCCCCAAGTCAAAGCTTTTCACCGTTTGCGGAAGGAAGTCTGAAGTAGAAAAAGTAGCAGAAGCATACATACTCAAGAGGGATCACCCGAAATTCAAAGGCAACTGTATTTCGGCAACCGGGGCATCGAAGTCGGAATGCCGCGAAACTCACCGAGTCAAAGCGTTTCGCCGTTTGCGGAAGGAAGTCTGATGTAGAACAAGTAGCAAAAGCATACATGCTCAACAGGGATCACCCGAAATTCAAAGGCAACTGAATTTCGGCAACCGGGACATGGAAGTCGGAATGCCGCAAAACTCCCCAAGTCAAAGCTTTTCACCGTTTGCGGAAGGAAGTCTGAAGTAGAAAAAGTAGCAGAAGCATACATGCTAAAGAGGGATCCCCCGAAATTCAAAGGCAACTGTATTTCGGAAACCGGGGCATCGAAGTCGGAATGCCGCGAAACTCACCGAGTCAAAGCGTTTCGCTGTTTGCGGAAGGAAGTCTGATGTAGAACAAGTAGCAGAAGCATACATGCTCAAGAGGGGTCACCCGAAATTAAAAGGCAACTGCATTTCGGCAACCGGGCATCGAAGTTGGAATGCCGTGAAACTCACCGAGTCAAAGCGTTTCGCTAATTGCGGAAGGAAGTCTGATGTAGAACAAGTAGCAAAAGCATACATACTCATGAGGGATCACCCGAAATTCAAAGGAAACTGTATTTCGGCAACCGGGGCATCGAAGTCGGAATGCCGCGAAACTCACCGAGTCAAAGCGTTTCGCCGTTTGCGGAAGGAAGTCTGATGTAGAACAAGTAGCAAAAGCATACATGCTCAACAGGGATCACCCGAAATTCAAAGGCAACTGAATTTCGGCAACCGGGACATGGAAGTCGGAATGCCGTAAAACTCCCCAAGTCAAAGCTTTTCACCGTTTGCGGAAGGAAGTCTGAAGTAGAAAAAGTAGTAGAAGCATACATGTTAAAGAGGGATCCCCCGAAATTCAAAGGCAACTGTATTTCGGAAACCGGGGCATCGAAGTCGGAATGCAGCGAAACTCACCGAGTGAAAGCGTTTCGCTGTTTGCGGAAGGAAGTCTGATGTAGAACAAGTAGCAGAAGCATACATGCTCAAGAGGGGTCACCCGAAATTAAAAGGCAACTGCATTTCGGCAACCGGGCATCGAAGTTGGAATGCCGCGAAACTCACCGAGTCAAAGCGTTTCGCTAATTGCGGAAGGAAGTCTGATGTAGAACAAGTAGCAAAAGCATACATACTCATGAGGGATCACCCGAAATTCAAAGGAAACTGCATTTCGGCAACCGGGGCATCGAAGTCGGAATGCCGCGAAACTCACCGAGTCAAAGCGTTTCGCCGTTTGCGGAAGGAAGTCTGATGTAGAACAAGTAGTAGAAGCATACATGCTTAACATGGATCACCCGATATTCAAAGGCAATTGAATTTCGGCAACCGGGACATGGAAGTCGGAATGTCGCAAAACTTACCGAGTCAAAGCGTTTCGCCGTTTGGGGAAGGAAGTCTCAAGTAGAAAAAGTAGTAGAAGCATACATGCTCAAGAGGGATCCCCGAAATTCAAAGGCAACTAAATTTCGGAAACCGGGGCATCGAAGTCGGAATGCCGCGAAACTCACCGAGTCAAACCTTTTCGCCGTTTGCGGAAGGAAGTCTGATATAGAACAAGTAGCAGAAGCATACATGCTCAAGAGGGGTCACCCGAAATTAAAAGGGAACTGGATTTCGGCAACCTGGGCATCGAAGTTGGAATGCCGCGAAACTCACCGAGTCAAACCTTTTTGCCGTTTGTGGAATGAAGTCTGATGTAGAACAAGTAGCAGAAGCATACATGCTCAACAGGGATCACCCGAAATTCAAAGGCAACTGAATTTCGGCAACCGGGACATGGAAGTCGGAATGCCGCAAAACTCCCCAAGTCAAAGCGTTTCACCGTTTGCGGAAGGAAGTCTGAAGTAGAAAAAGTAGCAGGAGCATACATGCTAAAGAGGGATCCCCCGAAATTCAAAGGCAACTGTATTTCGGAAACCGGGGCATCGAAGTCGGAATGCCGCAAAACTCACCGAGTCAAAGCGTTTCGCCGTTTGCGGAAGGAAGTCTGATGTAGAACAAGTAGCAGAAGCATACATGCTCAAAAGGGGTCACCCGAAATTAAAAGGCAACTGAATTTCGGCAACCGGGGCATCGAAGTTGGAATGCCGCGAAACTCACCTAGTCAAAGCGTTTCGCTAATTGCGGAAGGAAGTCTGATGTAGAACAAGTAGGAGAAGCATACATACTCAAGAGGGATCACCCGAAATTCAAAGGGAACTGCATTTCGGCATCAGGGGCATCGAAGTCGAAATGCCGCGAAACTCACCGAGTCAAACCTTTTCGCCATTTTTGGAAGGTAGTCTGATGTAGAACAAGTAGCAGAAGCATACATGCTCAACAGGGATCACCCGAAATTCAAAGGCAACTGAAATTCGGCAACCGAGGCATCGAAGTCGGAATGTCGCGAAACTCACCGAGTCAAAGCGTTTCGCCGTTTGTGAAAAGAAGTCTGAAGTAGAACGAGTAGCAGAGGCATACATGCTCAAGAGGGATCCCCGAAATTCAAAGGCAACTGAATTTCGGAAACCGGGGCATCGAAGTCGGAATGCCGCGAAACACACCGAGTCAAAGCGTTTCGCCGTTTGCGGAAGGAAGTCTGATGTAGAACAAGTAGCAGAAGCATACATGCTCAAGAGGGGTCACCCGAAATTAAAAGGGAACTGGATTTCGGCAACCTGGGCATCGAAGTTGGAATGCCGCGAAACTCACCGAGTCATAGCGTTCGCTAATTGCGGAAGGAAGTCTGATGTAGAACAAGTAGCAGAAGCATACATACTAAAGAGGGATCTCCCGAAATTCAAAGGGAACTGAATTTCGGCAACAGGGGCATCGAAGTCGGAATGCCGCGAAACTCACGGAGTCAAACCTTTTTGCCATTTGTGGAAGGAAGTCTGATGTAGAACAAGTAGCAGAAGCGTACATGCTCAACAGGGATCACCCGAAATTCAAAGGCAATTGAATTTCGGCAACCGGGACATGGAAGTCGGAATGTCGCAAAACTCACCGAGTCAAAGCGTTTCGCCGTTTGCGGAAGGAAGTCTCAAGTAGAAAAAGTAGCAGAAGCATACATGCTCAAGAGGGATCCCCGAAATTCAAAGGCAACTGAATTTCGGAAACCGGGGCATCGAAGTCGGAATGCCGCGAAACTCACCGAGTCAAAGCGTTTCGCCGTTTGCGGAAGGAAGTCTGATGTAGAACAAGTAGCAGAAGCATACATGCTCAAGAGGGGTCACCCGAAATTAAAAGGGAACTGGATTTCGGCAACCTGGGCATCGAAGTTGGAATGCCGCGAAACTCACCGAGTCAAACCGTTCGCTAATTGCGGAAGGAAGTCTGATGTAGAACAAGTAGCAAAAGCATACATACTATAGAGGGATCTCCCGAAATTCAAAGGGAACTGAATTTCGACAACAGGGGCATCGAAGTCGGAATGCCTCGAAACTCACCGAGTCAAAGCGTTTCGCCGTTTGTGGAAGGAAGTCTGATGTAGAACAAGTAGCAGAAGCATACATGCTCAACAGGGATCACCCGAAATTCAAAGGCAACTGAATTTCGGCAACCGGGACATGGAAGTCGGAATGCCGCAAAACTCCCCAAGTCAAAGCGTTTCACCGTTTGTGGAAGGAAGTCTGAAGTAGAAAAAGTAGCAGAAGCATACGTGCTAAAGAGGGATCCCCCGAAGTTCAAAGGCAACTGTATTTCGGAAACCGGGGCATCGAAGTCGGAATGCCGCGAAACTTACCGAGTCAAAGCGTTTCGCCGTTTGCGGAAGGAAGTCTGATGTAGAACAAGTAGCAAAAGCATACATGCTCAACAGGGATCACCCGAAATTCAAAGGCAACTGAATTTCGGCAACTGGGACATGGAAGTCGGAATGCCGCAAAACTCCCCAAGTCAAAGCTTTTCACCGTTTGCGGAAGGAAGTCTGAAGTAGAAAAAGTAGCAGAAGCATACATACTCAAGAGGGATCACCCGAAATTCAAAGGCAACTGTATTTCGGCAACCGGGGCATCGAAGTCGGAATGCCGCGAAACTCACCGAGTCAAAGCGTTTCGCCGTTTGCGGAAGGAAGTCTGATGTAGAACAAGTAGCAAAAGCATACATGCTTAAGAGGGATCACCCGAAATTCAAAGGCAACTGAATTTCGGCAACCGGGACATGGAAGTCGGAATGCCGCAAAACTCCCCAAGTCAAAGCTTTTCACCGTTTGCGGAAGGAAGTCTGAAGTAGAAAAAGTAGCAGAAGCATACATGCTAAAGAGGGATCCCCCGAAATTCAAAGGCAACTGTATTTCGGAAACCGGGGCATCGAAGTCGGAATGCCGCGAAACTCACCGAGTCAAAGCGTTTCGCTGTTTGCGGAAGGAAGTCTGATGTAGAACAAGTAGCAGAAGCATACATGCTCAAGAGGGGTCACCCGAAATTAAAAGGCAACTGCATTTCGGCAACCGGGCATCGAAGTTGGAATGCCGCGAAACTCACCGAGTCAAAGCGTTTCGCTAATTGCGGAAGGAAGTCTGATGTAGAACAAGTAGCAAAAGCATACATACTCATGAGGGATCACCCGAAATTCAAAGGAAACTGCATTTCGGCAACCGGGGCATCGAAGTCGGAATGCCGCGAAACTCACCGAGTCAAAGCGTTTCGCCGTTTGCGGAAGGAAGTCTGATGTAGAACAAGTAGCAAAAGCATACATGCTCAACAGGGATCACCCGAAATTCAAAGGCAACTGAATTTCGGCAACCGGGACATGGAAGTCGGAATGCCGTAAAACTCCCCAAGTCAAAGCTTTTCGCCGTTTGCGGAAGGAAGTCTGATGTAGAACAAGTAGCAGAAGCATACATGCTCAAGAGGGGTCACCCGAAATTAAAAGGCAACTGTATTTCGGAAACCGGGGCATCGAAGTCGGAATGCAGCGAAACTCACCGAGTCAAAGCGTTTCGCTGTTTGCGGAAGGAAGTCTGATGTAGAAGAAGTAGCAAAAGCATACATGCTCAACAGGGATCACCCGAAGTTCAAAGGCAACTGAATTTCGGCAACCGGGACATGGAAGTCGGAATGCCGCAAAACTCCCCAAGTCAAAGCGTTTCACCGTTTGCGGAAGGAAGTCTGAAGTAGAAAAAGTAGCAGAAGCATACATGCTAAAGAGGGATCCCCCGAAATTCAAAGGCAACTGTATTTCGGAAACCGGGGCATCGAAGTCGGAATGCCGTGAAACTCACCGAGTCAAAGCGTTTCGCCGTTTGCGGAAGGAAGTCTGATGTAGAACAAGAAGCAGAAGCATACATGCTCAAGAGAGGTCACCCGAAATTAAAAGGCAACTGCATTTCGGCAACCGGGCATCGAAGTTGGAATGCCGCGAAACTCACCGAGTCAAAGCATTTCGCTAATTGCGGAAGGAAGTCTGATGTAGAACAAGTAGCAAAAGCATACATACTCAAGAGGGATCACCCGAAATTCAAAGGGAACTGAATTTCGGAAACCGGGGCATCGAAGTCGGAATGCCGCGAAACTCCCCAAGTCAAAGCTTTTCACCGTTTGCGGAAGGAAGTCTGAAGTAGAAAAAGTAGTAGAAGCATACATGCTAAAGAGGGATCCCCCGAAATTCAAAGGCAACTGTATTTCGGAAACCGGGGCATCGAAGTCGGAATGCCGCGAAACTCACCGAGTCAAAGCGTTTCGCTGTTTGCGGAAGGAAGTCTGATGTAGAACAAGTAGCAGAAGCATACATGCTCAAGAGGGGTCACCCGAAATTAAAAGGCAACTGCATTTCGGCAACCGGGCATCGAAGTTGGAATGCCGCGAAACTCCCCAAGTCAAAGTGTTTTACCTTTTGCGGAAGGAAGTCTGAAGTAGAAAAAGTAGCAGAAGCATACATGCTAAAGAAGGATCCCCCGAAATTCAAAGGCAACTGTATTTCAGAAACCAAGGCATTGAAGTCGGAATGCCGCGAAACTCACCGAGTCAAAGCGTTTCGCCGTTTGCGGAAGGAAGTCTGATGTAGAACAAGAAGCAGAAGCATACATGCTCAAGAGGGGTCACCCGAAATTAAAAGGCAACTGCATTTCGGCAACCGGGCATCGAAGTTGGAATGCCGCGAAACTCACCGAGTCAAAGCATTTCGCTAATTGCGGAAGGAAGTCTGATGTAGAACAAGTAGCAAAAGCATACATACTCAAGAGGGATCACCCGAAATTCAAAGGCAACTGCATTTCGGCAACCGGGGCATCGAAGTCGGAATGCCGGGAAACTCCCCAAGTCAAAGCGTTTCACCGTTTACGGAAGGAAGTCTGAAGTAGAAAAAGTAGCAGAAGCATACATACTCAAGAGGGATCACCCGAAATTCAAAGGCAACTGCATTTCGGCAACCGGGGCATCGAAGTCGGAATGCCGCGAAACTCCCCAAGTCAAAGCGTTTCACCGTTTATGGAAGGAGGTCTGATGTAGAACAAGTAGCAAAAGCATACATACTCAAGAGGGATCACCCGAAATTCAAAGGCAACTGCATTTCGGCAACCGGGGCATCGAAGTCGGAATGCCGCGAAACTCCCCCAGTCAAAGCGTTTCACCGTTTACGGAAGGAAGTCTGAAGTAGAAAAAGTAGCAGAAGCATACATGCTAAAGAGGGATCCCCCGAAATTCAAAGGCAACTGTATTTCGGAAACCGGGGCATCGAAGTTGTAATGCCGCGAAACTCACCGAGTCAAAGCGTTTCGCTAATTGCGGAAGGAAGTCTGATGTAGAATAAGTAGCCAAAGCATACATACTCAAGAGGGATCACCCGAAATTCAAAGGCAACTGCATTTCGGCAACCGGGGCATCGAAGTTGGAATGCCGCGAAACTCACCGAGTCAAAGCGTTTCGCTAATTGCGGAAGGAGGTCTGATGTAGAACAAGTAGCAGAACCATACATGCTCAAGAGTGATAACCCGAAATTCAAAGGCAACTGAATTCCAGAAACCGGGGAATCGAAGTCGAAATGCCGCGAAATTCACCAAGTCAAAGCGTTTCGCCATTTGCGGAAGGAAGTCTGATGTAGAACAAGTAGCAGAAGCATACATGCTCAAGAGGGGTCACCCGAAATTAAAAGGGAACTGGATTTCGGCAACCGGGGCATCGAAGTCGAAATGCCGTGAACCTCACCGAGTCAAACCTTTTCGCCAGTTGTGGAAGGAAGTCTGATGTAGAACAAGTAGCAAAAGCATACATGCTCAAGAGGGATCACCCTAAATTCAAAGGCAACTGAATTTCGGCAACTGGGGCATTGAAGTCGGAATGCCGCGAAACTCACCGAGTCAAAGCGTTTCGCCGTTTGCGGAAGGAAGTCTGATGTAGAACAAGTAGCAGAAGCATACATGCTCAAAAGGGGTCACCCGAAATTAAAAGGCAACTGAATTTCGGCAACCGGGGCATCGAAGTTGGAATGCCGCGAAACTCACCGAGTCAAAGCGTTTCGCTAATTGCGGAAGGAAGTCTGATGTAGAACAAGTAGCAGAAGCATACATACTCAAGAGGGATCACCCGAAATTCAAAGGGAACTGAATTTCGGCATCAGGGGCATCGAAGTCGAAATGCCGCGAAACTCACCGAGTCAAACCTTTTCGCCATTTGTGGAAGGTAGTCTGATGTAGAACAAGTAGCAGAAGCATACATGCTCAACAGGGATCATCCGAAATTCAAAGGCAACTGAAATTCGGCAACCGAGGCATCGAAGTCGGAATGCCGCGAAACTCACCGAGTCAAAGCGTTTCGCCGTTTGCGGAAAAAAGTCTGAAGTAGAACGAGTAGCAGAGGCATACATGCTCAAGAGGGATCCCCGAAATTCAAAGGCAACTGAATTTCGGAAACCGAGGCATCGAAGTCGGAATGCCGCGAAACTCACAAAGTCAAAGCGTTTCGCCGTTTGCAGAAGGAAGTCTGATGTAGAGCAAGTAGCAGAAGGATACATGCTCAAGAGGGGTCACCCAAAATTAAAAGGGAACTGGATTTCGGCAACCGGGGCATCGAAGTTGGAATGCCGCGAAACTCACCGAGTCAAAGCGTTTCGCTAATTGCGGAAGGAAGTCTGATGTAGAACAAGTAGCAGAAGCATACATACTAAAGAGGGATCTCCCGAAATTCAAAGGGAACTGAATTTCGGCAACAGGGGCATCGAAGGCGGAATGCCGCGAAACTCATTGAGTCAAACCTTTTGGCCATTTGTGGAAGGAAGTCTGATGTAGAACAAGTAGCAGAAGCATACATGCTCAACAGGGATCACCCGAAATTCAAAGGCAATTGAATTTCGGCAACCGGGACATGGAAGTCGGAATGTCGCAAAACTCACCGAGTCAAAGCGTTTCGCCGTTTGCGGAAGGAAGTCTCAAGTAGAAAAAGTAGCAGAAGCATACATGCTCAAGAGGGATCCCCGAAATTCAAAGGCAACTGAATTTCGGAAACCGGGGCATCGAAGTCGGAATGCCGCGAAACTCACCGAGTCAAAGCGTTTCGCCGTTTGCGGAAGGAAGTCTGATGTAGAACAAGTAGCAGAAGCATACATGCTCAAGAGGGGTCACCCGAAATTAAAAGGGTACTGGATTTCGGCAACCTGGGCATCGAAGTTGGAATGCCGCGAAACTCACCGAGTCAAAGCGTTCGCTAATTGCGGAAGGAAGTCTGATGTAGAACAAGTAGCAGAAGCATACATACTATAGAGGGATCTTCCGAAATTCAAAGGGAACTGAATTTCGACAACAGGGGCATCGAAGTCGGAATGCCGCGAAACTCACCGAGTCAAAGCGTTTCGCCGTTTGTGGAAGGAAGTCTGATGTAGAACAAGTAGCAGAAGCATACATGCTCAACAGGGATCACCCGAAATTCAAAGGCAATTGAATTTCGGCAACCGGGACATGGAAGTCGGAATGCCGCAAAACTCCCCAAGTCAAAGCGTTTCACCATTTGTGGAAGGAAGTCTGAAGTAGAAAAAGTAGCAGAAGCATACGTGCTAAAGAGGGATCCCCCGAAGTTCAAAGGCAACTGTATTTCGGAAACCGGGGCATCGAAGTCGGAATGCCGCGAAACTTACCGAGTCAAAGCGTTTCGCCGTTTGCGGAAGGAAGTCTGATGTAGAACAAGTAGCAAAAGCATACATGCTCCACAGGGATCACCCGAAATTCAAAGGCAACTGAATTTCGGCAACCGGGACATGGAAGTCGGAATGCCGCAAAACTCCCCAAGTCAAAGCTTTTCACCGTTTGCGGAAGGAAGTCTGAAGTAGAAAAAGTAGCAGAAGCATACATACTCAAGAGGGATCACCCGAAATTCAAAGGCAACTGCATTTCGGCAACCGGGGCATCGAAGTCGGAATCCCGCGAAACTCACCGAGTCAAAGCGTTTCGCCGTTTGCGGAAGGAAGTCTGATGTAGAACAAGTAGCAAAAGCATACATGCTCAACAGGGATCACCCGAAATTCAAAGGCAACTGAATTTCGGCAACCGGGACATGGAAGTCGGAATGCCGCAAAACTCCCCAAGTCAAAGCTTTTCACCGTTTGCGGAAGGAAGTCTGAAGTAGAAAAAGTAGCAAAAGCATACATACTCAAGAGGGATCACCCGAAATTCAAAGGCAACTGCATTTCGGCAACCGGGGCATCGAAGTCGGAATGCCGCGAAACTCACCGAGTCAAAGCGTTTCGCCGTTTGCGGAAGGAAGTCTGATGTAGAACAAGTAGCAGAAGCATACATGCTCCACAGGGATCACCCGAAATTCAAAGGCAACTGAATTTCGGCAACCGGGACATGGAAGTCGGAATGCCGCAAAACTCCCCAAGTCAAAGCTTTTCACCGTTTGCGGAAGGAAGTCTGAAGTAGAAAAAGTAGCAGAAGCATACATGCTAAAGAGGGATCCCCCGAAATTCAAAGGCAACTGTATTTCGGAAACCGGGGCATCGAAGTCGGAATGCCGCGAAACTGACCGAGTCAAAGCGTTTCGCCGTTTGCGGAAGGAAGTCTGATGTAGAACAAGTAGCAGAAGCATACATGCTCAAGAGGGGTCACCCGAAATTAAAAGGCAACTGCATTTCAGCAACCGAGCATCGAAGTTGGAATGCCGCGAAACTCACCGAGTCAAAGCGTTTCGCTAATTGCGGAAGGAAGTCTGATGTAGAACAAGTAGCAAAAGCATACATGCTCCACAGGGATCACCCGAAATTCAAAGGCAACTGAATTTTGGCAACCGGGACATGGAAGTCGGAATGCCGCAAAACTCCCCAAGTCAAAGCTTTTCACCGTTTGCGGAAGGAAGTCTGAAGTAGAAAAAGTAGCAGAAGCATACATACTCAAGAGGGATCACCCGAAATTCAAAGGCAACTGCATTTCGGCAACCGGGGCATCGAAGTCTGAATGCCGCGAAACTCACCGAGTCAAAGCGTTTCGCCGTTTGCGGAAGGAAGTCTGATGTAGAACAAGTAGCAGAAGCATACATGCTCAAGAGGGGTCACCCAAAATTAAAAGGCAACTGCATTTCGGCAACCGGGCATCGAAGTTGGAATGCTGCGAAACTTGACACGACCAAAAGCTTGATGTCTTTTCCCAAGTGCAGGAGTGTCGAAGTAATAAATAACCCGGCAAGACCGGGGTCGAACCACAGAGAGGTTAATTGTATAAATTATAAATAACAAGACAACAACAACAACAACAACAACAACAATAACAATAATAATTATTATTATACTCAGTACGTGGCGTTGTTATACCTGAGAATGATCTAAAGATCGGGTCACAGGTTTCCAGCCTATATACTGAGTTTATGAAAAGATCAAATATATATATTATATAATATAAACAGAATGTAAATAATAATAATAATAATAATAATAATGAAAGCAGAAGATGAAGAAATTAATGAGCACTTTGAGATGAAAGATTAACGTAAGGATTAAACAATGATAAAAACAAATGTCAAGGTTAGAGGATCCACTAATGGTACTTCAAACAAGTATAATATAAACTCTTATTACTCAATTGGAAACCACACATAAAGGAGGTTCCAATCAGATTATAAATTGTTAACATGATTACATTAATTATCTTATTCGAATAAAGCTAATACTTGTAAATGTTGGCAGGCATTCATGATTATAACTTATGTTAACAACAAATCAAGTTCCTTTCATAGCTCAGGTGTCGGTTAAACCATACAGTATGGGCTATGAAAGTGCCAAGTATTTGTTGTACCAAATATTATACAACATAAATCTAGATTAACCATTTAACAAGCAAAGTATTAAAAGTGAACAAGATAACAAATATAAAACATGTTAGTATCCAACGTTAAGGTCCATGTAAGTTTATATTATACTTATTCTTACACCATTAGTGTACCCTTTTCACCTTGACATAATTAACTTAGCTGAACATAATGAAAGAAAGAAACATAAATGAGCAAGACAAGAACATAAATGAGAAAGAAGTTAACTAGACAAAGGAAAGGAAATGAAGTGCATAAACTTGATATTAATGAAAGCAAGACATAAGCAATACAAAGAGAGAAAGCAAGAGCATGATCTTGATCTGAACACCAAGATGCCTCAATACATGGTAAGTGCCTCCTTTTATAGGCCAAAATTTGGAACTATTGATTTGTTGACTAATTGATGAGTGGGTGGCCACATCTTGACTTGATAACAATCCTTATCTTCTTGTCTGGTCAAGACGTCATTGCTAACATCATAATTTGCCTAGAATCCTCAGGCATGTTCTAGGAAATTGTCTCAGCTTTCCAACAAAAAAAAGATGAGGTCATTTGGACTTCTAGAACTCAAGATATGGGCTGAACACTAAATAGTGTTTGGGCTGCAGGACAGCTTCGGACTTCTTCGTTGTTCCTTCAATTTGGACTTCAAAACGACCTTTTCAAATCTTGGGCTCCTCATGAAAGTTGTAGGCCTTTGTCTTACCTTTCCATCCATATAAAATGGACCTAAATCCGAAATCTAGAGCTCCAGATATGATCCAATTACCGAGCAATATTCCGGTTTGGACTGCACCGACATCTCTTTTCTAAGTTTGGCCATCTCTTTGTCCTTTCACTTTCAATACTTAAACTCATCAATCAATCCTTTTATTTATGTGATAGGCCTGCATATAAGATGAACATTTACCATAAATTAAGGTATCTTATAGTATCAAACTTGTTATTATAAAACATGCTTTGGTTAAGGAGTTATTGATACTTCAAGTGCAAAATGATGATATAAAACCTTGATAAACATGCACTTTTAAGTACTAATCAAAACTCACCGAGTCGAAGCGTTTCGCTAATTGCGGAAGGAAGTCTGAAGTAGAAAAAGTAGCAGAAGCATACATGCTAAAGAGGGATCCCCCGAAATTCAAAGGCAACTGAATTTCGGAAACCGGGGCATCGAAGTCGGAATGCCGCGAAACTCACCGAGTCAAAGCGTTTCGCCGTTTGCGGAAGGAAGTCTGATGTAGAACAAGTAGCAGAAGCATACATGCTCAAGAGGGGTCACCCAAAATTAAAAGGGAACTGGATTTTGGCAATCTGGGCATCGAAGTTGGAATGCCGCGAAACTCACCGAGTCAAAGCGTTCGCTAATTGCGGAAGGAAGTCTGATGTAGAACAAGTAGCAGAAGCATACATACTATAGAGGGATCTCCCGAAATTCAAATTGAACTGAATTTCGACAACAGGGGCATCGAAGTCGGATTGCCGCGAAACACACCGAGTCAAAGCGTTTCGCCGTTTGTGGAAGGAAGTCTGATGTAGAACAAGTAGCAGAAGCATACATGCTCAACAGGGATCACCCGAAATTCAAAGGCAATTGAATTTCGGCAACCGGGACATGGAAGTCGAAATGTCACAAAACTCACCGAGTCAAAGCGTTTCGCCGTTTGCGGAAGGAAGTCTCAAGTAGAAAAAGTAGCAAAAGCATACATGCTCAAGAGGGATCCCCGAAATTCAAAGGCAACTGAATTTCGGAAACCAGGGCATCGAAGTCGGAATGCCGCGAAACTCACCGAGTCAAAGCGTTTCGCCGTTTGCGGAAGGAAGTCTGATGTAGAACAAGTAGCAGAAGCATACATGCTCAAGAGGGGTCACCCGAAATTAAAAGGGAACTGGATTTCGGCAACCTGGGCATCGAAGTTGGAATGCCGCGAAACTCACCGAGTCAAAGCGTTCGCTAATTGCGGAAGGAAGTCTGATGTAGAACAAGTAGCAGAAGCATACATACTATAGAGGGATCTCCCGAAATTCAAAGGGAACTGAATTTCGACAACAGGGGCATCGAAGTCGGAATGCCGCGAAACTCACCGAGTCAAAGCGTTTCGCTAATTGCGGAAGGAAGTCTGATGTGGAACAAGTAGCAAAAGCATACATACTCAAGAGGGATCACCCGAAATTCAAAGGCAACTGAATTTCGGCAACTGGGGCATCGAAGTCGGAATGCCGCGAAACTCACCGAGTCAAAGCGTTTCGCCGTTTGCGGAAGGAAGTCTGATGTAGAACAAGTAGCAAAAGCATACATGCTCAACAGGGATCACCCGAAATTCAAAGGCAACTAAATTTCGGCAACCGGGACATGGAAGTCGGAATGCCGCAAAACTCCCCAAGTCAAAGCGTTTCACCGTTTGCGGAAGGAAGTCTGAAGTAGAAAACGTAGCAGAAGCATACGTGCTAAAGAGGGATCCCCCGAAATTCAAAGGCAACTGTATTTCGGAAACCGGGGCATCGAAGTCGGAATGCCGCGAAACTTACCGAGTCAAAGCGTTTCGCTGTTTGCGGAAGGAAGTCTGATGTAGAACAAGTAGCAGAAGCATACATGCTCAAGAGGGGTCACCCGAAATTAAAAGGCAACTGCATTTCGGCAACCGGGCATCGAAGTTGGAATGCCGCGAAACTCACCGAGTCAAAGCGTTTCGCTAATTGCGGAAGGAAGTCTGATGTAGATAAAGTAGCAAAAGCATACATACTCAAGAGGGATCACCCGAAATTCAAAGGCAACTGCATTTCGGCAACCGGGGCATCGAAGTCGGAATGCCGTAAAACTCACCGAATCAAAGCGTTTCGCTGTTTGCGGAAGGAAGTCTAAAGTAGAAAAAGTAGCAGAAGCATACATGCTCAAGAGGGATCACCCGAAATTCAAAGGCAGTAGAATTTCGGCAACCGGGACATGGAAGTCGGAATGCCGCAAAACTCACCTAGTCAAAGCGTTTCGCCGTTTTCGGAAGGAAGTCTGATGTAGAACAAGTAGCAGAAGCATACATGCTCAAGAGTGATAACCCGAAATTCGAAAGCAACTGAATTTCGAAAACCGGGGCATCGAAGTCGGAATGCCGCGAAACTTACCGAGTCAAAGCGTTTCGCTGTTTGCGGAAGGAAGTCTGATGTAGAACAAGTAGCAGAAGCATACATGCTCAAGAGGGGTCACCCGAAATTAAAAGGCAACTGCATTTCGGCAACCGGGCATCGAATTTGGAATGCCGCGAAACTCACCGAGTCAAAGCGTTTCGCTAATTGCGGAAGGAAGTGTGATGTAGAACAAGTAGCAGAAGCATACATGCTCAAGAGGGGTCACCCGAAATTAAAAGGGAACTGGATTTCGGCAACCTGGGCATCGAAGTTGGAATGCTGCGAAACTCACCGAGTCAAAGCGTTCGCTAATTGCGGAAGGAAGTCTGATGTAGAACAAGTAGCAGAAGCATACATACTATAGAGGGATCTCCCGAAATTCAAAGGGAACTGAATTTCGACAACAGGGGCATCGAAGTCGGAATGCCGCGAAACTCACCGAGTCAAAGCGTTTCGCTAATTGCGGAAGGAAGTCTGATGTGGAACAAGTAGCAAAAGCATACATACTCAAGAGGGATCACCCGAAATTCAAAGGCAACTGAATTTCGGCAACCGGGGCATCGAAGTCGGAATGCCGCGAAACTCACCGAGTCAAAGCGTTTCGCCGTTTGCGGAAGGAAGTCTGATGTAGAACAAGTAGCAAAAGCATACATGCTCAACAGGGATCACCCGAAATTCAAAGGCAACTAAATTTCGGCAACCGGGACATGGAAGTCGGAATGCCGCAAAACTCCCCAAGTCAAAGCGTTTCACCGTTTGCGGAAGGAAGTCTGAAGTAGAAAACGTAGCAGAAGCATACGTGCTAAAGAGGGATCCCCCGAAATTCAAAGGCAACTGTATTTCGGAAACCGGGGCATCGAAGTCGGAATGCCGCGAAACTTACCGAGTCAAAGCGTTTCGCTGTTTGCGGAAGGAAGTCTGATGTAGAACAAGTAGCAGAAGCATACATGCTCAAGAGGGGTCACCCGAAATTAAAAGGCAACTGCATTTCGGCAACCGGGCATCGAAGTTGGAATGCCGCGAAACTCACCGAGTCAAAGCGTTTCGCTAATTGCGGAAGGAAGTCTGATGTAGAACAAGTAGCAAAAGCATACATACTCAAGAGGGATCACCCGAAATTCAAAGGCAACTGCATTTCGGCAACCGGGGCATCGAAGTCGGAATGCCGTAAAACTCACCGAATCAAAGCGTTTCGCTGTTTGCGGAAGGAAGTCTAAAGTAGAAAAAGTAGCAGAAGCATACATGCTCAAGAGGGATCACCCGAAATTCAAAGGCAGTAGAATTTCGGCAACCGGGACATGGAAGTCGGAATGCCGCAAAACTCACCTAGTCAAAGCGTTTCGCCGTTTTCGGAAGGAAGTCTGATGTAGAACAAGTAGCAGAAGCATACATGCTCAAGAGTGATAACCCGAAATTCGAAAGCAACTGAATTTCGAAAACCGGGGCATCGAAGTCGGAATGCCGCGAAACTTACCGAGTCAAAGCGTTTCGCTGTTTGCGGAAGGAAGTCTGATGTAGAACAAGTAGCAGAAGCATACATGCTCAAGAGGGGTCACCCGAAATTAAAAGGCAACTGCATTTCGGCAACCGGGCATCGAATTTGGAATGCCGCGAAACTCACCGAGTCAAAGCGTTTCGCTAATTGCGGAAGGAAGTCTGATGTAGAACAAGTAGCAGAAGCATACATGCTCAAGAGGGGTCACCCGAAATTAAAAGGGAACTGGATTTCGGCAACCTGGGCATCGAAGTTGGAATGCCGCGAAACTCACCGAGTCAAAGCGTTCGCTAATTGCGGAAGGAAGTCTGATGTAGAACAAGTAGCAGAAGCATACATACTATAGAGGGATCTCCCGAAATTCAAAGGGAACTGGATTTCGGCAACCTGGGCATCGAAGTTGGAATGCCGCGAAACACACCGAGTCAAAGCGTTTCGCTAATTGCGGAAGGAAGTCTGATGTAGAACAAGTAGCAAAAGCATACATACTCAAGAGGGATCACCCGAAATTCAAAGGCAACTGAATTTCGGCAACCGGGGCATCGAAGTCGGAATGCCGCGAAACTCACTGAGTCAAAGCGTTTCGCCGTTTGCGGAAGGAAGTCTGATGTAGAACAAGTAGCAAAAGCATACATGCTCAACAGGGATCACCCGAAATTCAAAGGCAACTAAATTTCGGCAACCGGGACATGGAAGTCGGAATGCCGCAAAACTCCCCAAGTCAAAGCGTTTCACCGTTTGCGGAAGGAAGTCTGAAGTAGAAAAAGTAGCAGAAGCATACGTGCTAAAGAGGGATCCCCCGAAATTCAAAGGCAACTGTATTTCGGAAACCGGGGCATCGAAGTCGGAATGCCGCGAAACTTACCGAGTCAAAGCGTTTCGCTGTTTGCGGAAGGAAGTCTGATGTAGAACAAGTAGCAGAAGCATACATGCTCAAGAGGGGTCACCCGAAATTAAAAGGCAACTGCATTTCGGCAACCGGGCATCGAAGTTGGAATGCCGCGAAACTCACCGAGTCAAAGCGTTTCGCTAATTGCGGAAGGAAGTCTGATGTAGAACAAGTAGCAGAAGCATACATGCTCAAGAGGGGTCACCCGAAATTAAAAGGGAACTGGATTTCGGCAACCTGGGCATCGAAGTTGGAATGCCGCGAAACTCACCGAGTCAAAGCGTTCGCTAATTGCGGAAGGAAGTCTGATGTAGAACAAGTAGCAGAAGCATACATACTATAGAGGGATCTCCCGAAATTCAAAGGGAACTGGATTTCGGCAACCTGGGCATCGAAGTTGGAATGCCGCGAAACTCACCGAGTCAAAGCGTTTCGCTAATTGCGGAAGGAAGTCTGATGTAGAACAAGTAGCAAAAGCATACATACTCAAGAGGGATCACCCGAAATTCAAAGGCAACTGAATTTCGGCAACCGGGGCATCGAAGTCGGAATGCCGCGAAACTCACTGAGTCAAAGCGTTTCGCCGTTTGCGGAAGGAAGTCTGATGTAGAACAAGTAGCAAAAGCATACATGCTCAACAGGGATCACCCGAAATTCAAAGGCAACTAAATTTCGGCAACCGGGACATGGAAGTCGGAATGCCGCAAAACTCCCCAAGTCAAAGCGTTTCACCGTTTGCGGAAGGAAGTCTGAAGTAGAAAAAGTAGCAGAAGCATACGTGCTAAAGAGGGATCCCCCGAAATTCAAAGGCAACTGTATTTCGGAAACCGGGGCATCGAAGTCGGAATGCCGCGAAACTTACCGAGTCAAAGCGTTTCGCTGTTTGCGGAAGGAAGTCTGATGTAGAACAAGTAGCAGAAGCATACATGCTCAAGAGGGGTCACCCGAAATTAAAAGGCAACTGCATTTCGGCAACCGGGCATCGAAGTTGGAATGCCGCGAAACTCACCGAGTCAAAGCGTTTCGCTAATTGCGGAAGGAAGTCTGATGTAGAACAAGTAGCAAAAGCATACATACTCAAGAGGGATCACCCGAAATTCAAAGGCAACTGCATTTCGGCAACCGGGGCATCGAAGTCGGAATGCCGTAAAACTCACCGAATCAAAGCGTTTCGCTGTTTGCGGAAGGAAGTCTAAAGTAGAAAAAGTAGCAGAAGCATACATGTTCAAGAGGGATCACCCGAAATTCAAAGGCAGTAGAATTTCGGCAACAGGGACATGGAAGTCGGAATGCCGCAAAACTCACCTAGTCAAAGCGTTTCGCCGTTTTCGGAAAGAAGTCTGATGTAGAACAAGTAGCAGAAGCATACATGCTCAAGAGTGATAACCCGAAATTCGAAGGCAACTGAATTTCGAAAACCGGGGCATCGAAGTCGGAATGCCGCGAAACTTACCGAGTCAAAGCGTTTCGCTGTTTGCGGAAGGAAGTCTGATGTAGAACAAGTAGCAGAAGCATACATGCTCAAGAGGGGTCACCCGAAATTAAAAGGCAACTGCATTTCGGCAACCGGGCATCGAAGTTGGAATGCCGCGAAACTCACCGAGTCAAAGCGTTTCGCTAATTGCGGAAGGAAGTCTGATGTAGAACAAGTAGCAAAAGCATACATACTCAAGAGGGATCACCCGAAATTCAAAGGCAACTGCATTTCGGCAACCGGGGCATCGAAGTCGGAATGCCGTAAAACTCACCGAATCAAAGCGTTTCGCTGTTTGCGGAAGGAAGTCTAAAGTAGAAAAAGTAGCAGAAGCATACATGCTCAAGAGGGATCACCCGAAATTCAAAGGCAGTAGAATTTCGGCAACCGGGACATGGAAGTCGGAATGCCGCAAAACTCACCTAGTCAAAGCGTTTCGCCGTTTTCGGAAGGAAGTCTGATGTAGAACAAGTAGCAGAAGCATACATGCTCAAGAGTGATAACCCGAAATTCGAAGGCAACTGAATTTCGGAAACCGGGGCATCGAAGTCGAAATGCCGTGAAACTCACCGAGTCAAAGCGTTTCGCCATTTGCGGAAGGAAATCTGATGTAGAACAAGTAGCAGAAGCATACATGCTCAAAAGGGGTCACCCGAAATTAAAAGGCAACTGAATTTCGGCAACCGGTGCATCGAAGTTGGAATGCCGCGAAACTCACCGAGTCAAAGCGTTTCGCTAATTGCGGAAGGAAGTCTGATGTAGAACAAGTAGCAGAAGCATACATACTCAAGAGGGATCACCCGAAATTCAAAGGCAACTGAAATTCGGCAACCGAGGCATCGAAGTCGGAATGCCGCGAAACTCACCGAGTCAAAGCGTTTCGCCGTTTGCGGAAAGAAGTCTAAAGTAGAACGAGTAGCAGAGGAATACATGCTCAAGAGGGATCCCCGAAATTCAAAGGCAACTGAATTTCGGAAACCGGGGCATCGAAGTCGGAATGCCGCGAAACTCACAAAGTCAAAGCGTTTCGCCGTTTGCGGAAGGAAGTCTAATGTAGAGCAAGTAGCAGAAGCATACATGCTCAAGAGGGGTCACCCAAAATTAAAAGGGAACTGGATTTCGGCAACCGGGGCATCGAAGTCGAAATGCCGCGAAACTCACCGAGTCAAACCTTTTCGCCATTTGTGGAAGGTAGTCTGATGTAGAACAAGTAGCAGAAGCATACATGCTCAACAGGGATCACCCGAAATTCAAAGGCAACTGAAATTCGGCAACCGAGGCATCGAAGTCGGAATGCCGCGAAACTCACCGAGTCAAAGCGTTTCGCCGTTTGCGGAAAGAAGTCTGAAGTAGAACGAGTAGCAGAGGAATACATGCTCAAGAGGGATCCCCGAAATTCAAAGGCAACTGAATTTCGGAAACCGGGGCATCGCAGTCGGAATGCCGCGAAACTCACAAAGTCTAAGCGTTTCGCCGTTTGCGGAAGGAAGTCTAATGTAGAGCAAGTAGCAGAAGCATACATGCTCAAGAGGGGTCACCCAAAATTAAAAGGGAACTGGATTTCGGCAACCGGGGCATCGAAGTTGGAATGCCGCGAAACTCACCGAGTCAAAGCGTTTCGCTAATTGCGGAAGGAAGTCTGATGTAGAACAAGTAGCAGAAGCATACATACTCAAGAGGGATCACCCGAAATTCAAAGGGAACTGAATTTCGGCATCAGGGGCATCGAAGTCGGAATGCCGCAAAACTCACGGAATCAAAGCGTTTCGCTGTTTGCGGAAGGAAGTCTAAAGTAGAAAAAGTAGCAGAAGCATACATGCTCAAGAGGGATCACCCGAAATTCAAAGGCAGTAGAACTTCGGCAACCAGGACATGGAAGTCGGAATGCCGCAAAACTCACCTAGTCAAAGCGTTTCGCCATTTTCGGAAGGAAGTCTGATGTAGAACAAGTAGCAGAAGCATACATGCTCAAGAGTGATAACCCGAAATTCAAAGGCAACTGAATTTCGGAAACCGGGGCATCGAAGTCGCAATGCCGCAAAACTCACCGAGTCAAAGCGTTTCGCCGTTTGTGGAAGGAAGTCTGATGTAGAACAAGTAGCAGAAGCATACATGCTCAAGAGGGGTCACCCGAAATTAAAAGGGAACTGGATTTCGGCAACCGGGGCATCGAAGTTGGAATGTCGCGAAACTCACCGAGTCAAATCGTTTCGCTAATTGCGGAAGGAAGTCTTATGTAGACCAAGTAGCAGAACCATACATACCCAAGAGGGATCTCCCGAAATTCAAAGGGAACTGAATTTCGGCAACAGGGGCATCGAAGTCGAAATGCCGCGAACCTCACCGAGTCAAACCTTTTCGCCATTTGTGGAAGGAAGTCTGATGTAGAACAAGTAGCAAAAGCATACATGCTCAAGAGGGATCACCCAAAATTCAAAGGCAACTGAATTTCGGCAACTAGGGCATCGAAGTCGGAATGCCGCGAACCTCACCGAGTCAAACCTTTTCGGCAACAAGGGCAATTTCGGCAACAGGGGAATTTCGGCAACAGGGGCATCGAAGTCGAAATGCCGCGAACCTCACCGAGTCAAACCTTTTCGCCATTTGTGGAAGGAAGTCTGATGTAGAACAAGTAGCAAAAGCATACATGCTCAAGAGGGATCACCCAAAATTCAAAGGCAACTGAATTTCGGCAACTGGGGCATCGAAGTCGGAATGCCGCGAAACTCACCGAATCAAAGCGTTTCGCCGTTTGCGGAAGGAAGTCTGATGTAGAACAAGTAGCAGAAGCATACATGCTCAAGAGGGGTCACCCGAAATTAAAAGGCAACTGAATTTTGGCAACCGAGGCATCGAAGTCGAAATGCCGCCAAAACTCACCGAGTCAAAGCATTTCGCTAATTGCGGAAGGAAGTCTGATGTAGAACAAGTAGCAGAAGCATACATGCTCAAGAGGGATCTCCCGAAATTCAAAGGGAACTGAATTTCGGCAACAGGGGCATCAAAGTAGGAATGCCGCGAAACTCACCGAGTCAAACCTTTTCGGCATTTGTGGAAGGAATTCTGATGTAGAACAAGTAGTAGAAGCATACATGCTCAAGAGGGATCACCCAAAATTCAAAGGCAACCGAATTCCGGCAACCGGGGCTTCGAAGTCAGAATGCCGCGAAACTCACCGAGTCAAAGCGTTTCACCGTTTGTGGAAGGAAGTCAGATGTTGAACAAGTAGCAGAAGCATACATGCTCAAACGGGATCGCCCGAAATTCAAAGGCAACTTAATTTCGGCAAACGGGGCATCGAAGTCGAAATGCCGCGAAACTCACCGAGTCAAACCTTTTCGCCGTTTGCGGAAGGAAGTCTGATGTAGAACAAGTAGCAGAAGCATACATGCTCAAGAGGGATCACCCCAAATTCAAAGGCAACTGAAGTTCGGCAACCGGGGCATCGAAGTCGGAATGCCGCGAAACTCATCGAGTAAAAGCATTTTGCAGTTTGTGGAAGGACGTCTGATGTAGAACAAGTAGAAGAAGCATACATGCTCAAGATGGATCACTCGAAATTCAACGGCAACTGAATTTCGGGAACTGGGGCATCAAAGTCGGAATGCCGCGAAACTCACCGAGTCAAAGCATTTCGCAGTTTGCGGAAGGAAGTCTGATGTAGAACAAGTAGCAGAAGCTTACATGCTCAAGAGGGATCACCCGAAATTAAAAGGCAACTGAATTTCGGCAACCGAGGCATCGAAGTCGAAATGCCGCCAAAACTCACCGAGTCAAAGCATTTCGCTAATTGCGGAAGGAAGTCTGATGTAGAACAAGTAGCAGAAGCATACATGCTCAAGAGGGATCTCCCGAAATTCAAAGGGAACTGAATTTCGGCAACAGGGGCATCAAAGTTGGAATGCCGCGAAACTCACCGAGTCAAACCTTTTCGCCGTTTGCGGAAGGAAGTCTGATGTAGAACAAGTAGCAGAAGCATACATGCTCAATAGGGATCACCCGAAATTAAAAGGCAGTAGAATTTCGGCAACCGGGGCATCGAAGTCGGACTACCACGAAACTCACCGAGTCAAAGCGTTTCGCCGTTTTCGGAAGGAAGTCTGATGTAGAACAAGTAGCAAAAGCATACATGCTCAAGAGGGATCACCCGAAATTCAAAGGCAACTGAAATTCGACAACCGGGGCATCGACGTCAAAATACCGCGAAACTCACCGAGTCAAAGCGTTTCGCTAATTGCGGAAGGAAGTCTGATGTAGAACAAGTAGCAGAACCATACATACCCAAGAGGGATCTCCCGAAATTCAAAGGGAACTGAATTTCGGCAACAGGGGCATCGAAGTCGAAATGCCGCGAAACTCACCGAGTCAAACCTTTTCGCCATTTGTGGAAGGAAGTCTGATGTAGAACAAGTAGCAAAAGCATACATGCTCAAGAGGGATCACCCAAAATTCAAAGGCAACTGAATTTCGGCAACTGGGGCATGGAAGTCGGAATGCCGCGAAACTCACCGAGTCAAAGCGTTTCGCCGTTTGCGGAAGGAAGCCTGATGTAGAACAAGTAGCAGAAGCATACATGCTCAAGAGGGATAACCCGAAATTCAAAGGCAACAGAATTTCGGCAACCGGGGCATCCAAGTCGGAATGCCGCGAAACTAACCGATTCAAAGCGTTTCGCCGTTTTGCGGAAGGAAGTCTGATGTAGAACAAGTACCAGAAGCATACATGCTCAATAGGGATCACCCGAAATTCAAAGGCAGTAGAATTTCGGCAACCGGGGCATCGAAGTCGGACTACCACGAAACTCACCGAGTCAAAGCGTTTCGCCGTTTTCGGAAGGAAGTCTGATGTAGAACAAGTAGCAAAAGCATACATGCTCAAGAGGGATCACCCGAAATTCAAAGGCAACTGAAATTCGACAACCGGGGCATCGACGTCAGAATACCGCGAAACTCACCGAGTCAAAGCGTTTCGCTAATTGCGGAAGGAAGTCTGATGTAGAACAAGTAGCAAAACCATACATACCCAAGAGGGATCTCCCGAAATTCAAAGGGAACTGAATTTCGGCAACAGGGGCATCGAAGTCGAAATGCCGCGAAACTCACCGAGTCAAACCTTTTCGCCATTAGTGGAAGGAAGTCTGATGTAGAACAAGTAGCAAAAGCATACATGCTCAAGAGGGATCACCCAAAATTCAAAGGCAACTGAATTTCGGCAACTGGGGCATGGAAGTCGGAATGCCGCGAAACTCACCGAGTCAAAGCGTTTCGCCGTTTGCGGAAGGAAGCCTGATGTAGAACAAGTAGCAGAAGCATACATGCTCAAGAGGGGTCACCCGAAATTAAAAGGCAACTAAATTTCGGCAACCGAGGCATCGAAGTCGGAATGCCGCGAAACTCACCGAGTCAAAGCATTTCGCTAATTGCGGAAGGAAGTCTGATGTAGAACAAGTAGCAGAAGCATACATGCTCAAGAGGGATCTCCCGAAATTCAAAGGGAACTGAATTTCGGCAACAGGGGCATCAAAGTTGGAATGCCGCGAAACTCACCGAGTCAAACCTTTTCGCCATTTGCGGAAGGAAGTCTGATGTTGAACAAGTAGTAGAAGCATACATGCTCAAGAGGGGTCACCCAAAATTCAAAGGCAACTGAATTTCGGCAACCGGGGCTTCGAAGTCGGAATGCCGCGAAACTCACCGAGTCAAAGCGTTTCACCGTTTCTAGAAGGAACTCGGATGTTGAACAAGTAGCAGAAGCATACATGCTCAAAAGGGATCGCCCGAAATTCAAAGGCAACTTAATTTCGGCAAACGGGGCATCGAAGTTGAAATGCCGCGAAACTCACCGAGTCAAACCTTTTCACCGTTCGCGGAAGGAAGTCTAATGTAGAACAAGTAGGAGAAGCATACATGCTCAAGAGGGATCACCCCAAATTCAAAGGCAACTGAAGTTCGGCAACCGGGGCATCGAAGTCGGAATGCCGCGAAACTCATCGAGTCAAAGCATTTTGCAGTTTGTGGAAGGACGTCTGATGTAGAACAAGTAGAAGAAGCATACATGCTCAAGATGGATCACCCGAAATTCAAAGGCAACTGAATTTCGGCAACTGGGGCATCAAAGTCGGAATGCCGCGAAACTTACCGAGTCAAAGCGTTTCGCCTTTTGCGGAAGGAAGTCTGATGTAGAACAAGAAGCAGAAGCATACATGCTCAAGAGGGATCACCCGAAATTAAAAGGCAACTGAATTTCGGCAACCGGGGCATCGAAGTCGGACTGTCGCGAAACTCACCGAGTCACACTATTTCGTCGTTTGCGGAAGGAAGTCTGATGTAGAACAAGTAGCAGAAGCATACATGCTCAAGAGGGATAACCCGAAATTCAAAGGCAACAAAATTTCGGCAACCGGGGCATCAAAGTTGGAATGCCGCGAAACTCACCGATTCAAAGCATTTCGCCGTTTGCGGAAGGAAGTCTGATGTATAACAAGTAGTAGAAGCATACATGCTCAAGAGGGATCGCCCGAAATTAAAAGGCAACTGAAATTCGACAACCGGGGCAACGACATCGGAAGGCCGCGAAACTCACCGAGTCAAAGCATTTCGCCGTTTTGCGGAAGGAAGTCTGATGTAGAACAAGTAGCAGAAGCATACATGCTTAAGAGGGATCACCCGAAATTCAAAGGTAGTAGAATTTCAGCAACCGGGGCATCGAAGTCGGACTGCCGCAAAATTCACCGAGTGAAAGCGTTTCGCCGTTTTCGGAAGGAAGTCTGATGTAGAACAAGTAGCAAAAGCATACATGCTCAAGAGTGATAACCCGAAATTCAAAGGCAACTAAATTTCATCAACCAGGGCATCAAAGTCGGAATGCCGCGAAACTCACCGATTCAAAGCGTTTCGCCGTTTGCGGAAGGAAGTCTTATGTAGAACAAGTAGCAGAAGCATACATGCTCAAGAGGGATCACCCGAAATTCAAAGGCAACTGAAATTCGACATCCGGGGCATCGACGTCAGAATGCCGCAAAACTCACCGAGTCAAAGCGTTTAGTCATTTGTGGAAGGAAGTCTGATGTAGAACAAGTAGCAGAAGCATACATGCTCAAGAGGGATCTCCCGAAATTCAAAGGGAACTGAATTTCGGCAACAGGGGCATCGAAGTCGAAATGCCGCGAAACTCACCGAGTCAAACCTTTTCGCCATTTGTGGAAGGAAGTCTGATGTAGAACACGTAGTAGAAGCATACATGCTCGAGAGGGATCACCCAAAATTTAAAGGCAACAGAATTTCCGCAACCGGGGCTTCGAAGTAGGAATGCCGCGAAACTCACCGAGTCAAACCTTTTCGCCATTTGCGGAAGGAAGTCTGATGTAGAACAAGGAGAAGAAGCATACATGCTCAATATGGATCACCCGAAATTCAAAGGCAACTGAATTTCGGCAACTAGGGCATCAAAGTCGGAATGCCGCGAAATTCATCGAGTCAAAGCGTTTCGCAGTTTGCGGAAGGAAGTCTGATGTAGAACAAGTAGCAGAAGCATACATGCTCAAGAGGGGTCACCCGAAATTAAAAGGGAACTGGATTTCGGCAACCGGGGCATCGAAGTGGGAATGCCGCGAAACTCACCGAGTCAAAGCGTTCGCTAATTGCGGAAGGAAGTCTGATGTAGAACAAGTAGCAGAAGCATACATGCTCAAGATGGATCCCCGAAATTCAAAGGCAACTGAATTTCGGCAACTGGGGCATCAAAGTCGGAATGCCGCGAAACTCACGGAGTCAAAGCGTTTCGCAGTTTGCGGAAGGAAGTCTGATGTAGAACAAGTTGCAGAAGCATACATGCTCAAGAGGGCTCACTCGAAATTAAAAGGCAACTGAATTTCGGTAACCGGGGCATCGAAGTCGGACTGCCGCGAAACTCACCGAGTCAAACCGTTTTGCCGTTTGCGGAAGGAAGTCTGATGTAGAACAAGTAGCAGAAGCATACATGCTCAAGAGGGATAACCTGAAATTCAAAGGCAACAGAATTTCGGCAACCGAGGCATCGAAGTCGGAATGCCGCGAAACTCACCGATTCAAAGCGTTTCGCCGTTTGCGGAAGGAAGTCTTATGTAGAACAAGTAGCAGAAGCATACATGCTCAAGAGGGATCACCCGAAATTCAAAGGCAACTGAAATTCGACAACCGAGGCATCGAAGTCAGAATACCGCGAAACTCACCGAGTCAAAGCGTTTCGCTAATTGCGGAAGGAAGTCTGATGTAGAACAAGTAGCAGACCCATACATACCCAAGAGGGATCTCCCGAAATTCAAAGGGAACTGAATTTCGGCAACAGGGGCATCGAAGTCGAAATGCCGCGAAACTCACCGAGTCAAACCTTTTCGCCATTTGTGGAAGGAAGTCTGATGTAGAACAAGTAGCAAAAGCATACATGCCCAAGAGGGATCTCCCGAAATTCAAAGGGAACTGAATTTCAGCAACAGGAGCATCGAAGTCGAAATGCCGCGAAACTCACCGAGTCAAACCTTTTCGCCATTTGTGGAAGGAAGCCTGATGTAGAACAAGTAGCAGAAGCATACATGCTCAAGAGGGGTCACCCGAAATTAAAAGGCAACTGAATTTCGGCAACAGGGGCATCGAAGTCGAAATGCCGCGAAACTCACCGAGTCAAACATTTTCGCCATTTGTGGAAGGAAGTCTGATGTAGAACAAGTAGCAAAAGCATACATGCTCAAGAGGGATCACCCAAAATTCAAAGGCAACTGAATTTCGGCAACTGGGGCATGGAAGTCGGAATGCCGCGAAACTCATCGAGTCAAAGCGTTTCGCCATTTGCGGAAGGACGTCTGATGTAGAATAAGTAGAAGAAGCATACATGCTCAAGAGGGATCTCCCGAAATTCAAAGGGAACTGAATTTCGGCAACAGGGGCATCAAAGTTGGACTGCCGCGAAACTCACCGAGTCAAACCGTTTCGCCGTTTGCGGAAGGAGGTCTGATGTAGAACAAGTAGCAGAAGCATACATGCTCAAAAGGGATAACCCGAAATTCAAAGGCAACAGAATTTCGGCAACCGGGGCATCCAAGTCGGAATGCCGCGAAACTCACCGATTCAAAGCGTTTCGCCGTTTGCGGAAGGAAGTCTGATGTATAACAAGTAGTAGAAGCATACATGCTCAAGAGGGATCGCCCGAAATTTAAAGGCAATTGAAATTCAATAACCGGGGCAACGACGTCGGAATGCCGCGAAACTCACCGAGTCAAAGCGTTTCGCCGTTTTGCGGAAGGAAGTTTGATGTAGAACAAGTAGTAGAAGCATACATGCTTAAGAGGGATCACCCGAAATTCAAAGGCAGTAGAATTTCGGCAACCGGGGCATCGAAGTCGGACTACGGCGAAACTCACCGATTTAAAGCGTTTTGCCGTTTTCGGAAGGAAGTCTGATGCAGAACAAGTAGCAAAAGCATACATGCTCAATAGGGATCACCCGAAATTCAGAGGCAACTGAAATTCGACAACCGGGGCATCAACGTCAGAATGCCGCGAAACTCACTGAGTCAAAGCGTTTCGTCGTTTGTGGAAGGAAGTCTGATGTAGAACAAGTAGCTGAAGCATACATGCTTAAGAGGGGTCACCCGAAATTAAAAGGCAACTGCATTTCGGCAACCGTGGCATCGAAGTAGGAATGCCGCGAAACTCACTGAGTCAAAGCGTTTCGCTAATTGCGGAAGAAAGTCTGATGTAGAACAAGTAGCAGAACCATACATACCCAATAGGGATCTCCCGAAATTCAAAGGGAACTGAATTTCGGCAACAGGGGCATCGAAGTCGAAATGCCGCGAAACTCACCGAGTCAAACCTTTTCGCCATTTGTGGAAGGAAGTCTGATGTAGAACAAGTAGCAAAAGAATACATGCTCAAGAGGGATCACCCAAAATTCAAAGGCAACTGAATTTCGGCAACTGGGGCATCGAGGTCGGAATGCCGCGAAACTCACCGAGTCAAAGCGTTTCGCCGTTTGTGGAAGGAAGTCTAATGTAGAACAAGTAGCAGAAGCATACATGCTCAAGAGGGGTCACCCGAAATTAAAAGGCAACTGAATTTCGGCAACCGAGGCATCGAAGTCGGAATGCCGCGAAACTCACCGAGTCAAAGCATTTCGCTAATTGCGGAAGGAAGTCTGATGTAGAACAAGTAGCAGAAGCATACATGCTCAAGAGGGGTCACCCGAAATTAAAAGGCAACTGAATTTCGGCAACCGAGGCATCAAAGTCAGAATGCCACGAAACTCACCGAGTCAAAGCATTTCGCTAATTGCGGAAGGAAGTCTGATGTTGAATAAGTAGCAGAAGCATACATGCTCAAGAGGGATCTCCCGAAATTCAAAGGGAACTGAATTTCGGCAACAAGGGCATCAATGTTGGAATGCCGCGAAACTCACCGAGTCAAACCTTTTCGCCATTTGCGGAAGGAAGTCTGATGTAGAACAAGCAGTAGAAGCATACATGCTCAAGAGGGATCACCCAAAATTCAAAGGCAACAGAATTTCGGCACCCGGGGCATCCAAGTCGGAAAGCAGCGAAACTCACCGATTCAAAGCGTTTCGCCGTTTGCGGAAGGAAGTCTGATGAATAACAAGTAGTTGAAGCATACATGCTCAAGAGGGATCGCCTGAAATTAAAAGGCAACTGAAATTCGACAACCGGGGCATCGACGTCGGAATGCCGCGAAACTCACCGAGTCAAAGCGTTTCGCCATTTTGCGGAAGGAAGTTTGATGTAGAACAAGTAGCAGAAGCATACATGCTCAAGTGGGATCACCCGAAATTCAAAGGCAGTAGAATTTCGGCAACCGGGGCATCGAAGTCGGACTACCGCGAAACTCACCGATTTAAAGCGTTTTGCCGTTTTCGGAAGGAAGTCTGATGTAGAACAAGTAGCAAAAGCATACATGCTCAATAGGGATCACCCAAAATTCAAAGGCAACTGAAATTCGGCAACCGGGGCATCGACATCAGAATGCCGCGAAATTCACCGAGTCAAAGCGTTTCGTCGTTTGCGGAAGGAAGTCTGATGTAGAACAAGTAGCCGAAGCATACATGCTTAAGAGGGGTCAACCGAAATTAAAAGGCAACTGAATTTCGGCAACCGTGGCATCGAAGTAGGAATGCCGCGAAACTCACCGAGTCAAAGCGTTTCGCTAATTGCGGAAGAAAGTCTGATGTAGAACAAGTAGCAGAACCATACATACCCAAGAGGGATCTCCCGAAATTCAAAGGGAACTAAATTTCGACAACAGGGGCATCGAAGTCGGAATGCTGCGAAACTCACCGAGTCAAACCTTTTCGCCATTTGTGGAAGGAAGTCTGATGTAGAACAAGTAGCAAAAGAATACATGCTCAAGAGGGATCACCCAAAATTCAAAGGCAACTGAATTTCGGCAACTGGGGCATCGAGGTCGGAATGCCGCGAAACTCACCGAGTAAAAGCGTTTCGCCGTTTGCGGAAGGAAGTCTGATGTAGAACAAGTAGCAGAAGCATACATGCTTAAGAGGGGTCACCCGAAATTCAAAGGCAACTGAATTTTGGCAACCGAGGCATCGAAGTCGGAATGCCGCGAAACTCACCGAGTCAAATCATTTCGCTAATTGCGGAAGGAAGTCTGATGTAGAATAAGTAGCAGAAGCATACATGCTCAAGAGTGATAACCTGAAATTCAAAGGCAACTAAATTTCGGCAATCGGGGCATCAAAGTCGGAATGCCGCGAAACTCACCGATTCAAAGCGTTTCGCCATTTGCGGAAGGAAGTCTTATGTAGAACAAGTAGCAGAAGCATACATGCTCAAGAGGGATCACCCGAAATTCAAAGGCAATTGAAATTCGACAACCGGGGCATCGACGTCAGAATACCGCGAAACTCACCGAGTCAAAGCGTTTCGCTAATTGCGGAAGGAAGTCTGATGTAGAACAAGTAGCAGACCCATACATACCCAAGAGGGATCTCCCGAAATTCAAAGGGAACTGATTTCGGCAACAGGGGCATCGAAGTCGAAATGCCGCGAAACTCACCGAGTCAAACCTTTTCGCCATTTGTGGAAGGAAGTCTGATGTAGAACAAGTAGCAAAAGCATACATGCTCAAGAGGGATCACCCAAAATTCCAAGGCAACTGAATTTCGGCAACTGGGGCATGGAAGTCGAAATGCCGCGAAACTCACCGAGTCAAAGCGTTTCGCCATTTGCGGAAGGAAGCCTGATGTAGAACAAGTAGCAGAAGCATACATGCTCAAGAGGGGTCACCCGAAATTAAAAGGCAACTGAATTTCGGCAACAGGGGCATCAAAGTCGAAATGCCGCCAAACTCACCGAGTCAAACATTTTCGCCATTTGTGGAAGGAAGTCTGATGTAGAACAAGTAGCAAAAGCATACATGCTCAAGAGGGGTCACCCGAAATTAAAAGGCAACTGAATTTCGGCAACAGGGGCATCGAAGTCGAAATGCCGCGAAACTCACCGAGTCAAACATTTTCGCCATTTGTGGAAGGATGTCTGATGTAGAACAAGTAGCAAAAGCATACATGCTTAAGAGGGGTCACCCGAAATTCAAAGGCAACTGAATTTTGGCAACCGAGGCATCGAAGTCGGAATGCCGCGAAACTCACCGAGTCAAATCATTTCGCTAATTGCGGAAGGAAGTCTGATGTAGAATAAGTAGCAGAAGCATACATGCTCAAGAGTGATAACCTGAAATTCAAAGGCAACTAAATTTCGGCAAGCGGGGCATCAAAGTCGGAATGCCGCGAAACTCACCGATTCAAAGCGTTTCGCCGTTTGCGGAAGGAAGTCTTATGTAGAACAAGTAGCAGAAGCATACATGCTCAAGAGGGATCACCCGAAATTCAAAGGCAACTGAAATTCGACAACCGGGGCATCGACGTCAGAATACCGCGAAACTCACCGAGTCAAAGCGTTTCGCTAATTGCGGAAGGAAGTCTGATGTAGAACAAGTAGCAGACCCATACATACCCAAGAGGGATCTCCCGAAATTCAAAGGGAACTGAATTTCGGCAACAGGGGCATCGAAGTCGAAATGCCGCGAAACTCACCGAGTCAATCCTGTTCGCCATTTGTGGAAGGAAGTCTGATGTAGAACAAGTAGCAAAAGCATACATGCTCAAGAGGGATCACCCAAAATTCCAAGGCAACTGAATTTCGGCAACTGGGGCATGGAAGTCGGAATGCCGCGAAACTCACCGAGTCAAAGCGTTTCGCCATTTGCGGAAGGAAGCCTGATGTAGAACAAGTAGCAGAAGCATACATGCTCAAGAGGGGTCACCCGAAATTAAAAGGCAACTGAATTTCGGCAACAGGGGCATCGAAGTCGAAATGCCGCGAAACTCACCGAGTCAAACATTTTCGCCATTTGTGGAAGGAAGTCTGATGTAGAACAAGTAGCAAAAGCATACATGCTCAAGAGGGATCACCCAAAATTCAAAGGCAACTGAATTTCGGCAACTAGGGCATGGAAGTCGGAATGCCGCGAAACTCACCGAGTCAAAGTGTTTCGCCATTTGCGGAAGGACGTCTGATGTAGAACAAGTAGAAGAAGCATACATGCTCAAGAGGGATCTCCCGAAATTCAAAGGGAACTGAATTTCGGCAACAGGGGCATCAAAGTTGGACTGCCGCGAAACTCACCGAGTCAAACCGTTTCGCCGTTTGCGGAAGGAGGTCTGATGTAGAACAAGTAGCAGAAGCATACATGCTCAAGAGGGATAACCTGAAATTCAAAGGCAACAGAATTTCGGCAACCGAGGCATCGAAGTCGGAATGCCGCGAAACTCACCGATTCAAAGCGTTTCGCCGTTTGCGGAAGGAAGTCTTATGTAGAACAAGTAGCAGAAGCATACATGCTCAAGAGGGATCACCCGAAATTCAAAGGCAACTGAAATTCGACAACCGAGGCATCGAAGTCAGAATACCGCGAAACTCACCGAGTCAAAGCGTTTCGCTAATTGCGGAAGGAAGTCTGATGTAGAACAAGTAGCAGACCCATACATACCCAAGAGGGATCTCCCGAAATTCAAAGGGAACTGAATTTCGGCAACAGGGGCATCGAAGTCGAAATGCCGCGAAACTCACCGAGTCAAACCTTTTCGCCATTTGTGGAAGGAAGTCTGATGTAGAACAAGTAGCAAAAGCATACATGCCCAAGAGGGATCTCCCGAAATTCAAAGGGAACTGAATTTCAGCAACAGGAGCATCGAAGTCGAAATGCCGCGAAACTCACCGAGTCAAACCTTTTCGCCATTTGTGGAAGGAAGCCTGATGTAGAACAAGTAGCAGAAGCATACATGCTCAAGAGGGGTCACCCGAAATTAAAAGGCAACTGAATTTCGGCAACAGGGGCATCGAAGTCGAAATGCCGCGAAACTCACCGAGTCAAACATTTTCGCCATTTGTGGAAGGAAGTCTGATGTAGAACAAGTAGCAAAAGCATACATGCTCAAGAGGGATCACCCAAAATTCAAAGGCAACTGAATTTCGGCAACTGGGGCATGGAAGTCGGAATGCCGCGAAACTCATCGAGTCAAAGCGTTTCGCCATTTGCGGAAGGACGTCTGATGTAGAATAAGTAGAAGAAGCATACATGCTCAAGAGGGATCTCCCGAAATTCAAAGGGAACTGAATTTCGGCAACAGGGGCATCAAAGTTGGACTGCCGCGAAACTCACCGAGTCAAACCGTTTCGCCGTTTGCGGAAGGAGGTCTGATGTAGAACAAGTAGCAGAAGCATACATGCTCAAAAGGGATAACCCGAAATTCAAAGGCAACAGAATTTCGGCAACCGGGGCATCCAAGTCGGAATGCCGCGAAACTCACCGATTCAAAGCGTTTCGCCGTTTGCGGAAGGAAGTCTGATGTATAACAAGTAGTAGAAGCATACATGCTCAAGAGGGATCGCCCGAAATTTAAAGGCAATTGAAATTCAATAACCGGGGCAACGACGTCGGAATGCCGCGAAACTCACCGAGTCAAAGCGTTTCGCCGTTTTGCGGAAGGAAGTTTGATGTAGAACAAGTAGTAGAAGCATACATGCTTAAGAGGGATCACCCGAAATTCAAAGGCAGTAGAATTTCGGCAACCGGGGCATCGAAGTCGGACTACGGCGAAACTCACCGATTTAAAGCGTTTTGCCGTTTTCGGAAGGAAGTCTGATGCAGAACAAGTAGCAAAAGCATACATGCTCAATAGGGATCACCCGAAATTCAGAGGCAACTGAAATTCGACAACCGGGGCATCAACGTCAGAATGCCGCGAAACTCACTGAGTCAAAGCGTTTCGTCGTTTGTGGAAGGAAGTCTGATGTAGAACAAGTAGCTGAAGCATACATGCTTAAGAGGGGTCACCCGAAATTAAAAGGCAACTGCATTTCGGCAACCGTGGCATCGAAGTAGGAATGCCGCGAAACTCACTGAGTCAAAGCGTTTCGCTAATTGCGGAAGAAAGTCTGATGTAGAACAAGTAGCAGAACCATACATACCCAATAGGGATCTCCCGAAATTCAAAGGGAACTGAATTTCGGCAACAGGGGCATCGAAGTCGAAATGCCGCGAAACTCACCGAGTCAAACCTTTTCGCCATTTGTGGAAGGAAGTCTGATGTAGAACAAGTAGCAAAAGAATACATGCTCAAGAGGGATCACCCAAAATTCAAAGGCAACTGAATTTCGGCAACTGGGGCATCGAGGTCGGAATGCCGCGAAACTCACCGAGTCAAAGCGTTTCGCCGTTTGTGGAAGGAAGTCTAATGTAGAACAAGTAGCAGAAGCATACATGCTCAAGAGGGGTCACCCGAAATTAAAAGGCAACTGAATTTCGGCAACCGAGGCATCGAAGTCGGAATGCCGCGAAACTCACCGAGTCAAAGCATTTCGCTAATTGCGGAAGGAAGTCTGATGTAGAACAAGTAGCAGAAGCATACATGCTCAAGAGGGGTCACCCGAAATTAAAAGGCAACTGAATTTCGGCAACCGAGGCATCAAAGTCGGAATGCCACGAAACTCACCGAGTCAAAGCATTTCGCTAATTGCGGAAGGAAGTCTGATGTTGAATAAGTAGCAGAAGCATACATGCTCAAGAGGGATCTCCCGAAATTCAAAGGGAACTGAATTTCGGCAACAAGGGCATCAATGTTGGAATGCCGCGAAACTCACCGAGTCAAACCTTTTCGCCATTTGCGGAAGGAAGTCTGATGTAGAACAAGCAGTAGAAGCATACATGCTCAAGAGGGATCACCCAAAATTCAAAGGCAACAGAATTTCGGCACCCGGGGCATCCAAGTCGGAATGCAGCGAAACTCACCGATTCAAAGCGTTTCGCCGTTTGCGGAAGGAAGTCTGATGAATAACAAGTAGTTGAAGCATACATGCTCAAGAGGGATCGCCTGAAATTAAAAGGCAACTGAAATTCGACAACCGGGGCATCGACGTCGGAATGCCGCGAAACTCACCGAGTCAAAGCGTTTCGCCATTTTGCGGAAGGAAGTTTGATGTAGAACAAGTAGCAGAAGCATACATGCTCAAGTGGGATCACCCGAAATTCAAAGGCAGTAGAATTTCGGCAACCGGGGCATCGAAGTCGGACTACCGCGAAACTCACTGATTTAAAGCGTTTTGCCGTTTTCGGAAGGAAGTCTGATGTAGAACAAGTAGCAAATGCATACATGCTCAATAGGGATCACCCAAAATTCAAAGGCAACTGAAATTCGGCAACCGGGGCATCGACATCAGAATGCCGCGAAATTCACCGAGTCAAAGCGTTTCGTCGTTTGCGGAAGGAAGTCTGATGTAGAACAAGTAGCCGAAGCATACATGCTTAAGAGGGGTCAACCGAAATTAAAAGGCAACTGAATTTCGGCAACCGTGGCATCGAAGTAGGAATGCCGCGAAACTCACCGAGTCAAAGCGTTTCGCTAATTGCGGAAGAAAGTCTGATGTAGAACAAGTAGCAGAACCATACATACCCAAGAGGGATCTCCCGAAATTCAAAGGGAACTGAATTTCGACAACAGGGGCATCGAAGTCGGAATGCTGCGAAACTCACCGAGTCAAACCTTTTCGCCATTTGTGGAAGGAAGTCTGATGTAGAACAAGTAGCAAAAGAATACATGCTCAAGAGGGATCACCCAAAATTCAAAGGCAACTGAATTTCGGCAACTGGGGCATCGAGGTCGGAATGCCGCGAAACTCACCGAGTAAAAGCGTTTCGCCGTTTGCGGAAGGAAGTCTGATGTAGAACAAGTAGCAGAAGCATACATGCTTAAGAGGGGTCACCCGAAATTCAAAGGCAACTGAATTTTGGCAACCGAGGCATCGAAGTCGGAATGCCGCGAAACTCACCGAGTCAAATCATTTCGCTAATTGCGGAAGGAAGTCTGATGTAGAATAAGTAGCAGAAGCATACATGCTCAAGAGTGATAACCTGAAATTCAAAGGCAACTAAATTTCGGCAATCGGGGCATCAAAGTCGGAATGCCGCGAAACTCACCGATTCAAAGCGTTTCGCCATTTGCGGAAGGAAGTCTTATGTAGAACAAGTAGCAGAAGCATACATGCTCAAGAGGGATCACCCGAAATTCAAAGGCAATTGAAATTCGACAACCGGGGCATCGACGTCAGAATACCGCGAAACTCACCGAGTCAAAGCGTTTCGCTAATTGCGGAAGGAAGTCTGATGTAGAACAAGTAGCAGACCCATACATACCCAAGAGGGATCTCCCGAAATTCAAAGGGAACTGATTTCGGCAACAGGGGCATCGAAGTCGAAATGCCGCGAAACTCACCGAGTCAAACCTTTTCGCCATTTGTGGAAGGAAGTCTGATGTAGAACAAGTAGCAAAAGCATACATGCTCAAGAGGGATCACCCAAAATTCCAAGGCAACTGAATTTCGGCAACTGGGGCATGGAAGTCGAAATGCCGCGAAACTCACCGAGTCAAAGCGTTTCGCCATTTGCGGAAGGAAGCCTGATGTAGAACAAGTAGCAGAAGCATACATGCTCAAGAGGGGTCACCCGAAATTAAAAGGCAACTGAATTTCGGCAACAGGGGCATCAAAGTCGAAATGCCGCCAAACTCACCGAGTCAAACATTTTCGCCATTTGTGGAAGGAAGTCTGATGTAGAACAAGTAGCAAAAGCATACATGCTCAAGAGGGGTCACCCGAAATTAAAAGGCAACTGAATTTCGGCAACAGGGGCATCGAAGTCGAAATGCCGCGAAACTCACCGAGTCAAACATTTTCGCCATTTGTGGAAGGAAGTCTGATGTAGAACAAGTAGCAAAAGCATACATGCTTAAGAGGGGTCACCCGAAATTCAAAGGCAACTGAATTTTGGCAACCGAGGCATCGAAGTCGGAATGCCGCGAAACTCACCGAGTCAAATCATTTCGCTAATTGCGGAAGGAAGTCTGATGTAGAATAAGTAGCAGAAGCATACATGCTCAAGAGTGATAACCTGAAATTCAAAGGCAACTAAATTTCGGCAAGCGGGGCATCAAAGTCGGAATGCCGCGAAACTCACCGATTCAAAGCGTTTCGCCGTTTGCGGAAGGAAGTCTTATGTAGAACAAGTAGCAGAAGCATACATGCTCAAGAGGGATCACCCGAAATTCAAAGGCAACTGAAATTCGACAACCGGGGCATCGACGTCAGAATACCGCGAAACTCACCGAGTCAAAGCGTTTCGCTAATTGCGGAAGGAAGTCTGATGTAGAACAAGTAGCAGACCCATACATACCCAAGAGGGATCTCCCGAAATTCAAAGGGAACTGAATTTCGGCAACAGGGGCATCGAAGTCGAAATGCCGCGAAACTCACCGAGTCAAACCTGTTCGCCATTTGTGGAAGGAAGTCTGATGTAGAACAAGTAGCAAAAGCATACATGCTCAAGAGGGATCACCCAAAATTCCAAGGCAACTGAATTTCGGCAACTGGGGCATGGAAGTCGGAATGCCGCGAAACTCACCGAGTCAAAGCGTTTCGCCATTTGCGGAAGGAAGCCTGATGTAGAACAAGTAGCAGAACCATACATGCTCAAGAGGGGTCACCCGAAATTAAAAGGCAACTGAATTTCGGCAACAGGGGCATCGAAGTCGAAATGCCGCGAAACTCACCGAGTCAAACATTTTCGCCATTTGTGGAAGGAAGTCTGATGTAGAACAAGTAGCAAAAGCATACATGCTCAAGAGGGATCACCCAAAATTCAAAGGCAACTGAATTTCGGCAACTAGGGCATGGAAGTCGGAATGCCGCGAAACTCACCGAGTCAAAGTGTTTCACCATTTGCGGAAGGACGTCTGATGTAGAACAAGTAGAAGAAGCATACATGCTCAAGAGGGATCTCCCGAAATTCAAAGGGAACTGAATTTCGGCAACAGGGGCATCAAAGTTGGACTGCCGCGAAACTCACCGAGTCAAACCGTTTCGCCGTTTGCGGAAGGAGGTCTGATGTAGAACAAGTAGCAGAAGCATACATGCTCAAAAGGGATAACCCGAAATTCAAAGCCAACAGAATTTCGAGAACCGGGGCATCCAAGTCGGAATGCCGCGAAACTCACCGATTCAAAGCGTTTCGCCGTTTGCGGAAGGAAGTCTGATGTATAACAAGTAGTAGAAGCATACATGCTCAAGAGGGATCGCCCGAAATTAAAAGGCAATTGAAATTCGAGAACCGGGGCAACGACGTCGGAATGCCGCGAAACTCACCGAGTCAAAGCGTTTCGTCGTTTGTGGAAGGAAGTTTGATGTAGAACAAGTAGCAGAAGCATACATGCTTAAGAGGGGTCACCCGAAATTAAAAGGCAACTGAATTTCGGCAACCGAGGCATCGAAGTCGCAATGCCGCGAAAGTCACCGAGTCAAACCTTTTCGCCATTTGTCGAAGGAAGTCTGATGTAGAACAAGTAGCAAAAGAATACATGCTCAAGAGGGATCACCCAAAATTCAAAGGCAACTGTATTTCGGCAACTGGGGCATCGAGGTCGGAATGCCGCGAAACTCACCGAGTCAAAGCGTTTCGCCGTTTGCGGAAGGAAGTCTGATGTAGAACAAGTAGCAGAAGCATACATGCTTAAGAGGGGTCGCCCGAAATTCAAAGGCAACTGAATTTTGGCAACCGAGGCATCGAAGTCGGAATGCCGCGAAACTCACCGAGTCAAATCATTTCGCTAATTGCGGAAGGAAGTCTGATGTAGAATAAGTAGCAGAAGCATACATGCTCAAGAGTGATAACCCGAAATTCAAAGGCAACTAAATTTCGGCAATCGGGGCATCAAAGTCGGAATGCCGTGAAACTCACCGATTCAAAGCGTTTTGCCGTTTGCGGACGGAAGTCTTATGTAGAACAAGTAGCAGAAGCATACATGCTCAAGAGGGATCACCCGAAATTCAAAGGCAACTGAAATTCGACAACCGGGGCTTCGACGTCAGAATACCGCAAAACTCACCGAGTCAAAGCGTTTCGCTAATTGCGGAAGGAAGTCTGATGTAGAACAAGTAGCAGACCCATACATACCCAAGAGGGATCTCCCGAAATTCAAAGGGAACTGAATTTCGGCAACAGGGGCATCGAAGTCGAAATGCCGCGAAACTCACCGAGTCAAACCTTTTCGCCATTTGTGGAAGGAAGTCTGATGTAGAACAAGTAGCAAAAGCATACATGCTCAAGAGGGATCACCCAAAATTCCAAGGCAACTGAATTTCGGCAACTGGGGCATGGATGTCGGAATGCCGCGAAACTCACCGAGTCAAAGCGTTTCGCCATTTGCGGAAGGAAGCCTGATGTAGAACAAGTAGCAGAAGCATACATGCTCAAGAGGGGTCACCCGAAATTAAAAGGCAACTGAATTTCGGAAACAGGGGCATCGAAGTCGAAATGCCGCGAAACTCACCGAATCAAACATTTTCGCCATTTGTGGAAGGAAGTCTGATGTAGAACAAGTAGCAAAAGCATACATGCTCAAGAGGGATCACCCAAAATTCAAAGGCAACTGAATTTCGGCAACTAGGGCATGGAAGTCGGAATGCCGCGAAACTCACCGAGTCAAAGCGTTTCGCCATTTGCGGAAGGACGTCTGATGTAGAACAAGTAGAAGAAGCATACATGCTCAAGAGGGATCTCCCGAAATTCAAAGGGAACTGAATTTCGGCAACAGGGGCATCAAAGTTGGACTGCCGCGAAACTCACCGAGTCAAACCGTTTCGCAGTTTGCGGAAGGAGGTCTGATGTAGAACAAGTAGCAGAAGCATACATGCTCAAAAGGGATAACCCGAAATTCAAAGGCAACAGAATTTCGGCAACCGGGGCATCCAAGTCGGAATGCCGCGAAACTCACCGATTCAAAGCGTTTCGCCGTTTGCGGAAGGAAGTCTGATGTATAACAAGTAGTAGAAGCATACATGCTCAAGAGGGATCGCCCGAAATTAAAAGGCAATTGAAATTCGAGAACCGGGGCAACGACGTCGGAATGCCGCGAAACTCACCGAGTCAAAGCGTTTCGTCGTTTGTGGAAGGAAGTCTGATGTAGAACAAGTAGCAGAAGCATACATGCTTAAGAGGGGTCACCCGAAATTAAAAGGCAACTGAATTTCGGCAACCGAGGCATCGAAGTCGGAATGCCGCGAAAGTCACCGAGTCAAACCTTTTCGCCATTTGTGGAAGGAAGTCTGATGTAGAACAAGTAGCAAAAGAATACATGCTCAAGAGGGATCACCCAAAATTCAAAGGCAACTGAATTTCGGCAACTGGGGCATCGAGGTCGGAATGCCACGAAACTCACCGAGTCAAAGCGTTTCGCCGTTTGCGGAAGGAAGTCTGATGTAGAACAAGTAGCAGAAGCATACATGCTTAAGAGGGGTCACCCGAAATTCAAAGGCAACTGAATTTTGGCAACCGAGGCATCGAAGTCGGAATGCCGCGAAACTCACCGAGTCAAATCATTTCGCTAATTGCGGAAGGAAGTCTGATGTAGAATAAGTAGCAGAAGCATACATGCTCAAGAGTGATAACCCGAAATTCAAAGGCAACTAAATTTCGGCAATCGGGGCATCAAAGTCGGAATGCCGGGAAACTCACCGATTCAAAGCGTTTCGCCGTTTGCGGAAGGAAGTCTTATGTAGAACAAGTAGCAGAAGCATACATGCTCAAGAGGGATCACCCGAAATTCAAAGGCAACTGAAATTCGATAACCGGGGCTTCGACGTCAGAATACCGCAAAACTCACCGAGTCAAAGCGTTTCGCTAATTGCGGAAGGAAGTCTGATGTAGAACAAGTAGCAGACCCATACATACCCAAGAGGGATCTCCCGAAATTCAAAGGGAACTGAATTTCGGCAACAGGGGCATCGAAGTCGAAATGCCGCGAAACTCACCGAGTCAAACCTTTTCGCCATTTGTGGAAGGAAGTCTGATGTAGAACAAGTAGCAAAAGCATACATGCTCAAGAGGGATCACCCAAAATTCCAAGGCAACTGAATTTCGGCAACTGGGGCATGGAAGTCGGAATGCCGCGAAACTCACCGAGTCAAAGCGTTTCGCCATTTGCGGAAGGAAGCCTGATGTAGAACAAGTAGCAGAAGCATACATGCTCAAGAGGGGTCACCCGAAATTAAAAGGCAACTGAATTTCGGCAACAGGGGCATCGAAGTCGAAATGCCGTGAAACTCACCGAGTCAAACATTTTCGCCATTTGTGGAAGGAAGTGTGATGTAGAACAAGTAGCAAAAGCATACATGCTCAAGAGGGATCACCCAAAATTCAAAGGCAACTGAATTTCGCAACTGGGGCATCGAAGTCGGAATGCCGCGAAACTCACCGAGTCAAAGCGTTTCGCCATTTGCGGAAGGACGTCTGATGTAGAACAAGTAGAAGAAGCATACATGCTCAAGAGGGATCTCCCGAAATTCAAAGGGAACTGAATTTCGGCAACAGGGGCATCAAAGTTGGACTGCCGCGAAACTAACTGAGTCAAACCGTTTCGCCGTTTGCGGAAGGAGGTCTGATGTAGAACAAGTAGCAGAAGCATACATGCTCAAAAGGGATAACCCGAAATTCAAAGGCAATAGAATTTCGGCAACCAGGGCATCGAAGTCGGAATGCCGCGAAACTCACCGATTCAAAGCGTTTCGCCGTTTGCGGAAGGAAGTCTGATGTATAACAAGTAGTAGAAGCATACATGCTCAAGAGGGATCGCCCGAAATTAAAAGGCAATTGAAATTTGATAACCGGGGCAACGACGTCGGAATGCCGCGAAACTCACCGAGTCAAAGCGTTTCGCCGTTTTGCGGAAGGAAGTTTGATGTAGAACAAGTAGCAGAGGCATACATGCTTAAGAGGGATCACCCGAAATTCAAAGGCAGTAGAATTTCGGCAACCGGGGCATCGAAGTCGGACTACCGCGAAACTCACCGAGTCAAAGCGTTTCGCCATTTGTGGAAGGAAGTCTGATGTAGAACAAGTAGCAAAAGAATACATGCTCAAGAGGGATCACCCAAAATTCAAAGGCAACTGAATTTCGGCAACAGGGGCATCGAGGTCGGAATGCCGCGAAACTCACCGAGTCAAAGCGTTTCGCCATTTGTGGAAGGAAGTCTGATGTAGAACAAGTAGCAAAAGAATACATGCTCAAGAGGGATCACCCAAAATTCAAAGGCAACTGAATTTCGGCAACCGGGGCATCGAGGTCGGAATGCCGCGAAACTCACCGAGTCAAAGCGTTTCGCCGTTTGTGGAAGGAAGTCTAATGTAGAACAAGTAGCAGAAGCATACATGCTCAAGAGGGGTCACCCGAAATTAAAAGGCAACTGAATTTCGGCAACCGAGGCATCGTAGTCGGAATGCCGCGAAACTCACCGAGTCAAAGCATTTCGCTAATTGCGGAAGGAAGTCTGATGTAGAACAAGTAGCAGAAGCATACATGCTCAAGAGGGGTCACCCGAAATTAAAAGGCAACTGAATTTCGGCAACCGAGGTATCGAAGTCGGAATGCCGCGAAACTCACCGAGTCAAAGCATTTCGCTAATTGCGGAAGGAAGTCTGATGTTGAATAAGTAGCAGAAGCATACATGCTCAAGAGGGATCTCCCGAAATTCAAAGGGAACTGAATTTCGGCAACAAGGGCATCAATGTTGGAATGCCGCGAAACTCACCGAGTTAAACCTTTTCGCCATTTGCGGAAGGAAGTCTGATGTAGAACAAGTAGTAGAAGCATACATGCTCAAGAGGGATCACCCAAAATTCAAAGGCAACAGAATTTCGGCAACCGGGGCTTCGAAGTCGGATTGCCGCGAAACTCACCGAGTCAAACCTTTTCGCCATTTACGGAAGGAAGTCTGATGTAGAACAAGTAGAAGAAGCATACATGCTCAAGATGGATCACCCGAAATTCAAAGGCAACTGAATTTCGGCAACTGGGGCATCCAAGTCGGAATGCCGCGAAACTCACCGAGTCAAAGCGTTTCGCCATTTGTGGAAGGAAGTCTGATGTAGAACAAGTAGCAAAAGAATACATGCTCAAGAGGGATCACCCAAAATTCAAAGGCAACTGAATTTCGGCAACTGGGGCATCGAGGTCGGAATGCCGCGAAACTCACCGAGTCAAAGCGTTTCGCCGTTTGTGGAAGGAAGTCTAATGTAGAACAAGTAGCAGAAGCATACATGCTCAAGAGGGGTCACCCGAAATTAAAAGGCAACTGAATTTCGGCAACCGAGGCATCGAAGTCGGAATGCCGCGAAACTCACCGAGTCAAAGCATTTCGCTAATTGCGGAAGGAAGTCTGATGTAGAACAAGTAGCAGAAGCATACATGCTCAAGAGGGGTCACCCGAAATTAAAAGGCAACTGAATTTCGGCAACCGAGGTATCGAAGTTGGAATGCCGCGAAACTCACCGAGTCAAAGCATTTCGCTAATTGCGGAAGGAAGTCTGATGTTGAATAAGTAGCAGAAGCATACATGCTCAAGAGGGATCTCCCGAAATTCAAAGGGAACTGAATTTCGGCAACAAGGGCATCAATGTTGGAATGCCGCGAAACTCACCGAGTTAAACCTTTTCGCCATTTGCGGAAGGAAGTCTGATGTAGAACAAGTAGTAGAAGCATACATGCTCAAGAGGGATCACCCAAAATTCAAAGGCAACAGAATTTCGGCAACCGGGGCTTCGAAGTCGGATTGCCGCGAAACTCACCGAGTCAAACCTTTTCGCCATTTACGGAAGGAAGTCTGATGTAGAACAAGTAGAAGAAGCATACATGCTCAAGATGGATCACCCGAAATTCAAAGGCAACTGAATTTCGGCAACTGGGGCATCCAAGTCGGAATGCCGCGAAACTCACCGAGTCAAAGCGTTTCGCCATTTGTGGAAGGAAGTCTGATGTAGAACAAGTAGCAAAAGAATACATGCTCAAGAGGGATCACCCAAAATTCAAAGGCAACTGAATTTCGGCAACTGGGGCATCGAGGTCGGAATGCCGCGAAACTCACCGAGTCAAAGCGTTTCGCCGTTTGTGGAAGGAAGTCTAATGTAGAACAAGTAGCAGAAGCATACATGCTCAAGAGGGGTCACCCGAAATTAAAAGGCAACTGAATTTCGGCAACCGAGGCATCGAAGTCGGAATGCCGCGAAACTCACCGAGTCAAAGCATTTCGCTAATTGCGGAAGGAAGTCTGATGTAGAACAAGTAGCAGAAGCATACATGCTCAAGAGGGGTCACCCGAAATTAAAAGGCAACTGAATTTCGGCAACCGAGGTATCGAAGTTGGAATGCCGCGAAACTCACCGAGTCAAAGCATTTCGCTAATTGCGGAAGGAAGTCTGATGTTGAATAAGTAGCAGAAGCATACATGCTCAAGAGGGATCTCCCGAAATTCAAAGGGAACTGAATTTCGGCAACAAGGGCATCAATGTTGGAATGCCGCGAAACTCACCGAGTTAAACCTTTTCGCCATTTGCGGAAGGAAGTCTGATGTAGAACAAGTAGTAGAAGCATACATGCTCAAGAGGGATCACCCAAAATTCAAAGGCAACAGAATTTCGGCAACCGGGGCTTCGAAGTCGGATTGCCGCGAAACTCACCGAGTCAAACCTTTTCGCCATTTACGGAAGGAAGTCTGATGTAGAACAAGTAGAAGAAGCATACATGCTCAAGATGGATCACCCGAAATTCAAAGGCAACTGAATTTCGGCAACTGGGGCATCCAAGTCGGAATGCCGCGAAACTCACCGAGTCAAAGCGTTTCGCAGTTTGCGGAAGGAAGTCTGATGTAGAACAAGTAGCAGAAGCATACATGCTCAAGAGGGATAACCCGAAATTCAAAGGCAACAGAATTTCGGCAACCGGGGCATCCACGTCGGAATGCCGCGAAACTCACCGATTCAAAGCGTTTCGCCGTTTACGGAAGGAAGTCTGATGTATAACAAGTAGTAGAAGCATACATGCTCAAGAGGGATCGCCCGAAATTAAAAGGCAACTGAAATTCGAGAACCGGGGCATCGACGTCGGAATGCCGCGAAACTCACCGAGTCAAAGCGTTTCGTCGTTTGCGGAAGGAAGTCTGATGTAGAACAAGTAGCAGAAGCATACAAGCTTAAGAGGGGTCACCCGAAATTAAAAGGCAACTGAATTTCGGCAACCGTGGCATCGAAGTAGGAATGTCGCGAAACTCACCGAGTCAAAGCGTTTCGCTAATTGCGGAAGAAAGTCTGATGTAGAACAAGTAGCAGAACCATACATACCCAATAGGGATCTCCCGAAATTCAAAGGGAACTGAATTTCGGCAACAGGGGCATCGAAGTCGAAATGCTGCGAAACTCACCGAGTCAAACCTTTTTGCCATTTGTGGAAGGAAGTCTGATGTAGAACAAGTAGCAAAAGAATACATGCTCAAGAGGGATCACCCAAAATTCAAAGGCAACTGAATTTCGGCAACTGGGGCATCGAGGTCGGAATGCCGCGAAACTCACCGAGTCAAAGCGTTTCGCCGTTTGCGGAAGGAAGTCTGATGTAGAACAAGTAGCAGAAGCATACATGCTCAAGAGGGGTCACCCCAAATTAAAAGGCAACTGAATTTCGGCAACCGAGGCATCGAAGTCGGAATGCCGCGAAACTCACCGAGTCAAAGCATTTCGCTAATTGCGAAAGGAAGTCTGATGTAGAATAAGTAGCAGAAGCATACATGCTCAAGAGGGATCTCCCGAAATTCAAAGGGAACTGAATTTCGGCAACAAGGGCATCAATGTTGGAATGCCGCGAAACTCACCGAGTCAAACCTTTTCGCCATTTGCGGAAGGAAGTCTGATGTAGAACAAGTAGGAGAAGCATACATGCTCAAGAGGGATCACCCAAAATTCAAAGGCAACAGAATTTCGGCAACCGGGGGTTCGAAGTCGGAATGCCGCGAAACTCACCGAGTCAAACCTTTTCGCCATTTGCGGAAGGAAGTCTGATGTAGAACAAGTAGAAGAAGCATACATGCTCAAGAGGGATAACCCGAAATTCAAAGGCAACAGAATTTCGGCAACCGGGGCATCGAAGTCGGAATGCCGCGAAACTCACCGAGTCAAAGCGTTTCGCCGTTTCCGGAAGGAAGTATGATGTAGAACAAGTAGCAGAAGCATACATGCTCGTGAGGGATCGCCCGAAATTCAAAGGCAACTTAATTTCGGCAACCGGGGCATCGAAGTCGGAATGCCGCGAAAATCACGGAGTCAAAGCGTTGCGCCAGTTGCGGAAGGAAGTCTGATGTAGAACAAGTAGCAGAAGCATACATGCTCAAGAGGGATCGCCTAAAATTCGAAGGCAACTGAATTTTGGCAACAAGGGCATCGAAGTCGGAATGCCGCGAAACTCACCGAGTCAATGCGTTTCGCCGTTTGCGGAAGGAAGTCTCATGTAGAACAAGTAGCAGAAGCATACATGCTCAAGAGGGATCACGCGAAATTCAAAGGGAACTGAATTTCAGCAACCGGGGCACCGAAGTCGGAATGGCGCGAAAGTCACCGATTCAAAGCGTTTCGTAGTTTGCGGAAGGAAGTGTGATGTAGAACAAGTAGCAGAAGCAAACATGCTCAAGAAGGATCACCCAAAATTCAAAGGCAACATAATTTCGGCAACCGGGGCATCGAAGTCGGAATGCCGCGAAACTCACTGATTCAATGCGTTTCGCCGTTTGCGGAAGGAAGTCTGATGTAGAACAAGTATAAGAAGCTTACATGCTCAAGAGGGATCCCCCAAAGTTCAAAGGCAACTGAATTTCGTTAACCGGGGCATTGACGTCGGAATGCCGCGAAACTCACCGAGTCAAAGCGTTTCGCGGTTTGAGGAAGGAAGTCTGATGTAGAACAAGTAGCCGAAGCATACATGTTCGAGAAGGATCGCCCGAAATTCAAAGGCAACTTAATTTCGGAAACCGGGGCATCGAAGTCGGAATGCCGCGAAAATCACGGAGCAAAGCGTTTCGCGAGTTGCGGAAGCAAGTCTGATGTAGAACAAGTAGTTGAAGCATACATGCTCAAGAGGGATCGCCCGAAATTCAAAGGCAACAGAATTTCGGCAACCGGGGCATCGAAGTTGGAATGCCGCGAAACTCCCTCAATCAAAGAGTTTCGCTAATTGCGGAAGGAAGTCTGATGTAGAACAAATAGCAGAAGCATACATGGTCAAGAGGGATCACCCGAAATTCAAAGGCAACTGAATTTCGGCAATCGGGGCATCAAAGTCGGAATGCCGCGAAACTCACCGAGTCAAAGCGTTTCGCCGTTTGCGGAAGGAAGTCTGATGTAGAACAAGTACTAGAAGCATACATGCTCAAGAGGGATCGCCCGAAATTCAAAGGCAACTGAATTTCGGCAACTGTGGCATCGAGGTCGGAATGCCATGAAACTCAATGAGTCAAAGCGTTTCGCCGTTTGCGGAAGGAAGTCTGATGTAGAACAAGTAGCAGAAATATACATGCTAAAGAGGGATCGCCCGAAATTCAGAGGCAACTGAAATTCGGCAACCGGGGCATCGAAGTCGGAATGCCAGGAAACTCACCGAGTCAAAGCGTTTCGCCATTTGCGGAAGGAAGTCTGATGTAGAACAAGTAGCAGAAGCATTCATGCTCAAGAGGGATCGCCCGAAATTCAAAGGTAACTGAAATTTAGCAACCGGGGCATCGAAGTCAGAATGCCGCGAAGGTCACCGAGTCAAAGTGTTTCGCCGTTTGCGGAAGGAAGTCTGATGTAGAACAAGTAGCAGAAGCATACATGCTCAAGTGGGATCGGCCGAAATTCAAAGGTAACTGAATTTCAGCAACCGGGGCATCAAAGTCGGAATGCCGCGAAACTCACCGAGTCAAAGCGTTTCGCCGTTTGCGGAAGGAAGTCTGATGTAGAACAAGTAGCAGAAGCATAGATGCTAAAGAGGGATGGCCCGAAATTCAAAGGCAACTGAATTTCCGCAACCGGGGCATTGACGTCGGAATGCCGCGAAACTCACCGAGTCAAAGCGTTTCGCCGTTTGCGGAAGGAAGTCTGATGTAGAACAAGTTGCAGAAGCTTACATGCTCAAGAGGGATGGCCCGAAATTCAAAGCAACTGAATTTCCGCAACCGGGGCATTGAAGTCGGAATGCCGCGAAACTCACCGAGTCGAAGTGTTTCGCCGTTTGCGGAAGGAAGTCTGATGTAGAACAAGTAGCAGAAGCATACATGCTCAAGAGGGATCGCCCGAAATTCAAAGGTAACTGAAATTCAGCAACCGGGGCATTGAAGTCGGAATGCCGCGAAACTCACCGAGTCGAAGCGTTTCGCCGTTTGCGGAAGGAAGTCTGATGTAGAACAAGTAGCAGAAGCATACATGCTCAAGAGGGATCGCCCGACATTCAAAGGCAACTGAATTTCGGCAACGGGGGCATCGAAGTCGGAATGCCGCGAAACTCACCGAGTTCAAGCGTTTCGCCGTTTGCGGAAGGAAGTCTGATGTAGAACAAGTTGCAGAAGCATACATGCTCAAGAGGGATGGCCCGAAATTGAAAGGCAACTGAATTTCTGCAACCGGGGCATTGAAGTCAGAATGCCGCGAAACTCACCGAGTCAAAGCGTTTCGCCGTTTGCGGAAGGAAGTCTAATGTAGAACAAGTAGCAGAAATACACATGCTCAAGAGGGATCGCCCGAAATTCAGAGGCAACTGAAATTCGGTAACCGGGGCATCGAAGTCGGAATGACAGGAAACTCACCGAGTCAAACCGTTTCGCCGTTTGCGGAAGAAAGTCTGATGTAGAACAAGTAGCAGAAATATACATGCTCAAGAGGGATCGCCCGAAATTCAGAGGCAACTGAAATTCGGCAACCGGGGCATCGAAGTCGGAATGCCAGGAAACTCACCGAGTCAAAGCGTTTCGCCGTTTGCGGAAGGAAGTCTGATGTAGAACAAGTAGCAGAAGCATAGATGCTCAAGAGGGATGGCCCGAAATTCAAAGGCAACTGAATTTCCGCAACCGGGGCATTGAAGTCGAAATGCCGCGAAACTCACCGAGTCAAAGCGTTTCGCCGTTTGCGGAAGGAAGTCTGATGTAGAACAAGTAGCAGAAGCATGCATGCTCAAGAGGGATCGCCCGACATTCAAAGGCAACTAAATTTCGGCAACCGGGACGTCGAAGTAGGAATGCCGCGAAACTGACGGAGTCAAAGCGTTTCGCCGTTTGCAAAACGAAGTCTGATGTAGAACAAGTAGCAGAAGCATAGATACTCAAGAGGGATGGCCCGAAATTCAAAGGCAACTGAATTTCCGCAACCGGGGCATTGAAGTCGGAATGCCGCGAAACTCACCGAGTCGAAGCGTTTCGCCGTTTGCGGAAGGAAGTCTGATGTAGAACAAGTAGCAGAAGCATACATGCTCAAGAGGGATCGCCCGACATTCAAAGGCAACTGAATTTCGGCAACAGGGGCATCGAAGTCGGAATGCCGCGAAACTCACCGAGTTCAAGCGTTTCGCCGTTTGCGGAAGGAAGTCTGATGTAGAACAAGTTGCAGAAGCATACATGCTCAAGAGGGATGGCCCGAAATTCAAAGGCAACTGAATTTCTGCAACCGGGGCATTGAAGTCAGAATGCCGCGAAACTCACCGAGTCAAAGCGTTTCGCCGTTTGCGGAAGGAAGTCTAATGTAGAACAAGTAGCAGAAATACACATGCTCAAGAGGGATCGCCCGAAATTCAGAGGCAACTGAGATTCGGGAACCGGGGCATCGAAGTCGGAATGACAGGAAACTCACCGAGTCAAACCGTTTCGCCGTTTGCGGAAGAAAGTCTGATGTAGAACAAGTAGCAGAAATATACATGCTCAAGAGGGATCGCCCGAAATTCAGAGGCAACTGAAATTCGGCAACCGGGGCATCGAAGTCGGAATGCCAGGAAACTCACCGAGTCAAAGCGTTTCGCCGTTTGCGGAAGGAAGTCTGATGTAGAACAAGTAGCAGAAGCATAGATGCTCAAGAGGGATGGCCCGAAATTCAAAGGCAACTGAATTTCCGCAACCGGGGCATTGAAGTCGAAATGCCGCGAAACTCACCTAGTCAAAGCGTTTCGCCGTTTGGGGAAGGAAGTCTGATGTAGAACAAGTAGCAGAAGCATGCATGCTCAAGAGGGATCGCCCGACATTCAAAGGCAACTGAATTTCGGCAACGGGGGCATCGAAGTCGGAATGCCGCTAAACTCACCGAGTCAAAGCGTTTCGCCGTTTGCGGAAGGAAGTCTGATGTAGAACAAGTAGCAGAAGCGTACATGCTCAAGAGGGATCGCCCGACATTCAAAGGCAACTTATTTTCGGCAACGGGGGCATCGAAGTCGGAATGCCGCTAAACTCACCGAGTCAAAGCGTTTCGCCGTTTGTGGAAGGAAGTCTGATGTAGAACAAGTTGCAGAAGCATACATGCTCAAGAGGGATGGCCCGAAATTCAAAGGCAACTGAATTTCCGCAACCGGGGCGTTGAAGTCGGATTGCCGCGAAACCCACCGAGTCAAAGAGTTTCGCCGTTTGCGGAAGGAAGTTTGATGTAGAAGAAGTAGCAGAAATATACATGCTCAAGAGGGATCGCCCGAAATTCAGAGGCAATTGAAATTCGGCAACCGGGGCATCGAAGTCGGATTGCCAGGAAACTCACCGAGTCAAAGCGTTCCGCTGTTTGCGGTAGGAAGTCTGATGTAGAACAAATAGCAGAAGCATAGATGCTCAAGAGGGATGGCCCGAAATTGAAAGGCAACTGAATTTCCGCAACCGGGGCATTCAAGTCGGAATGCCGCGAAACTCACCGAGTCAAAGCGTTTGGCCGTTTGCGGAGGGAAGTCTGATGTAGAACAAGTAGCAGAAATATACATGCTCAAGAGGAATCGCCCGAAATTCAGCGGCAACTGAAATTCGGCAACCGGGGCATCGAAGTCGGAATGCCAGGAAACTCACCGAGTCAAAGCGTTTCGCTGTTTGCGGAAGGAAGTCTGATGTAGAACAAGTAGCAGAAGCATAGATGCTCAAGAGGGATGGCCCGAAATTGAAAGCAACTGAATTTCCACAACAGGGGCATTCAAGTCGGAATGCCGCGAAACTCACCGAGGCAAAGCGTTTCGCCGTTTGCGGAGGGAAGTCTGATGTAGAACAAGTAGCAGAAATATACATGCTCAACAGGGATCGCCCGAAATTCAGAGGCAACTGAAATTCGGCAAACGGGGCATCGAAGTCGAAATGCCAGGAAACTCACCGAGTCAAAGCGTTTCGCTGTTTGCGGAAGGAAGTCTGATGTAGAACAAGTAGCAGAAGCATAGATGCTCAAGAGGGATGGCCCGAAATTGAAAGGCAACTGAATTTCCGCAACCGGGGCATTCAAGTCGGAATGCCGCGAAACTCACCGAGTCAAAGCGTTTGGCCATTTGCGGAGGGAAGTCTGATGTAGAACAAGTAGCAGAAATATACATGCTCAAGAGGAATCGCCCGAAATTCAGCGGCAACTGAAATTCGGCAACCGGGGCATCGAAGTCGGAATGCCAGGAAACTCACCGAGTCAAAGCGTTTCGCTGTTTGCGGAAGGAAGTCTGATGTAGAACAAGTAGCAGAAGCATAGATGCTCAAGAGGGATGGCCCGAAATTGAAAGCAACTGAATTTCCACAACAGGGGCATTCAAGTCGGAATGCCGCGAAACTCACCGAGTCAAAGCGTTTCGCCGTTTGCGGAGGGAAGTCTGATGTAGAACAAGTAGCAGAAATATACATGCTCAACAGGGATCGCCCGAAATTCAGAGGCAACTGAAATTCGGCAAACGGGGCATCGAAGTCGAAATGCCAGGAAACTCACCGAGTCAAAGCGTTTCGCTGTTTGCGGAAGGAAGTCTGATGTAGAACAAGTAGCAGAAGCATAGATGCTCAAGAGGGATGGCCCGAAATTGAAAGGCAACTGAATTTCCGCAACCGGGGCATTCAAGTCGGAATGCCGCGAAACTCACCGAGTCAAAGCGTTTGGCCGTTTGCGGAGGGAAGTCTGATGTAGAACAAGTAGCAGAAATATACATGCTCAAGAGGAATCGCCCGAAATTCAGCGGCAACTGAAATTCGGCAACCGGGGCATCGAAGTCGGAATGCCAGGAAACTCACCGAGTCAAAGCGTTTCGCTGTTTGCGGAAGGAAGTCTGATGTAGAACAAGTAGCAGAAGCATAGATGCTCAAGAGGGATGGCCCGAAATTGAAAGCAACTGAATTTCCACAACAGGGGCATTCAAGTCGGAATGCCGCGAAACTCACCGAGTCAAAGCGTTTCGCCGTTTGCGGAGGGAAGTCTGATGTAGAACAAGTAGCAGAAATATACATGCTCAACAGGGATCGCCCGAAATTCAGAGGCAACTGAAATTCGGCAAACGGGGCATCGAAGTCGAAATGCCAGGAAACTCACCGAGTCAAAGCGTTTCGCTGTTTGCGGAAGGAAGTCTGATGTAGAACAAGTAGCAGAAGCATAGATGCTCAAGAGGGATGGCCCGAAATTGAAAGGCAACTGAATTTCCGCAACCGGGGCATTCAAGTCGGAATGCCGCGAAACTCACCGAGTCAAAGCGTTTGGCCGTTTGCGGAGGGAAGTCTGATGTAGAACAAGTAGCAGAAATATACATGCTCAAGAGGAATCGCCCGAAATTCAGCGGCAACTGAAATTCGGCAACCGGGGCATCGAAGTCGGAATGCCAGGAAACTCACCGAGTCAAAGCGTTTCGCTGTTTGCGGAAGGAAGTCTGATGTAGAACAAGTAGCAGAAGCATAGATGCTCAAGAGGGATGGCCCGAAATTGAAAGCAACTGAATTTCCACAACCGGGGCATTCAAGTCGGAATGCCGCGAAACTCACCGAGTCAAAGCGTTTCGCCGTTTGCGGAGGGAAGTCTGATGTAGAACAAGTAGCAGAAATATACATGCTCAACAGGGATCGCCCGAAATTCAGAGGCAACTGAAATTCGGCAAACGGGGCATCGAAGTCGAAATGCCAGGAAACTCACCGAGTCAAAGCGTTTCGCTGTTTGCGGAAGGAAGTCTGATGTAGAACAAGTAGCAGAAGCATAGATGCTCAAGAGGGATGGCCCGAAATTGAAAGGCACCTGAATTTCCGCAACCGGGGCATCGAAGTCGGAATGCCGCGAAACTCACCGAGTCAAAGCGTGTCGCCGTTTGGGGAAGGAAGTCTGATGTAGAACAAGTAGCAGAAGCATACATGCTCAAGAGGGATCGCCCGACATTTAAAGGCAACTGAATTTCGGCAACGGGGGCATCGAAGTCGGAATGCCGCGAAACTCATCAAGTCAAAGCGTTTCGCCGTTTGAGGAAGGAAGTCTAATGTCGAACAAGTAGGAGAAGCATAGATGCTCAAGAGGGATGGCCCGAAATTCAAAGGCAACTGAATTTCCGCAACCGGGGCATCGAAGTCGGAATGCCGCGAAACTCACCGAGTCAAAGCGTGTCGCCGTTTGGGGAAGGAAGTCTGATGTAGAACAAGTAGCAGAAGCATACATGCTCAAGAGGGATCGCCCGACATTAAAAGGCAACTGAATTTCGGCAACGGAGGCATCGAAGTCGGAATGCCACGAAACTCATCGATTCAAAGCGTTTCACCGTTTGCGGAAGGAAGTCTAATGTCGAACAAGTTGCAGAAGCATACATGCTCAAGAGGGATCCCCCGAAATTGAAAAGCAACATAATTTCGACGACCGGGACATCGAAGTCGGAATGCCGCGAAACTCATTGAGTCAAAGCGTTTCGCCGTTTGTGGAAGGAAGTCTGATGTCGAACAAGTTGCAGAAGCATACATGCTCAAGAGGGATCGCCCGAAATTCAAAGGCAACAGAATTTTGGCAACCGGGGCATCGAAGTCGGAATGCCGCGAAACTCAACGAGTCAAAGCGTGTCGCCGTTTGGGGAAGGAAGTCTGATGTAGAACAAGTAGCAGAAGCATACATGCTCAAGAGGGATCGCCCGACATTAAAAGGCAACTGAATTTCGGCAACGGGGGCATCGAAGTCGGAATGCCGCGAAACTCATCGAGTCAAAGCGTTTCGCCGTTTGTGGAAGGAAGTCTGATGTCGAACAAGTTGCAGAAGCATACTTGCTCAAGAGGGATCGCCCGACATTCAAAGGCAACTGAATTTCGGCAACGGGGGCATCGAAGTCGGAATGCCGCGAAACTCACCGAGTTCAAGCGTTTCGCCGTTTGCGGAAGGAAGTCTGATGTAGAACAAGTTGCAGAAGCATACATGCTCAAGAGGGATGGCCCGAAATTCAAAGGCAACTGAATTTCTGCAACCGGGGCATTGAAGTCAGAATGCCGCGAAACTCACCGAGTGAAAGCGTTTCGCCGTTTGCGAAAGGAAGTGTGACGTAGAACAAGTAGCAGAAGCATACATGGTCAAGAGGGATCACCCGAAATTCAAAGGACACTGAATTTCGGCAACCGGGGCATCAAAGTCTGAATGCCGCAAAACTCACCGAGTCAAAGCGTTTCGCCGTTTGCGGAAGGAAGTCTGATGTAGAACAAGTAGCAGAAATATACATGCTCAAGAGGGATCGCCCGAAATTCAGAGGCAACTGAAATTCGGCAACCGGGGCATCGAAGTCGGAATGCCAGGAAACTCACCGAGTCAAAGCGTTTCGCCGTTTGCGGAAGGAAGTCTGATGTAGAACAAGTAGCCGAAGCATACATGCTCAAGAGGGATCGCCCGAAATTCAGAGGCAACTGAAATTCGGCAACCGGGGCATCGAAGTCGGAATGCTAGGAAACTCACCGAGTCTAAGCGTTTCGCCGTTTGCGGAAGGAAGTCTGATGTAGAACAAGTAGCCGAAGCATACATGCTCAAGAGGGATCGCCCGAAATTCAGAGGCAACTGAAATTCGGCAACCGGGGCATCGAAGTCGGAATGCCAGGAAACTCACCGAGTCAAAGCGTTTCGCCGTTTGCGGAAGGAAGTCTGATGTAGAACAAGTAGCAGAAGCATAGATGCTCAAGAGGGATCGCCCGAAATTCAAAGGCAACTGAATTTCCGCAACCGGGGCATTGAAGTCGGATTGCCGCGAAACTCACCGAGTCAAAGAGTTTCGCCGTTTGCGGAAGGAAGTCTGATGTAGAACAAGTAGCAGAAGCATACATGCTCAAGAGGGATCCCCCGAAATTGAAAAGCAACATAATTTCGACAACCGGGACATCGAAGTCGGAATGCCGCGAAACTCATTGAGTCAAAGCGTTTCGCCGTTTGTGGAAGGAAGTCTGATGTCGAACAAGTTGCAGAAGCATACATGCTCAAGAGGGATCGCCCGAAATTCAAAGGCAACAGAATTTTGGCAACCGGGGCATCGAAGTCGGAATGCCGCGAAACTCAACGAGTCAAAGCGTGTCGCCGTTTGGGGAAGGAAGTCTGATGTAGAACAAGTAGCAGAAGCATACATGCTCAAGAGGGATCGCCCGACATTAAAAGGCAACTGAATTTCGGAAACGGGGGCATCGAAGTCGGAATGCCGCGAAACTCATCGAGTCAAAGCGTTTCGCCGTTTGTGGAAGGAAGTCTGATGTCGAACAAGTTGCAGAAGCATACTTGCTCAAGAGGGATCGCCCGACATTCAAAGGCAACTGAATTTCGGCAACGGGGGCATCGAAGTCGGAATGCCGCGAAACTCACCGAGTTCAAGCGTTTCGCCGTTTGCGGAAGGAAGTCTGATGTAGAACAAGTTGCAGAAGCATACATGCTCAAGAGGGATGGCCCGAAATTCAAAGGCAACTGAATTTCTGCAACCGGGGCATTGAAGTCAGAATGCCGCGAAACTCACCGAGTGAAAGCGTTTCGCCGTTTGCGAAAGGAAGTGTGACGTAGAACAAGTAGCAGAAGCATACATGGTCAAGAGGGATCACCCGAAATTCAAAGGACACTGAATTTCGGCAACCGGGGCATCAAAGTCTGAATGCCGCAAAACTCACCGAGTCAAAGCGCTTCGCCGTTTGCGGAAGGATGTCTGATGTAGAACAAGTAGCAGAAGCATACATGCTCAAGAGGGATGGGCCGAAATTCAAAGTCAACTGAATTTCCGCAACCGGGGCATTGAAGTCGGAATGCCGTGAAACTCACCGAGTCAAAGCGTTTCGCCGTTTGCAGAAGGAAGTTTGATGTAGAACAAGTAGCCGAAGCATACATGCTCAAGAGGGATCGCCCGAAATTCAGAGGCAACTGAAATTCGGCAACCGGGGCATCGAAGTCGGAATCCAAGGAAACTCACCGAGTCAAAGCGTTTCGCCGTTTGCGGAAGGAAGTCTGATGTAAAACAAGTTGCAGAAGCATACTTGCTCAAGAGGGATCGCTCGAAATTCAAAGACAACTGAATTTCGGCAACCGGGGCCTCGAAGTCGGAATGCCACGAAACTCACCGAGTCAAAGCATTTCGCCGTTTGCGGAAGGGAGTCTATTGTAGAACAAGTAGCAGAAGCATACATGCTCAAGAGGAATCGCCCGAAATTCAAAGGCAACTGAATTTCGGCAACCTGGGCATCGAAGTTGGAATGCCGCGAAACTCACCGAGTCAAAGCGTTTCACTAATTGCGGAAGGAAGTCTGATGTAGAACAAGTAGCAGAAGCATACACGCTCAAGAGGAATCTCCCGAAATTCAAAGGCAACTGAATTTCGGCAACCCGGGCATCGAAGTTGGAATGCCGCGAAACTCACCGAGTTAAAGCGTTTCGCCGTTTGCGAAAGGAAGTTTGATGTAGAACAAGATGCAGAAGCATACTTGCTCAAGAGGGATCGCCCGAAATTCAAAGGCAACAGAATTTCGCCAACCCGGGCATCGAAGTTGGAATGCCGCGAAACTCACCGAGTCAAAGCGTTTCACTAATTGCGGAAGGAAGTCTGATGTAGAACAAGTAGCAGAAGCATACACGCTCAAGAGGAATCTCCCTAAATTCAAAGGCAACTGAATTTCGGCAACCCGGGCATCGAAGTCGGAAAGCCGCGTAACTGACCGAGTCAAAGCGTTTCGCCGTTTGTGGAAGGAAGTCTGATGTCGAACAAGTTGTAGAAGCATACATGCTCAAGAGGGATCGCCCGAAATTCAAAGGCAACAGAATTTTGGCAACCGGGGCATCGAAGTCGGAATGCCGCGAAACTCAACGAGTCAAAGCGTGTCGCCGTTTGGGGAAGGAAGTCTGATGTAGAACAAGTAGCAGAAGCATACATGCTGAAGAGGGATCGCCCGAAATTCAAAGGCAACTGAATTTCCGAAACCGGGGCATTGAAGTCGGAATGCCGCGAAACTCACCGAGTCAAAGCGTTTCGCCGTTTGCGGAAGGAAGTCTGATGTAGAACAAGTAGCAGAAATATACATGCTCAAGAGGGATCGCCCGAAATTCAGAGTTAACTGAAATTCGGCAACCGGGGCATCGAAGTCGGAATGCCAGGAAACTCACCGAGTCAAAGCGTTTCGCCGTTTGCGGAAGGAAGTCTGATGTAGAACAAGTAGCAAAAGCATACATGCTCAAGAGGGGTCGCCCGAAATTCAGAGGCAACTGAAATTCGGCAACCGGGGCATCGAAGTCGGAATCCCAGGAAACTCACCGAGTCTAAGCGTTTCGCCGTTTGCGGAAGGAAGTCTGATGTAGAACAAGTAGCCGAAGCATACATGCTCAAGAGGGATCGCCCGAAATTCAGAGGCAACTGAAATTCAGCAACCGGGGTATCGAAGTCGGAATGCCAGGAAACTAACCGAGTCAAAGCGTTTCGCCGTTTGCGGAAGGAAGTCTGATGTAGAACAAGTAGCAGAAGCATAGATGCTCAAGAGGGATCGCCCGAAATTCAAAGGCAACTGAATTTCCGCAACCAGGGCATTGAAGTCGGATTGCCGCGAAACTCACCGAGTCAAAGTGTTTCGCCGTTTGGGGAAGGAAGTCTGATGTAGAACAAGTAGCAGAAGCATACATGCTCAAGAGGGATCGCCCGACATTTAAAGGCAATTGAATTTCGGCAACGGTGGCATCGAAGTCGGAATGCCGCGAAACTCATCAAGTCAAAGCGTTTCGCCGTTTGAGGAAGGAAGTCTGATGTCGAACAAGTAGAAGAAGCATAGATGCTCAAGAGGGATGGCCCGAAATTCAAAGGCAACTGAATTTCCGCAACCGGGGCATTGAAGTCGGAATGCCGCGAAACTCACCGAGTCAAAGCGTTTCGCCGTTTGCGGAAGGAAGTCTGATGTAGAACAAGTAGCAGAAATATACATGCTCAAGAGGGATCGCCCGAAATTCAGAGGCAACTGAAATTCGGCAACCGGGGCATCGAAGTTGGAATGCCAGGAAACTCACCGAGTCAAAGCGTTTCGCCGTTTGCGGAAGGAAGTATGATGTAGAACAAGTAGCCGAAGCATACATGCTCAAGAGGGGTCGCCCGAAATTCAGAGGCAACTAAAATTCGGCAACCGGGGCATCGAAGTCGGAATCCCAGGAAACTCACCGAGTCTAAGCGTTTCGCCGTTTGCGGAAGGAAGTCTGATGTAGAACAAGTAGCCGAAGCATACATGCTCAAGAGGGATCGCCCGAAATTCAGAGGCAACTGAAATTCGGCAACCGGGGTATCGAAGTCGGAATGCCAGGAAACTAACCGAGTCAAAGCGTTTCGCCGTTTGCGGAAGGAAGTCTGATGTAGAACAAGTAGCAGAAGCATAGATGCTCAAGAGGGATCGCCCGAAATTCAAAGGCAACTGAATTTCCGCAACCAGGGCATTGAAGTTGGATTGCCGCGAAACTCACCGAGTCAAAGTGTTTCACCGTTTGGGGAAGGAAGTCTGATGTAGAACAAGTAGCAGAAGCATACATGCTCAAGAGCGATCGCCCGACATTTAAAGGCAATTGAATTTCGGCAACGGGGGCATCGAACTTGGAATGCCGCGAAACTCATCAAGTCAAAGCGTTTCGCCGTTTGAGGAAGGAAGTCTGATGTCGAACAAGTAGGAGAAGCATAGATGCTCAAGAGGGATGGCCCGAAATTCAAAGGCAACTGAATTTCCGCAACCGGGGCATCGAAGTCGGAATGCCGCGAAACTCACCGAGTCAAAGCTTGTCGCCGTTTGGGAAAGGAAGTCTGATGTAGAACAAGTAGCAGAAGCATACATGCTCAAGAGGGATCGCCCGACATTAAAAGGCAACTGAATTTCGGCAACGGGGGCATCGAAGTCGGAATGCCGCGAAACTCATCGATTCAAAGCGTTTCGCCGTTTGCGGAAGGAAGTCTAATGTCGAACAAGTTGCAGAAGCATACATGCTCAAGAGGGATGGCCCGAAATTCAAAGGCAACTGAATTTCCTCAACCGGGGTATTGAAGTCGGAATGCCGCGAAACTCACCGGGTCAAAGCGTTTCGCCGTTTGCGGAAGGAAGTCTGATGTAGAACAAGTAGCAGAAATATACATGCTCAAGAGGGATCGCCCGAAATTCAGAGGCAACTGAAATTCGGCAACCGGGGCATCGAAGTCGGAATGCCAGGAAACTCACCGAGTCAAAGCGTTTCGCCGTTTGCGGAAGGAAGTCTGATGTAGAACAAGTAGCCGAAGCATACATGCTCAAGAGGGATCGCCCGAAATTCAGAGGCAACTGAAATTCGGCAACCGGGGTATCGAAGTCGGAATGCCAGGAAACTCACCGAGTCAAAGCGTTTCGCCGTTTGCGGAAGGAAGTCTGATGTAGAACAAGTAGCAGAAGCATACATGCTCAAGAGGGATCGCCCGAAATTCAAAGGCAACTGAATTTCCGCAACCGGGGCATTGAAGTCGGATTGCCGCGAAACTCACCGAGTCAAAGAGTTTCGCCATTTGCGGAAGGAAGTCTGATGTAGAACAAGTAGCAGAAGCATACATGCTCAAGAGGGATCCCTCGAAATTGAAAGGCAACATAATTTCGACAACCGGGACATCGAAGTCGGAATGCCGTGAAACTCACCGAGTCAAAGCGTTTCGCCGTTTGCGGAAGGAAGTCTAATGTAGAACAAATAGCAGAAGCATACATGCTCAAGAGGGATCCCCCGAAATTGAAAGGCAACATAATTTCGACAACCGGGACATCGAAGTCAAAATGCCGCGAAACTCACCGAGTCAAAGTGTTTCGCCGTTTGCGGAAGGAAGTCTGATGTAGAACAAGTTGCAGAAGCATACTTGCTCAAGAGGGATCACCCGAAATTCAAAGGCAACTGAATTTCGGCAACTGGGGCATCGAAGTCGGAATGCCGCGAAACTCACCGAGTCAAAGTGTTTCGCCATTTGCGGAAGGAAGTCTGATGTAGAACAAGTAGCAGAAGCATACATGCTCAAGAGGGATCCCTCGAAATTGAAAGGCAACATAATTTCGACAACCGGGACATCGAAGTCGGAATGCCGTGAAACTCACCGAGTCAAAGCGTTTCGCCGTTTGCGGAAGGAAGTCTAATGTAGAACAAATAGCAGAAGCATACATGCTCAAGAGGGATCCCCCGAAATTGAAAGGCAACTGAATTTCGGCAACTGGGGCATCGAAGTCGGAATGCCGCGAAACTCACCGAGTCAAAGTGTTTCGCCATTTGCGGAAGGAAGTCTGATGTAGAACAAGTTGCAGAAGCATACTTGCTCAAGAGGGATCACCCGAAATTCAAAGGCAACTGAATTTCGGCAACTGGGGCATCGAAGTCGGAATGCCGCGAAACTCACCGAGTCAAAGTGTTTCGCCATTTGGGGAAGGAAGTCTGATGTACAACAAGTTGCAGAAACATACTTGCTCAAGAGGGATCGCCCGAAATTCAAAGGCAACTGAATTTCGGCAACCGGGGCCTCGAAGTCGGAATGCCACGAAACTCACCGAGTGAAAGCGTTTCGCCGTTTGCGAAAGGAAGTGTGACGTAGAACAAGTAGCAGAAGCATACATGGTCAAGAGGGATCACCCGAAATTCAAAGGACACTGAATTTCGGCAACCGGGCATCAAAGTCTGAATGCCGCAAAACTCACCGAGTCAAAGCGCTTCGCCGTTTGCGGAAGGATGTCTGATGTAGAACAAGTAGCAGAAGCATACATGCTCAAGAGGGATGAGCCGAAATTCAAAGTCAACTGAATTTCCGCAACCGGGGCATTGAAGTCGGAATGCCGTGAAACTCACCGAGTCAAAGTGTTTCGCCGTTTGCAGAAGGAAGTCTGATGTAGAAGAAGTAGCCGAAGCATACATGCTTAAGAGGGATCGCCCGAAATTTAGAGGCAATTGAAATTCGGCAACCGGGGCATCGAAGTCGGAATCCAAGGAAACTCACCGAGTCAAAGCATTTCGCCGTTTGCGGAAGGAAGTCTGATGTAAAACAAGTTGCAGAAGCATACTTGCTCAAGAGGGATCGCTCGAAATTCAAAGACAACTGAATTTCGGCAACCGGGGCCTCGAAGTCGGAATGCCACGAAACTCACCGAGTCAAAGCATTTCGCCGTTTGCGGAAGGGAGTCTGTTGTAGAACAAGTAGTAGAAGCATACATGCTCAAGAGGAATCGCCCGAAATTCAAAGGCAACTGAATTTCGGCAACCTGGGCATCGAAGTTGGAATGCCGCGAAACTCACCGAGTCAAAGCGTTTCACTAATTGCGGAAGGAAGTCTGATGTAGAACAAGTAGCAGAAGCATACACGCTCAAGAGGAATCTCCCGAAATTCAAAGGCAACTGAATTTCGGCAACCCGAACATCGAAGTTGGAATGCCGCGAAACTCACCGAGTTAAAGCGTTTCGCCGTTTGCGAAAGGAAGTTTGATGTAGAACAAGTTGCAGAAGCATACTTGCTCAAGAGGGATCGCCCGAAATTCAAAGGCAACAGAATTTGGCCAACCCGGGCATCGAAGTTGGAATGCCGCGAAACTCACCGAGTCAAAGCGTTTCACTAATTGCGGAAGGAAGTCTGATGTAGAACAAGTAGCAGAAGCATACACGCTCAAGAGGAATCTCCCTAAATTCGAAGGCAACTGAATTTCGGCAACCCGGGCATCGAAATTGGAATGCCGCGAAACTCACCGAGTTAAAGCGTTTCGCCGTTTGCGAAAGGAAGTTTGATGTAGAACAAGTTGTTGAAGCATACTTGCTCAAGAGGGATCGCCCGAAATTCAAAGGCAACTGAATTTCGGCAACCCGGGCATCGAAGTCGGAAAGCCGCGAAACTCACCGAGTCAAAGCGTTTCGCCGTTTGCGAAAGGAAGTTTGATGTAGAACAAGTAGCAGAAGCATACATGCTCAAGAGGGATCACCCGAAATTCAAAGGCAACAGAATTTCGGCAACGGGGGCATCGAAGTCGGAATGCCGCGAAACTCATTGAGTCAAAGCGTTTCGCCGTTTGTGGAAGGAAGTCTGATGTCGAACAAGTTGCAGAAGCATACATGCTCAAGAGGGATCGCCCGAAATTCAAAGGCAACAGAATTTTGGCAACCGGGGCATCGAAGTCGGGATGCCGCGAAACTCACCGAGTCAAAGCGTGTCGCCGTTTGGGGAAGGAAGTCTGATGTAGAACAAGTAGCAGAAGCATACATGCTCAAGAGGGATCGCCCGACATTAAAAGGCAACTGAATTTCGGCAACGGGGGCATCGAAGTCGGAATGCCGCGAAACTCATCGAGTCAAAGCGTTTCGCCGTTTGTGGAAGGAAGTCTGATGTCGAACAAGTTGCAGAAGCATACATGCTCAAGAGGGATGGCCCGTAATTCAAAGGCAACTGAATTTCGGCAACCGGGGCATTGAAGTCGGAATGCCGCGAAACTCACCGAGTCAAAGCGTTTCGCTGTTTGCGGAAGGAAGTCTGATGTAGAACAAGTAGCAGAAATATACATGCTCAAGAGGGATCGCCCGAAATTCAGAGGCAACTGAAATTCGGCAACCGGGGCATCGAAGTCGGAATGCCAGGAAACTCACCGAGTCAAAGCGTTTTGCCGTCTGCGGAAGGAAGTCTGATGTAGAACAAGTAGCAGAAGCATAGATGCTCAAGAGGGATCGCCCGAAATTCAAAGGCAACTGAATTTTCGCAACCAGGGCATTGAAGTCGGATTGCCGCGAAACTCACCGAGTCAAAGAGTTTCGCCGTTTGCGGAAGGAAGTCTGATGTAGAACAAGTAGCAGAAGCATACATGCTCAAGAGGGATCCCCCGAAATTGAAAGGCAACATAATTTCGACAACCGGGACATCGAAGTTTGAATGCCGCGAAACTCACCGAGGCAAAGCGTTTCGCCGTTTGCCGAAGGAAGTCTAATGTAGAACAAATAGCAGAAGCATACATGCTCAAGAGGGATCCCCCGAAATTGAAAGGCAACATAATTTCGACAACCGGGACATCGAAGTCCAAATGCCGCGAAACTCACCGAGTCAAAGTGTTTCGCCGTTAGCGGAAGGAAGTCTGATGTAGAACAAGTTGCAGAAGCATACTTGCTCAAGAGGGATCACCCGAAATTCAAAGGCAACTGAATTTCGGCAACCGGGGCATCGAAGTTGGAATGCCAGGAAACTCACCGAGTCAAAGCGTTTCGCCGTTTGCGGAAGGAAGTGTGACGTAGAACAAGTAGCAGAAGCATACATGGTTTAGAGGGATCACCCGAAATTCAAAGGCAACTGAATTTCGGCAACCTGGGCATCGAAGTTGGAATGCCGCGAAACTCACCGAGTCAAAGCGTTTCGCCGTTTGCGGAAGGAAGTCTGATGTAGAACAAGTAGCAGAAGCATAGATGCTCAAGAGGGATGGCCCGAAATTCAAAGGCAACAGAATTTCGGCAACCCGGGCATCGAACTTGGAATGCCCCGAAACTCACCGAGTCAAAGCGTTTCACTAATTGCGGAAGGAAGTCTGATGTAGAACAAGTAGCAGAAGCATACACGCTCAAGAGGAATCTCCCGAAATTCAAAGGCAACTGAATTTCGGCAACCCGGGCATCGAAGTTGGAATGCCGCGAAACTCATCGAGTTAAAGCGTTTCGCCGTTTGCGAAAGGAAGTTTGATGTAGAACAAGTAGCAGAAGCATACATGCTCAAGAGGGATCACCCGAAAGTCAAAGGCAACAGAATTTCGGCAACGGGGGCATCAAAGTCGGAATGCCGCGAAACTCATTGAGTCAAAGCGTTTCGCCGTTTGCGGAAGGAAGTCTGATGTCGAACAAGTTACAGAAGCATACATGCTCAAGAGGGATGGCCCGTAATTCAAAGGTAACAGAATTTCGGCAACCGGGGCATCGAAGTCGGAATGCCGCGAAACTCACCGAGTCAAAGCGTGTCGCCGTTTGGGGAAGGAAGTCTGATGTAGAACAAGTAGCAGAAGCATACATGCTCAAGAGGGATCGCCCGACATTAAAAGGCAACTGAATTTCGGCAACGGGGGCATCGAAGTCGGAATGCCGCGAAACTCATCGAGTCAAAGCGTTTCGCCGTTTGCGGAAGGAAGTCTGATGTCGAACAAGTTGCAGAAGCATACATGCTCAAGAGGGATGGCCCGTAATTCAAAGGCAACTGAATTTCCGCAACCGGGGCATTGAAGTCGGAATGCCGCGAAACTCACCGAGTCAAAGCGTTTCGCCGTTTGCGGAAGGAAGTCTGATGTAGAACAAGTAGCAGAAATATACATGCTCAAGAGGGATCACCCGAAATTCAGAGGCAACTGAAATTCGTCAACCGGGGCATCGAAGTCGGAATGCCAGGAAACTCACCGAGTCAAAACGTTTCGCCGTTTGCGGAAGGAAGTCTGATGTAGAACAACTAGCCGAAGCATACATGCTCAAGAGGGATCGCCCGAAATTCAGAGGCAACTGAAATTCGGCAACCGGGGCATCAAAGTCGGAATGCCAGGAAACTAACCGAGTCTAAGCGTTTCGCCGTTTGCGGAAGGAAGTTTGATGTAGAACAAGTAGCCGAAGCATACATGCTCAAGAGGGATCGCCCGAAATTCAGAGGCAACTGAATTTCTACAACCCGGGCATCGAAGTCGTAATGCCGCGAAACTCACCGAGTCAAAGCGTTTCGCTGTTTGCGGCAGGAAGTCTGATGTAGAACAAGTTGCAGAAGCATACTTGCTCAAGAGCGATCGCCCGAAATTCAAAGACAACTGAATTTGGGCAACCGGGGCATCGAAGTCGGAATGCCACGAAACTCACCGAGTGAAAGCGTTTCGCCGTTTGCGAAAGGAAGTGTGACGTAGAACAAGTAGAAGAAGCATACATGGTCAAGAGGGATCACCCGAAATTCAAAGGACACTAAATTTCGGCAACCGGGGCATGAAAGTCTGAATGCCGCAAAACTCACCGAGTCAAAGCGCTTCGCCGTTTGCGGAAGGATGTCTTATGTAAAACAAGTAGCAGAAGCATACATGCTCAAGAGGGATGGGCCGAAATTCAAAGTCAACTGAATTTCCGCAACCGGGGCATTGAAGTCGGAATGCCGTGAAACTCACCGAGTCAAAGCGTTTCGCCGTTTGCAGAAGGAAGTCTGATGTAGAACAAGTAGCCGAAGCATACATGCTCAAGAGGGATCGCCCGAAATTCAAAGGCAACTGAAATTCAGCAACCGGGGCATCGAAGTCGGAATCCAAGGAAACTCACCGAGTCAAAGCGTTTCGCCGTTTGCGGAAGGAAATCTGATGTAAAACAAGTTGCAGAAGCATACTTGCTCAAGAGGGATCGCCCGAAATTCACAGACAACTGAATTTCGGCAACCGGGGCCTCGAAGTCGGAATGCCACGAAACTCACCGAGTCAAAGCATTTCGCCATTTGCGGAAGGGAGTCTGATGTAGAACAAGTAGCAGAAGCATACATGCTCAAGAGGAATAGCCCGAAATTCAAAGGCAACTGAATTTGTACAACCCGGGCATCGAAGTCGTAATGCCGCGAAACTCACCGAGTCAAAGCGTTTCGCTGTTTGCGGAAGGAAGTCTGATATAGAACAAGTAGCAGAAGCATACATGCTCAAGAGGGATCGCCCGAAATGCAAAGGCAACAGAATTTCGGCAACCCGGGCATCGAAGTTGGAATGCCGCCAAACTCACCGAGTCAAAGCGTTTCTGTAAACACCCAAACGAAAATATATATATGTCTATATATATATATATATTTAAAGAAAAAGAGAGTGAGAAAGATGGTGATGAATGCAGTTTTCGCTGCCGATGCACAAATCGGCAGCGACGTAGTTTTCGCTGCCGATGCAGAAATCGGCAGCGACGCAGTTTTCGCTGCCGATTCTGGTTTTGGCAGCGACGCAGTTTCGCTGCCGATTCTGGATTGGGCAGCGACGCAGTTTTCGCTGCCGATGCAGAAATCGACAGCGACGCAGATTTCGCTGCCGATGCAGAAATCGGCAGCGACGCAGTTTTCGCTGCCGATGCAGAAATCGGCAGCGACGCAGTTTTCGCTGCCGATTCTGGTTTTGGCAGCGACGCAGTTTCGCTGCCGATTCTGGATTGGGCAGCGACGCAGTTTTCGCTGCCGATGCAGAAATCGGCAGCGACGCAGATTTCGCTGCCGATGCAGAAATCGGCAGCGACGCAGTTTTCGCTGCCGATTCTGGTTTTGGCAGCGACGCAGTTTCGCTGCCGATTCTGGATTGGGCAGCGACGCAGTTTTCGCTGCCGATGCAGAAATCGGCAGCGACGCAGATTTCGCTGCCGATGCAGAAATCGGCAGCGACGCAGTTTTCGCTGCCGATGCAGAAATCGGCAGCGACGCAGTTTTCGGCTGCCGATTTCTCAATCAACAGTGACGCACAGCTGGGAGGGAGGGGTAAAACTGGTTTTAGATAAACCAAACAAGGATAAGGACACACCTAAACCAACCCCCAAACAACCCAATTCATTTGATGGGTAGTATAAATACAAAGAGGGGAGAGAGAATGACTCATCTTCTTCCCAAATCAGCAGCTGCATGTCATTCTTCCCTTCCCCTTTCACATCAAAAACGTGAATCAAACTAGTAGAGTGTCTTGTGAGCTTGTGAGGGAGAGATGAGACCTTGAGAGAGGAGTGGGCAGCTGCATAGAGGAGAGGAAAAAGAGAGCTGGAAAACGTGAGAGGAAGAAGAAGGAAGAGAACCAGCAGCTGAAGAGAAAAGAATAGTGTCAAACCTTCCTCAAACTTAGTTAAATTCAGAAGGTATGAGTCATGGAACTCCCTTTCCTCTCCCCCTTAAAAATCAAAAACGAAAATGAAGAAGAAAAACCCTAAGAAAAAATTGATCTAAGACCTAAGCCAACCATGGGGGAAACTGAAATTAACTAGGAGAACTAGCAAACAGAAGTGAAATAAAGTCAATTTCAGAACATCTAACAATTATGGTAGAAGCTGGCTTTAACTATGGGGTAGGCCAGCATGCATGTGTGAGTGTGTTCTGCTGAAATTAAATGTGTTCTGCTGTGATGTTAGTGCTGGAATTTAATGTGTTATGCTGTGATGTTCTTGCTGGAATTTAATGTGTTCTGCTGTGATGTTCTTGCTGGAATTTAATGTGTTCTGCTGTGATGTTAGTGCTGGAATTTAATGTGTTATGCTGTGATGTTCTTGCTGGAATTTAATGTGTTCTGCTGTGATGTTAGTACTGGAATTTAATGTGTTCTGCTGTGATGTTATTGCTGGAATTTTGTTGAACTATGTGCTGAAATTGATGGTTCTGATTTGTGTGTTGCGCAGCGAAATTCTGTTTCGCTGCCGCAACGGAACCTGCTGCAGCGAATTGATATTCGCTGCCGATTTGTGTGTTGCGCAGCGAAATTCTGTTTCGCTGCCGCAACTGAATCTCCTGCAGCGAATTGATATTCGCTGCCGATTTGTGTGTTGCGCAGCGAAATTCTGTTTCGCTGCCGCAACTAAATCTCCTGCAGCGAATTGATATTCGCTGCCGATTTGTGTGTTGCGCAGCGAAATTCTGTTTCGCTGCCGCAACGGAACCTGCTGCAGCGAATTGATATTCGCTGCCGATTTGTGTGTTGCGCAGCGAAATTCTGTTTCGCTGCCGCAACGGAACCTGCTGCAGCGAATTGATATTCGCTGCCGATTTGTGTGTTGCGCAGCGAAATTCTGTTTCGCTGCCGCAACGGAACCTGCTGCAGCGAATTGATATTCGCTGCCGATTTGTGTGTTGCGCAGCGAACTGGCAGCCCGCAGCGAACCAGTTCTCGCTGCCGAATTCCTACAATAAGCCTCCTAGGCAGGAATGACTTAAATGCTAGTAACAATCTCATGTTATGATGGTGTAAAATATGGAACACTTGAATGTGAACATATGAACTCTTGAAATAAGTGTGATGATGAGTATGATTCAAAAATAAAATAAATACAACTGTGCTGATTTGTGACCATTGATGTCTTAGGTGGTGCGGTCGGGATTGGACCATCATCAAGACAGGATCGACCCACAGGTGGAGCAGGTAGGTGACTTGCACCTTCCTTTTCTTACGTTGAATCTTGCAATATTTTAACTTGAGTACTATCATATTGTTAGAACCGATATTAGATTGTTGAACGCTTAGATGATGATTAAAGATTGATTAGCTTCGGCTAATGGCATCCAAACGGATGGCCGGGACAAAGAATGATTAGCTTTGGCTAATGGCATCCGAAAGGATGGCCGGGATAAAGAATGATTAGCTTCGGCTAATGGCATCCGAAAGGATGGCCGGGACAAAGGAGTGATTAGCTTCGGCTAATGGCATCCAAACGGATGGCCGGGACAAAGAATGATTAGCTTTGGCTAATGGCGTCCGAATGGATGGCCGGGATGAAGGACTGATTGGCTTCGGCTAATGGCATCCAAACGGATGGATGGCCGGGATAAAAGAGTGACTTCGCTGCCGATTCTGGATCGGCAGCGACGCAGATTTGCGCTGCCGATTCTGGATCGGCAGCGACGCAGATTGCGCTGCCGATTCTGGATCGGCAGCGACGCAGATTTGCGCTGCCGATTCTGGATCGGCAGCGACGCAGATTGCGCTGCCGATTCTGGATCGGCAGCGACGCAGATTTGCGCTGCCGATTCTGGATCGGGAGCGACGCAGATTTGCGCTGCCGATTCTGGATCGGCAGCGACGCAGATTTGCGCTGCCGATTCTGGATCGGGAGCGACGCAGATTTGCGCTGCCGATTCTGGATCGGGAGCGACGCAGATTGCGCTGCCGATTCTGGATCGGCAGCGACGCAGATTTGCGCTGCCGATTCTGGATCGGCAGCGACGCAGATTTGCGCTGCCGATTCTGGATCGGCAGCGACGCAGATTGCGCTGCCGATTCTGGATCGGCAGCGACGCAGATTTCCGCTGCCGATTCTGGATCGGCAGCAATGCATTTTCTGCTGCCGATTTTGGATCGGCAGCGACGCAGCTTTCGCCATGGATGGCCGACACAAATGAATGACTAGTTTTGGCGAATGGCATCCGAAAACTTGTGTATCTATATGTACTACTAGTTGTTGTAGCAAATACATGAAGAAATTATAATTGTTAATGTTTTATTTAATTGCCAAACCGTGAGTTACCATTCTTATTATTATTAAATATTTGCATTCTCTTAAATGTTTGTACTGCTGCAGGGACTTCACACCAATGAGATGCCTAGGAAACCCGATACACGGGAACCTATTTTGCAAGGAATTATGTAGATGTATCTTAAATCACAATGTATTTTGTATGGATCAATGTACTGAATGTATAACTTTTATTAGATCCTTTTTGTTTAAAATTGTGATGACTATTAGTAGGAGAAGACTGTAAACTCATGACTATGTATATATTTTTAATATGAACTTCAAATCAAGCAACCTTAATATTACGTGTTTGTGTAAGATTCACTTTGAAATGAAATGTTGATTGTATGGATTGTATTTCGATGATGTGAGGATTTAGAGTCATTGATTGCCGGCACCATGTGGATTGAATGCATAAAAGAAAAAAAAAAAAATTATTGTGTTTTGGACTTGGAAAGCCGGGTCGTTACAGTTGGTATCAGAGCACTTGGTATGGATCCTGAGGATCATTAATAAATGTGTTGTTGTGATGAATTTCAGGATGGTACGCACCCGACAAGGGACACGAACTGAGCCGCCCTCCTTAGAAAGGAGGGGCATGAACCGAGGTGCCCAAGGTTGGCAAGATGAAGATCCCTTAGATGATACGGCATCTCATGCTCCGATAATACCACCCGAAACCTTGCAGGGGGAAGATACGGTGGCAGGGGAAGGCCCGAGGCCTCATCACACAGAGGGAACACCCCCAGTCGCAACGGAGCAGCGAGAAAGATCAGAAGCACAACCATCTACTGTTCCAACTGGTGTGCCCCCACAATATGTAGATGCAGGACTCCTTGTACAAATAGTTAAAGCAGTGATGGAAGGCATGGCTAGTTCAGCGGCACAAACAACTCCCACCACGCAGATTCCACCAGCAGCCCCTACGACTAGCATGACCATGGATAATGTGGTACCACTGGTGCGGCTAGTTAAGAGTCTGAGGGAAATGGGCTGTGAACCGTACATGGGGGAACAAGATGCAGAGATAGCTGGAAGATGGATCAGGAAGGTAGAAAAGACAATGATTCAAATAAGCATACCCGAGGGTTTGAGGGTAAATTGTGCATCCCAGTTACTGTCTGATAGGGCCATGACATGGTGGGAAACAGTTCAGCTGAGGCGTGCGACTGAGACACTAACTTGGAGTGATTTCAAGACAGAGTTTGAGAATCAGTTTTATTCCAAGTATCATCGCAAGGTGAAAGAACAAGAGTTCTTGGCATTGAGACAGGGTGATATGTCAGTATTGGAGTACGAAAGGAGATTCCATGACCTTTCATTGTTCGCCCCACATTATGTGCCGACAGAGGAACATATGATTGAAAAGTTGAGAGATGGGTTACGACAGGATTTGAGACAAGGATTGATCGCCTTGCGATTTAAATCGGTGAGGGAGTTGATTGAGGCTGCACAAGCTCTGGAGGCATGTATTGGAGAAAGCCAAGGGGGGTATCAGAGTATAAGCAAAAAGAGAGATGGGGACTATTTCAGCAGCAGACCACCGCACCCGAAGAAAGGAAAAAGTGGAGTGTTTGAGCAGCACGGAAAAAAGGGGAGTTTGATATTACCGCCTCACCAGCAATCAAGTGGGAGAGTAATGGTTGGACAGTCACACTCGAGGGCAAACTCTTCTACTGCGACCGGTGACCGCAAGGGTGTTGACTATCCTTTTTGTGTAAAGTGTGGACAAAAACACCCTGGGGATTGCTCAGTTTCCCCCGGGCGATGTTTTGTGTGTAGAGGAGAGGGCCATAGGTGGAGGAATTGTCAGTATCTTAATCAGGGGTGTCATTACTGTGGTGGAAGAGGTCATTACAAGAGGGACTGCCCCAAGAGGAACACCGGACAAGTACAGAGCTACAGACAGCCGAGTCAGAGCCACCAACAGTCAGTCACCGTTAATAGGCCAGTGAGATCTTCTCAATCAGGGGCAAACTCCAGTCGAGGGAAGCCGAGGGCACAAAATGATCGGACCTCGGGGAGGGTCTTCCACCTGACACAGGAGGAGGCCAGGGCTGCATCAGATGTGGTGGCAGGTACACTTCTATTGAATGGTTTTAATGTGCATGTGTTGTTTGATCCGGGTGCCACCCACTCATTCATTGCTAAGAGAATTGTCACTAAATTGAGAAAGGAAGTAAAAATGGTAGAGAAGGGGTTTGTTATTGGAACTCCGATGGGAAACATGGTTGAAACAAATATTGTATATGTGGATGTGGGGGTTAGTCTATCCGGGTATGAAACAGAAGTAGATTTGATTCCCTTAGAGCTGCATGATTTTGACATAATACTAGGCATGGATTGGTTGAGTAAATACAAAGCACTAATAGATTGTTATGCGAAAACTGTCACTTTCCAAACACCTAAGGGCGAGAAAATAACTTTTGAAGGAGAGAGACTCCCTAAACTGAATGCTTTAATATCGGTGGTAACAGCCCAAAAACTTTTAAGAAAGGGATGTATGGGTTACCTCGCATACATCTTAAACTCTAATGATGAAGGTCCACGATTGAAGGATATTCCTGTGGTGAAGGATTTCCCAGATGTGTTTCCAGAAGAACTACCAGGACTACCCCCGGAGCGAGAGGTAGAGGTGTCTATAGACACTTTTCCTGGAGTTCCACCTATAGCCCAACAACCGTATCGGATGGCTCCAGCAGAACTGAACGAGTTAAAGACTCAATTACAGGAATTATTAGACAAAGGGTTCATACGGCCCAGTAATTCTCCTTGGGGAGCACCGGTCCTATTTGTAAGAAAGAAAGATGGAACCCATAGGCTTTGTATTGACTATCGACAGTTGAACAAAATGACAATGAAAAACAAGTATCCGTTGCCTCGGATAGATGATTTGTTCGACCAATTAAAAGGAGCAAGGGCATTCTCGAAGATAGATTTGAGATCAGGGTACTATCAGATGAAGATTAAAGAAGCGGATGTAGCAAAGACCGCATTTAGAACTCGTTATGGACACTATGAATTTTTGGTATTACCGTTCGGGTTGACGAACGCCCCAGCCCTCTTCATGGATTTGATGAATCGGGTTTTCCAACCATACCTGGATAAGTTTGTGGTGGTATTCATTGATGATATACTGGTGTACTCAAATTCTTTCAAGGAGCACGAAGAACACTTGAGACAAACCTTACAAACCTTGAGAGATCACCAGCTATATGCAAAACTGAGTAAATGTGAATTTTGGCTGAAGAGAGTGATGTTTTTGGGACATGTCATTTCAGCCGAAGGTGTTTTTGTCGACCCTCAAAAAGTCGAAGCAGTCGTGAAATGGGAAAGACCGACTTCAGTCACTGAAATACGTAGTTTCCTGGGACTTGCAGGATACTATCGGAGATTTATCGAAGGTTTTTCCCTGATTGCAACCCCTTTGACCCAGCTAACTAGGAAGGATAAGAAATGGGTGTGGTCGGAAGAATGTGAGGCAAGCTTCCAAGAATTGAAGAGGAGGCTCACCACTGCTCCAGTCTTAACTCTCCCCTCAGGGACAGAGGGTTTTGTGGTATATAGTGATGCCTCGGGGAAGGGATTGGGGTGTGTTTTGATGCAACATGGGAAGGTGATCGCCTATGCATCAAGACAATTAAAGACTCATGAGGTGAACTACCCGGTGCACGACCTGGAGTTGGCAGCTGTAGTATTTGCCTTGAGGATATGGAGACACTATTTGTATGGGTCTCGAACCCAAATTTTTACGGATCATAAGAGCCTGAAGTATCTGATGTCGCAAAAGGAGTTGAACATGCGGCAAAGAAGGTGGATAGAGCTCATTAAGGATTATGATTGCACCATAGAATACCACCCGGGGAAAGCAAATGTAGTGGCAGATGCCCTCAGTCGAAAATATAAAGCCTCCTTGGGAAGCTTAACAGTGGGAAAGGAGCGGCAATTGGCAGAATTAAAAGAGTTGGGTGCAGATTTGGGAATTGATGCAGGAGGTGGGTTAGTAGCCCAATTATTGGTGCGACCAACGTATCGAGAACATATACTACATGCCCAATTCCATGACAAGGTGGGGTCCAAGATTAGGAAGAATGTGGAGGCCGGGGTAGAAATGAAATTCCGAGTAGCGGATGATGGATCCTTGATGATGGGACAACGGTTGTATGTGCCTGATGACGAAACAGTCAAACGAATGATTCTACAAGAAGCTCATGAGTCCAAATTCTCCATACATCCTGGCAGCACTAAGATGTATCGAGACCTGAAACACCTTTATTGGTGGCCTAATATGAAAAGGGACATAGCTGAGTATGTGTCAAAGTGTGGGATATGTCAACAAGTCAAGGTTGAACACCAAAGGCCTGCGGGACCATTACAACCATTACAAATTCCAGAATGGAAGTGGGAGATGATCACCATGGATTTCGTGTCAGGATTTCCCAAAGGGAGAAAAGGAAATGATGCGATATGGGTCATTGTAGATCGGTTGACGAAATCCGCACTATTCTTGCCCGTAAAGATGACCGACTCGGTGGACAAGCTTGCCAAGATCTACATAAATGAGGTGGTACGACTTCATGGGATTCCGGTGTCCATTGTATCGGATCGAGATCCCAGGTTCACCTCTCGACTTTGGCCGAGCATACAACATGCCTTGGGGACAAGGTTGGACATGAGCACTGCGTTTCACCCTCAAACGGATGGCCAATCGGAAAGAGTCATCCAAGTATTGGAAGACCTATTACGGGCCTGTGTGCTAGAATTTGGAGGAAACTGGGAGGAACACATGGCATTGGTGGAGTTCACGTATAACAATAGTCATCAAGCCACAATAGGAATGGCCCCGTATGAAGCCTTGTATGGTAGGAGGTGCAGAACTCCTTTGTGTTGGGAGGAAATTGGGGACCGGAAGTTATATGGCGCAGAGTTGGTCCAAGTCACCACGGAGAAAGTGAGAACTATCAGGGATCGCATCAAAGCCGCGCAGGATAGACAGAAGAAGTATGCCGATGTGAGGAGAAGACCTCTCGAGTTCAGTATGGGGGACCAGGTGTTCCTGAAGGTAGCCCCATGGAAGAACATGTTACGGTTTGGGTTGAAAGGGAAGTTAACTCCCCGTTTCATCGGACCCTTCAAAATCTTACAACGAGTTGGACCAGTAGCCTACAAGGTGGATTTGCCCCCACAGTTAGCCAGGGTCCATGATGTGTTCCATGTCTCCTTGTTAAGGAAGGCTGACGTAGACCCCGCCCGAGTTCTACCCCAGGTTCCAGTAGAAGTCAAAGAAGACTTAACACTGGAATTGAGACCCATAAGGATACTAGATCAAGAAGTGAAGGAGTTACGGAGCAAAAAGATCCCCATCGTCAGAATCTTATGGCGAAATGCTCAAGTAGAAGAGGAAACTTGGGAGAGGGAGGCTGAGATGAGGAAAAAGTACCCCAATTTATTTGAACTACCAGGTATGGAGTGTAAAACTTTTTAAATTTCGAGGACGAAATTCATATTTAGGAGGGGAGAATGTAAACACCCAAACGAAAATATATATATGTCTATATATATATATATATTTAAAGAAAAAGAGAGTGAGAAAGATGGTGATGAATGCAGTTTTCGCTGCCGATGCACAAATCGGCAGCGACGTAGTTTTCGCTGCCGATGCAGAAATCGGCAGCGACGCAGTTTTCGCTGCCGATTCTGGTTTTGGCAGCGACGCAGTTTCGCTGCCGATTCTGGATTGGGCAGCGACGCAGTTTTCGCTGCCGATGCAGAAATCGACAGCGACGCAGATTTCGCTGCCGATGCAGAAATCGGCAGCGACGCAGTTTTCGCTGCCGATGCAGAAATCGGCAGCGACGCAGTTTTCGCTGCCGATTCTGGTTTTGGCAGCGACGCAGTTTCGCTGCCGATTCTGGATTGGGCAGCGACGCAGTTTTCGCTGCCGATGCAGAAATCGGCAGCGACGCAGATTTCGCTGCCGATGCAGAAATCGGCAGCGACGCAGTTTTCGCTGCCGATTCTGGTTTTGGCAGCGACGCAGTTTCGCTGCCGATTCTGGATTGGGCAGCGACGCAGTTTTCGCTGCCGATGCAGAAATCGGCAGCGACGCAGATTTCGCTGCCGATGCAGAAATCGGCAGCGACGCAGTTTTCGCTGCCGATGCAGAAATCGGCAGCGACGCAGTTTTCGGCTGCCGATTTCTCAATCAACAGTGACGCACAGCTGGGAGGGAGGGGTAAAACTGGTTTTAGATAAACCAAACAAGGATAAGGACACACCTAAACCAACCCCCAAACAACCCAATTCATTTGATGGGTAGTATAAATACAAAGAGGGGAGAGAGAATGACTCATCTTCTTCCCAAATCAGCAGCTGCATGTCATTCTTCCCTTCCCCTTTCACATCAAAAACGTGAATCAAACTAGTAGAGTGTCTTGTGAGCTTGTGAGGGAGAGATGAGACCTTGAGAGAGGAGTGGGCAGCTGCATAGAGGAGAGGAAAAAGAGAGCTGGAAAACGTGAGAGGAAGAAGAAGGAAGAGAACCAGCAGCTGAAGAGAAAAGAATAGTGTCAAACCTTCCTCAAACTTAGTTAAATTCAGAAGGTATGAGTCATGGAACTCCCTTTCCTCTCCCCCTTAAAAATCAAAAACGAAAATGAAGAAGAAAAACCCTAAGAAAAAATTGATCTAAGACCTAAGCCAACCATGGGGGAAACTGAAATTAACTAGGAGAACTAGCAAACAGAAGTGAAATAAAGTCAATTTCAGAACATCTAACAATTATGGTAGAAGCTGGCTTTAACTATGGGGTAGGCCAGCATGCATGTGTGAGTGTGTTCTGCTGAAATTAAATGTGTTCTGCTGTGATGTTAGTGCTGGAATTTAATGTGTTATGCTGTGATGTTCTTGCTGGAATTTAATGTGTTCTGCTGTGATGTTCTTGCTGGAATTTAATGTGTTCTGCTGTGATGTTAGTGCTGGAATTTAATGTGTTATGCTGTGATGTTCTTGCTGGAATTTAATGTGTTCTGCTGTGATGTTAGTACTGGAATTTAATGTGTTCTGCTGTGATGTTATTGCTGGAATTTTGTTGAACTATGTGCTGAAATTGATGGTTCTGATTTGTGTGTTGCGCAGCGAAATTCTGTTTCGCTGCCGCAACGGAACCTGCTGCAGCGAATTGATATTCGCTGCCGATTTGTGTGTTGCGCAGCGAAATTCTGTTTCGCTGCCGCAACTGAATCTCCTGCAGCGAATTGATATTCGCTGCCGATTTGTGTGTTGCGCAGCGAAATTCTGTTTCGCTGCCGCAACTAAATCTCCTGCAGCGAATTGATATTCGCTGCCGATTTGTGTGTTGCGCAGCGAAATTCTGTTTCGCTGCCGCAACGGAACCTGCTGCAGCGAATTGATATTCGCTGCCGATTTGTGTGTTGCGCAGCGAAATTCTGTTTCGCTGCCGCAACGGAACCTGCTGCAGCGAATTGATATTCGCTGCCGATTTGTGTGTTGCGCAGCGAAATTCTGTTTCGCTGCCGCAACGGAACCTGCTGCAGCGAATTGATATTCGCTGCCGATTTGTGTGTTGCGCAGCGAACTGGCAGCCCGCAGCGAACCAGTTCTCGCTGCCGAATTCCTACAATAAGCCTCCTAGGCAGGAATGACTTAAATGCTAGTAACAATCTCATGTTATGATGGTGTAAAATATGGAACACTTGAATGTGAACATATGAACTCTTGAAATAAGTGTGATGATGAGTATGATTCAAAAATAAAATAAATACAACTGTGCTGATTTGTGACCATTGATGTCTTAGGTGGTGCGGTCGGGATTGGACCATCATCAAGACAGGATCGACCCACAGGTGGAGCAGGTAGGTGACTTGCACCTTCCTTTTCTTACGTTGAATCTTGCAATATTTTAACTTGAGTACTATCATATTGTTAGAACCGATATTAGATTGTTGAACGCTTAGATGATGATTAAAGATTGATTAGCTTCGGCTAATGGCATCCAAACGGATGGCCGGGACAAAGAATGATTAGCTTTGGCTAATGGCATCCGAAAGGATGGCCGGGATAAAGAATGATTAGCTTCGGCTAATGGCATCCGAAAGGATGGCCGGGACAAAGGAGTGATTAGCTTCGGCTAATGGCATCCAAACGGATGGCCGGGACAAAGAATGATTAGCTTTGGCTAATGGCGTCCGAATGGATGGCCGGGATGAAGGACTGATTGGCTTCGGCTAATGGCATCCAAACGGATGGATGGCCGGGATAAAAGAGTGACTTCGCTGCCGATTCTGGATCGGCAGCGACGCAGATTTGCGCTGCCGATTCTGGATCGGCAGCGACGCAGATTGCGCTGCCGATTCTGGATCGGCAGCGACGCAGATTTGCGCTGCCGATTCTGGATCGGCAGCGACGCAGATTGCGCTGCCGATTCTGGATCGGCAGCGACGCAGATTTGCGCTGCCGATTCTGGATCGGGAGCGACGCAGATTTGCGCTGCCGATTCTGGATCGGCAGCGACGCAGATTTGCGCTGCCGATTCTGGATCGGGAGCGACGCAGATTTGCGCTGCCGATTCTGGATCGGGAGCGACGCAGATTGCGCTGCCGATTCTGGATCGGCAGCGACGCAGATTTGCGCTGCCGATTCTGGATCGGCAGCGACGCAGATTTGCGCTGCCGATTCTGGATCGGCAGCGACGCAGATTGCGCTGCCGATTCTGGATCGGCAGCGACGCAGATTTCCGCTGCCGATTCTGGATCGGCAGCAATGCATTTTCTGCTGCCGATTTTGGATCGGCAGCGACGCAGCTTTCGCCATGGATGGCCGACACAAATGAATGACTAGTTTTGGCGAATGGCATCCGAAAACTTGTGTATCTATATGTACTACTAGTTGTTGTAGCAAATACATGAAGAAATTATAATTGTTAATGTTTTATTTAATTGCCAAACCGTGAGTTACCATTCTTATTATTATTAAATATTTGCATTCTCTTAAATGTTTGTACTGCTGCAGGGACTTCACACCAATGAGATGCCTAGGAAACCCGATACACGGGAACCTATTTTGCAAGGAATTATGTAGATGTATCTTAAATCACAATGTATTTTGTATGGATCAATGTACTGAATGTATAACTTTTATTAGATCCTTTTTGTTTAAAATTGTGATGACTATTAGTAGGAGAAGACTGTAAACTCATGACTATGTATATATTTTTAATATGAACTTCAAATCAAGCAACCTTAATATTACGTGTTTGTGTAAGATTCACTTTGAAATGAAATGTTGATTGTATGGATTGTATTTCGATGATGTGAGGATTTAGAGTCATTGATTGCCGGCACCATGTGGATTGAATGCATAAAAGAAAAAAAAAAAAATTATTGTGTTTTGGACTTGGAAAGCCGGGTCGTTACAGTTGGTATCAGAGCACTTGGTATGGATCCTGAGGATCATTAATAAATGTGTTGTTGTGATGAATTTCAGGATGGTACGCACCCGACAAGGGACACGAACTGAGCCGCCCTCCTTAGAAAGGAGGGGCATGAACCGAGGTGCCCAAGGTTGGCAAGATGAAGATCCCTTAGATGATACGGCATCTCATGCTCCGATAATACCACCCGAAACCTTGCAGGGGGAAGATACGGTGGCAGGGGAAGGCCCGAGGCCTCATCACACAGAGGGAACACCCCCAGTCGCAACGGAGCAGCGAGAAAGATCAGAAGCACAACCATCTACTGTTCCAACTGGTGTGCCCCCACAATATGTAGATGCAGGACTCCTTGTACAAATAGTTAAAGCAGTGATGGAAGGCATGGCTAGTTCAGCGGCACAAACAACTCCCACCACGCAGATTCCACCAGCAGCCCCTACGACTAGCATGACCATGGATAATGTGGTACCACTGGTGCGGCTAGTTAAGAGTCTGAGGGAAATGGGCTGTGAACCGTACATGGGGGAACAAGATGCAGAGATAGCTGGAAGATGGATCAGGAAGGTAGAAAAGACAATGATTCAAATAAGCATACCCGAGGGTTTGAGGGTAAATTGTGCATCCCAGTTACTGTCTGATAGGGCCATGACATGGTGGGAAACAGTTCAGCTGAGGCGTGCGACTGAGACACTAACTTGGAGTGATTTCAAGACAGAGTTTGAGAATCAGTTTTATTCCAAGTATCATCGCAAGGTGAAAGAACAAGAGTTCTTGGCATTGAGACAGGGTGATATGTCAGTATTGGAGTACGAAAGGAGATTCCATGACCTTTCATTGTTCGCCCCACATTATGTGCCGACAGAGGAACATATGATTGAAAAGTTGAGAGATGGGTTACGACAGGATTTGAGACAAGGATTGATCGCCTTGCGATTTAAATCGGTGAGGGAGTTGATTGAGGCTGCACAAGCTCTGGAGGCATGTATTGGAGAAAGCCAAGGGGGGTATCAGAGTATAAGCAAAAAGAGAGATGGGGACTATTTCAGCAGCAGACCACCGCACCCGAAGAAAGGAAAAAGTGGAGTGTTTGAGCAGCACGGAAAAAAGGGGAGTTTGATATTACCGCCTCACCAGCAATCAAGTGGGAGAGTAATGGTTGGACAGTCACACTCGAGGGCAAACTCTTCTACTGCGACCGGTGACCGCAAGGGTGTTGACTATCCTTTTTGTGTAAAGTGTGGACAAAAACACCCTGGGGATTGCTCAGTTTCCCCCGGGCGATGTTTTGTGTGTAGAGGAGAGGGCCATAGGTGGAGGAATTGTCAGTATCTTAATCAGGGGTGTCATTACTGTGGTGGAAGAGGTCATTACAAGAGGGACTGCCCCAAGAGGAACACCGGACAAGTACAGAGCTACAGACAGCCGAGTCAGAGCCACCAACAGTCAGTCACCGTTAATAGGCCAGTGAGATCTTCTCAATCAGGGGCAAACTCCAGTCGAGGGAAGCCGAGGGCACAAAATGATCGGACCTCGGGGAGGGTCTTCCACCTGACACAGGAGGAGGCCAGGGCTGCATCAGATGTGGTGGCAGGTACACTTCTATTGAATGGTTTTAATGTGCATGTGTTGTTTGATCCGGGTGCCACCCACTCATTCATTGCTAAGAGAATTGTCACTAAATTGAGAAAGGAAGTAAAAATGGTAGAGAAGGGGTTTGTTATTGGAACTCCGATGGGAAACATGGTTGAAACAAATATTGTATATGTGGATGTGGGGGTTAGTCTATCCGGGTATGAAACAGAAGTAGATTTGATTCCCTTAGAGCTGCATGATTTTGACATAATACTAGGCATGGATTGGTTGAGTAAATACAAAGCACTAATAGATTGTTATGCGAAAACTGTCACTTTCCAAACACCTAAGGGCGAGAAAATAACTTTTGAAGGAGAGAGACTCCCTAAACTGAATGCTTTAATATCGGTGGTAACAGCCCAAAAACTTTTAAGAAAGGGATGTATGGGTTACCTCGCATACATCTTAAACTCTAATGATGAAGGTCCACGATTGAAGGATATTCCTGTGGTGAAGGATTTCCCAGATGTGTTTCCAGAAGAACTACCAGGACTACCCCCGGAGCGAGAGGTAGAGGTGTCTATAGACACTTTTCCTGGAGTTCCACCTATAGCCCAACAACCGTATCGGATGGCTCCAGCAGAACTGAACGAGTTAAAGACTCAATTACAGGAATTATTAGACAAAGGGTTCATACGGCCCAGTAATTCTCCTTGGGGAGCACCGGTCCTATTTGTAAGAAAGAAAGATGGAACCCATAGGCTTTGTATTGACTATCGACAGTTGAACAAAATGACAATGAAAAACAAGTATCCGTTGCCTCGGATAGATGATTTGTTCGACCAATTAAAAGGAGCAAGGGCATTCTCGAAGATAGATTTGAGATCAGGGTACTATCAGATGAAGATTAAAGAAGCGGATGTAGCAAAGACCGCATTTAGAACTCGTTATGGACACTATGAATTTTTGGTATTACCGTTCGGGTTGACGAACGCCCCAGCCCTCTTCATGGATTTGATGAATCGGGTTTTCCAACCATACCTGGATAAGTTTGTGGTGGTATTCATTGATGATATACTGGTGTACTCAAATTCTTTCAAGGAGCACGAAGAACACTTGAGACAAACCTTACAAACCTTGAGAGATCACCAGCTATATGCAAAACTGAGTAAATGTGAATTTTGGCTGAAGAGAGTGATGTTTTTGGGACATGTCATTTCAGCCGAAGGTGTTTTTGTCGACCCTCAAAAAGTCGAAGCAGTCGTGAAATGGGAAAGACCGACTTCAGTCACTGAAATACGTAGTTTCCTGGGACTTGCAGGATACTATCGGAGATTTATCGAAGGTTTTTCCCTGATTGCAACCCCTTTGACCCAGCTAACTAGGAAGGATAAGAAATGGGTGTGGTCGGAAGAATGTGAGGCAAGCTTCCAAGAATTGAAGAGGAGGCTCACCACTGCTCCAGTCTTAACTCTCCCCTCAGGGACAGAGGGTTTTGTGGTATATAGTGATGCCTCGGGGAAGGGATTGGGGTGTGTTTTGATGCAACATGGGAAGGTGATCGCCTATGCATCAAGACAATTAAAGACTCATGAGGTGAACTACCCGGTGCACGACCTGGAGTTGGCAGCTGTAGTATTTGCCTTGAGGATATGGAGACACTATTTGTATGGGTCTCGAACCCAAATTTTTACGGATCATAAGAGCCTGAAGTATCTGATGTCGCAAAAGGAGTTGAACATGCGGCAAAGAAGGTGGATAGAGCTCATTAAGGATTATGATTGCACCATAGAATACCACCCGGGGAAAGCAAATGTAGTGGCAGATGCCCTCAGTCGAAAATATAAAGCCTCCTTGGGAAGCTTAACAGTGGGAAAGGAGCGGCAATTGGCAGAATTAAAAGAGTTGGGTGCAGATTTGGGAATTGATGCAGGAGGTGGGTTAGTAGCCCAATTATTGGTGCGACCAACGTATCGAGAACATATACTACATGCCCAATTCCATGACAAGGTGGGGTCCAAGATTAGGAAGAATGTGGAGGCCGGGGTAGAAATGAAATTCCGAGTAGCGGATGATGGATCCTTGATGATGGGACAACGGTTGTATGTGCCTGATGACGAAACAGTCAAACGAATGATTCTACAAGAAGCTCATGAGTCCAAATTCTCCATACATCCTGGCAGCACTAAGATGTATCGAGACCTGAAACACCTTTATTGGTGGCCTAATATGAAAAGGGACATAGCTGAGTATGTGTCAAAGTGTGGGATATGTCAACAAGTCAAGGTTGAACACCAAAGGCCTGCGGGACCATTACAACCATTACAAATTCCAGAATGGAAGTGGGAGATGATCACCATGGATTTCGTGTCAGGATTTCCCAAAGGGAGAAAAGGAAATGATGCGATATGGGTCATTGTAGATCGGTTGACGAAATCCGCACTATTCTTGCCCGTAAAGATGACCGACTCGGTGGACAAGCTTGCCAAGATCTACATAAATGAGGTGGTACGACTTCATGGGATTCCGGTGTCCATTGTATCGGATCGAGATCCCAGGTTCACCTCTCGACTTTGGCCGAGCATACAACATGCCTTGGGGACAAGGTTGGACATGAGCACTGCGTTTCACCCTCAAACGGATGGCCAATCGGAAAGAGTCATCCAAGTATTGGAAGACCTATTACGGGCCTGTGTGCTAGAATTTGGAGGAAACTGGGAGGAACACATGGCATTGGTGGAGTTCACGTATAACAATAGTCATCAAGCCACAATAGGAATGGCCCCGTATGAAGCCTTGTATGGTAGGAGGTGCAGAACTCCTTTGTGTTGGGAGGAAATTGGGGACCGGAAGTTATATGGCGCAGAGTTGGTCCAAGTCACCACGGAGAAAGTGAGAACTATCAGGGATCGCATCAAAGCCGCGCAGGATAGACAGAAGAAGTATGCCGATGTGAGGAGAAGACCTCTCGAGTTCAGTATGGGGGACCAGGTGTTCCTGAAGGTAGCCCCATGGAAGAACATGTTACGGTTTGGGTTGAAAGGGAAGTTAACTCCCCGTTTCATCGGACCCTTCAAAATCTTACAACGAGTTGGACCAGTAGCCTACAAGGTGGATTTGCCCCCACAGTTAGCCAGGGTCCATGATGTGTTCCATGTCTCCTTGTTAAGGAAGGCTGACGTAGACCCCGCCCGAGTTCTACCCCAGGTTCCAGTAGAAGTCAAAGAAGACTTAACACTGGAATTGAGACCCATAAGGATACTAGATCAAGAAGTGAAGGAGTTACGGAGCAAAAAGATCCCCATCGTCAGAATCTTATGGCGAAATGCTCAAGTAGAAGAGGAAACTTGGGAGAGGGAGGCTGAGATGAGGAAAAAGTACCCCAATTTATTTGAACTACCAGGTATGGAGTGTAAAACTTTTTAAATTTCGAGGACGAAATTCATATTTAGGAGGGGAGAATGTAAACACCCAAACGAAAATATATATATGTCTATATATATATATATATTTAAAGAAAAAGAGAGTGAGAAAGATGGTGATGAATGCAGTTTTCGCTGCCGATGCACAAATCGGCAGCGACGTAGTTTTCGCTGCCGATGCAGAAATCGGCAGCGACGCAGTTTTCGCTGCCGATTCTGGTTTTGGCAGCGACGCAGTTTCGCTGCCGATTCTGGATTGGGCAGCGACGCAGTTTTCGCTGCCGATGCAGAAATCGACAGCGACGCAGATTTCGCTGCCGATGCAGAAATCGGCAGCGACGCAGTTTTCGCTGCCGATGCAGAAATCGGCAGCGACGCAGTTTTCGCTGCCGATTCTGGTTTTGGCAGCGACGCAGTTTCGCTGCCGATTCTGGATTGGGCAGCGACGCAGTTTTCGCTGCCGATGCAGAAATCGGCAGCGACGCAGATTTCGCTGCCGATGCAGAAATCGGCAGCGACGCAGTTTTCGCTGCCGATTCTGGTTTTGGCAGCGACGCAGTTTCGCTGCCGATTCTGGATTGGGCAGCGACGCAGTTTTCGCTGCCGATGCAGAAATCGGCAGCGACGCAGATTTCGCTGCCGATGCAGAAATCGGCAGCGACGCAGTTTTCGCTGCCGATGCAGAAATCGGCAGCGACGCAGTTTTCGGCTGCCGATTTCTCAATCAACAGTGACGCACAGCTGGGAGGGAGGGGTAAAACTGGTTTTAGATAAACCAAACAAGGATAAGGACACACCTAAACCAACCCCCAAACAACCCAATTCATTTGATGGGTAGTATAAATACAAAGAGGGGAGAGAGAATGACTCATCTTCTTCCCAAATCAGCAGCTGCATGTCATTCTTCCCTTCCCCTTTCACATCAAAAACGTGAATCAAACTAGTAGAGTGTCTTGTGAGCTTGTGAGGGAGAGATGAGACCTTGAGAGAGGAGTGGGCAGCTGCATAGAGGAGAGGAAAAAGAGAGCTGGAAAACGTGAGAGGAAGAAGAAGGAAGAGAACCAGCAGCTGAAGAGAAAAGAATAGTGTCAAACCTTCCTCAAACTTAGTTAAATTCAGAAGGTATGAGTCATGGAACTCCCTTTCCTCTCCCCCTTAAAAATCAAAAACGAAAATGAAGAAGAAAAACCCTAAGAAAAAATTGATCTAAGACCTAAGCCAACCATGGGGGAAACTGAAATTAACTAGGAGAACTAGCAAACAGAAGTGAAATAAAGTCAATTTCAGAACATCTAACAATTATGGTAGAAGCTGGCTTTAACTATGGGGTAGGCCAGCATGCATGTGTGAGTGTGTTCTGCTGAAATTAAATGTGTTCTGCTGTGATGTTAGTGCTGGAATTTAATGTGTTATGCTGTGATGTTCTTGCTGGAATTTAATGTGTTCTGCTGTGATGTTCTTGCTGGAATTTAATGTGTTCTGCTGTGATGTTAGTGCTGGAATTTAATGTGTTATGCTGTGATGTTCTTGCTGGAATTTAATGTGTTCTGCTGTGATGTTAGTACTGGAATTTAATGTGTTCTGCTGTGATGTTATTGCTGGAATTTTGTTGAACTATGTGCTGAAATTGATGGTTCTGATTTGTGTGTTGCGCAGCGAAATTCTGTTTCGCTGCCGCAACGGAACCTGCTGCAGCGAATTGATATTCGCTGCCGATTTGTGTGTTGCGCAGCGAAATTCTGTTTCGCTGCCGCAACTGAATCTCCTGCAGCGAATTGATATTCGCTGCCGATTTGTGTGTTGCGCAGCGAAATTCTGTTTCGCTGCCGCAACTAAATCTCCTGCAGCGAATTGATATTCGCTGCCGATTTGTGTGTTGCGCAGCGAAATTCTGTTTCGCTGCCGCAACGGAACCTGCTGCAGCGAATTGATATTCGCTGCCGATTTGTGTGTTGCGCAGCGAAATTCTGTTTCGCTGCCGCAACGGAACCTGCTGCAGCGAATTGATATTCGCTGCCGATTTGTGTGTTGCGCAGCGAAATTCTGTTTCGCTGCCGCAACGGAACCTGCTGCAGCGAATTGATATTCGCTGCCGATTTGTGTGTTGCGCAGCGAACTGGCAGCCCGCAGCGAACCAGTTCTCGCTGCCGAATTCCTACAATAAGCCTCCTAGGCAGGAATGACTTAAATGCTAGTAACAATCTCATGTTATGATGGTGTAAAATATGGAACACTTGAATGTGAACATATGAACTCTTGAAATAAGTGTGATGATGAGTATGATTCAAAAATAAAATAAATACAACTGTGCTGATTTGTGACCATTGATGTCTTAGGTGGTGCGGTCGGGATTGGACCATCATCAAGACAGGATCGACCCACAGGTGGAGCAGGTAGGTGACTTGCACCTTCCTTTTCTTACGTTGAATCTTGCAATATTTTAACTTGAGTACTATCATATTGTTAGAACCGATATTAGATTGTTGAACGCTTAGATGATGATTAAAGATTGATTAGCTTCGGCTAATGGCATCCAAACGGATGGCCGGGACAAAGAATGATTAGCTTTGGCTAATGGCATCCGAAAGGATGGCCGGGATAAAGAATGATTAGCTTCGGCTAATGGCATCCGAAAGGATGGCCGGGACAAAGGAGTGATTAGCTTCGGCTAATGGCATCCAAACGGATGGCCGGGACAAAGAATGATTAGCTTTGGCTAATGGCGTCCGAATGGATGGCCGGGATGAAGGACTGATTGGCTTCGGCTAATGGCATCCAAACGGATGGATGGCCGGGATAAAAGAGTGACTTCGCTGCCGATTCTGGATCGGCAGCGACGCAGATTTGCGCTGCCGATTCTGGATCGGCAGCGACGCAGATTGCGCTGCCGATTCTGGATCGGCAGCGACGCAGATTTGCGCTGCCGATTCTGGATCGGCAGCGACGCAGATTGCGCTGCCGATTCTGGATCGGCAGCGACGCAGATTTGCGCTGCCGATTCTGGATCGGGAGCGACGCAGATTTGCGCTGCCGATTCTGGATCGGCAGCGACGCAGATTTGCGCTGCCGATTCTGGATCGGCAGCGACGCAGATTTGCGCTGCCGATTCTGGATCGGGAGCGACGCAGATTGCGCTGCCGATTCTGGATCGGCAGCGACGCAGATTTGCGCTGCCGATTCTGGATCGGCAGCGACGCAGATTTGCGCTGCCGATTCTGGATCGGCAGCGACGCAGATTGCGCTGCCGATTCTGGATCGGCAGCGACGCAGATTTCCGCTGCCGATTCTGGATCGGCAGCAATGCATTTTCTGCTGCCGATTTTGGATCGGCAGCGACGCAGCTTTCGCCATGGATGGCCGACACAAATGAATGACTAGTTTTGGCGAATGGCATCCGAAAACTTGTGTATCTATATGTACTACTAGTTGTTGTAGCAAATACATGAAGAAATTATAATTGTTAATGTTTTATTTAATTGCCAAACCGTGAGTTACCATTCTTATTATTATTAAATATTTGCATTCTCTTAAATGTTTGTACTGCTGCAGGGACTTCACACCAATGAGATGCCTAGGAAACCCGATACACGGGAACCTATTTTGCAAGGAATTATGTAGATGTATCTTAAATCACAATGTATTTTGTATGGATCAATGTACTGAATGTATAACTTTTATTAGATCCTTTTTGTTTAAAATTGTGATGACTATTAGTAGGAGAAGACTGTAAACTCATGACTATGTATATATTTTTAATATGAACTTCAAATCAAGCAACCTTAATATTACGTGTTTGTGTAAGATTCACTTTGAAATGAAATGTTGATTGTATGGATTGTATTTCGATGATGTGAGGATTTAGAGTCATTGATTGCCGGCACCATGTGGATTGAATGCATAAAAGAAAAAAAAAAAAATTATTGTGTTTTGGACTTGGAAAGCCGGGTCGTTACAGTTGGTATCAGAGCACTTGGTATGGATCCTGAGGATCATTAATAAATGTGTTGTTGTGATGAATTTCAGGATGGTACGCACCCGACAAGGGACACGAACTGAGCCGCCCTCCTTAGAAAGGAGGGGCATGAACCGAGGTGCCCAAGGTTGGCAAGATGAAGATCCCTTAGATGATACGGCATCTCATGCTCCGATAATACCACCCGAAACCTTGCAGGGGGAAGATACGGTGGCAGGGGAAGGCCCGAGGCCTCATCACACAGAGGGAACACCCCCAGTCGCAACGGAGCAGCGAGAAAGATCAGAAGCACAACCATCTACTGTTCCAACTGGTGTGCCCCCACAATATGTAGATGCAGGACTCCTTGTACAAATAGTTAAAGCAGTGATGGAAGGCATGGCTAGTTCAGCGGCACAAACAACTCCCACCACGCAGATTCCACCAGCAGCCCCTACGACTAGCATGACCATGGATAATGTGGTACCACTGGTGCGGCTAGTTAAGAGTCTGAGGGAAATGGGCTGTGAACCGTACATGGGGGAACAAGATGCAGAGATAGCTGGAAGATGGATCAGGAAGGTAGAAAAGACAATGATTCAAATAAGCATACCCGAGGGTTTGAGGGTAAATTGTGCATCCCAGTTACTGTCTGATAGGGCCATGACATGGTGGGAAACAGTTCAGCTGAGGCGTGCGACTGAGACACTAACTTGGAGTGATTTCAAGACAGAGTTTGAGAATCAGTTTTATTCCAAGTATCATCGCAAGGTGAAAGAACAAGAGTTCTTGGCATTGAGACAGGGTGATATGTCAGTATTGGAGTACGAAAGGAGATTCCATGACCTTTCATTGTTCGCCCCACATTATGTGCCGACAGAGGAACATATGATTGAAAAGTTGAGAGATGGGTTACGACAGGATTTGAGACAAGGATTGATCGCCTTGCGATTTAAATCGGTGAGGGAGTTGATTGAGGCTGCACAAGCTCTGGAGGCATGTATTGGAGAAAGCCAAGGGGGGTATCAGAGTATAAGCAAAAAGAGAGATGGGGACTATTTCAGCAGCAGACCACCGCACCCGAAGAAAGGAAAAAGTGGAGTGTTTGAGCAGCACGGAAAAAAGGGGAGTTTGATATTACCGCCTCACCAGCAATCAAGTGGGAGAGTAATGGTTGGACAGTCACACTCGAGGGCAAACTCTTCTACTGCGACCGGTGACCGCAAGGGTGTTGACTATCCTTTTTGTGTAAAGTGTGGACAAAAACACCCTGGGGATTGCTCAGTTTCCCCCGGGCGATGTTTTGTGTGTAGAGGAGAGGGCCATAGGTGGAGGAATTGTCAGTATCTTAATCAGGGGTGTCATTACTGTGGTGGAAGAGGTCATTACAAGAGGGACTGCCCCAAGAGGAACACCGGACAAGTACAGAGCTACAGACAGCCGAGTCAGAGCCACCAACAGTCAGTCACCGTTAATAGGCCAGTGAGATCTTCTCAATCAGGGGCAAACTCCAGTCGAGGGAAGCCGAGGGCACAAAATGATCGGACCTCGGGGAGGGTCTTCCACCTGACACAGGAGGAGGCCAGGGCTGCATCAGATGTGGTGGCAGGTACACTTCTATTGAATGGTTTTAATGTGCATGTGTTGTTTGATCCGGGTGCCACCCACTCATTCATTGCTAAGAGAATTGTCACTAAATTGAGAAAGGAAGTAAAAATGGTAGAGAAGGGGTTTGTTATTGGAACTCCGATGGGAAACATGGTTGAAACAAATATTGTATATGTGGATGTGGGGGTTAGTCTATCCGGGTATGAAACAGAAGTAGATTTGATTCCCTTAGAGCTGCATGATTTTGACATAATACTAGGCATGGATTGGTTGAGTAAATACAAAGCACTAATAGATTGTTATGCGAAAACTGTCACTTTCCAAACACCTAAGGGCGAGAAAATAACTTTTGAAGGAGAGAGACTCCCTAAACTGAATGCTTTAATATCGGTGGTAACAGCCCAAAAACTTTTAAGAAAGGGATGTATGGGTTACCTCGCATACATCTTAAACTCTAATGATGAAGGTCCACGATTGAAGGATATTCCTGTGGTGAAGGATTTCCCAGATGTGTTTCCAGAAGAACTACCAGGACTACCCCCGGAGCGAGAGGTAGAGGTGTCTATAGACACTTTTCCTGGAGTTCCACCTATAGCCCAACAACCGTATCGGATGGCTCCAGCAGAACTGAACGAGTTAAAGACTCAATTACAGGAATTATTAGACAAAGGGTTCATACGGCCCAGTAATTCTCCTTGGGGAGCACCGGTCCTATTTGTAAGAAAGAAAGATGGAACCCATAGGCTTTGTATTGACTATCGACAGTTGAACAAAATGACAATGAAAAACAAGTATCCGTTGCCTCGGATAGATGATTTGTTCGACCAATTAAAAGGAGCAAGGGCATTCTCGAAGATAGATTTGAGATCAGGGTACTATCAGATGAAGATTAAAGAAGCGGATGTAGCAAAGACCGCATTTAGAACTCGTTATGGACACTATGAATTTTTGGTATTACCGTTCGGGTTGACGAACGCCCCAGCCCTCTTCATGGATTTGATGAATCGGGTTTTCCAACCATACCTGGATAAGTTTGTGGTGGTATTCATTGATGATATACTGGTGTACTCAAATTCTTTCAAGGAGCACGAAGAACACTTGAGACAAACCTTACAAACCTTGAGAGATCACCAGCTATATGCAAAACTGAGTAAATGTGAATTTTGGCTGAAGAGAGTGATGTTTTTGGGACATGTCATTTCAGCCGAAGGTGTTTTTGTCGACCCTCAAAAAGTCGAAGCAGTCGTGAAATGGGAAAGACCGACTTCAGTCACTGAAATACGTAGTTTCCTGGGACTTGCAGGATACTATCGGAGATTTATCGAAGGTTTTTCCCTGATTGCAACCCCTTTGACCCAGCTAACTAGGAAGGATAAGAAATGGGTGTGGTCGGAAGAATGTGAGGCAAGCTTCCAAGAATTGAAGAGGAGGCTCACCACTGCTCCAGTCTTAACTCTCCCCTCAGGGACAGAGGGTTTTGTGGTATATAGTGATGCCTCGGGGAAGGGATTGGGGTGTGTTTTGATGCAACATGGGAAGGTGATCGCCTATGCATCAAGACAATTAAAGACTCATGAGGTGAACTACCCGGTGCACGACCTGGAGTTGGCAGCTGTAGTATTTGCCTTGAGGATATGGAGACACTATTTGTATGGGTCTCGAACCCAAATTTTTACGGATCATAAGAGCCTGAAGTATCTGATGTCGCAAAAGGAGTTGAACATGCGGCAAAGAAGGTGGATAGAGCTCATTAAGGATTATGATTGCACCATAGAATACCACCCGGGGAAAGCAAATGTAGTGGCAGATGCCCTCAGTCGAAAATATAAAGCCTCCTTGGGAAGCTTAACAGTGGGAAAGGAGCGGCAATTGGCAGAATTAAAAGAGTTGGGTGCAGATTTGGGAATTGATGCAGGAGGTGGGTTAGTAGCCCAATTATTGGTGCGACCAACGTATCGAGAACATATACTACATGCCCAATTCCATGACAAGGTGGGGTCCAAGATTAGGAAGAATGTGGAGGCCGGGGTAGAAATGAAATTCCGAGTAGCGGATGATGGATCCTTGATGATGGGACAACGGTTGTATGTGCCTGATGACGAAACAGTCAAACGAATGATTCTACAAGAAGCTCATGAGTCCAAATTCTCCATACATCCTGGCAGCACTAAGATGTATCGAGACCTGAAACACCTTTATTGGTGGCCTAATATGAAAAGGGACATAGCTGAGTATGTGTCAAAGTGTGGGATATGTCAACAAGTCAAGGTTGAACACCAAAGGCCTGCGGGACCATTACAACCATTACAAATTCCAGAATGGAAGTGGGAGATGATCACCATGGATTTCGTGTCAGGATTTCCCAAAGGGAGAAAAGGAAATGATGCGATATGGGTCATTGTAGATCGGTTGACGAAATCCGCACTATTCTTGCCCGTAAAGATGACCGACTCGGTGGACAAGCTTGCCAAGATCTACATAAATGAGGTGGTACGACTTCATGGGATTCCGGTGTCCATTGTATCGGATCGAGATCCCAGGTTCACCTCTCGACTTTGGCCGAGCATACAACATGCCTTGGGGACAAGGTTGGACATGAGCACTGCGTTTCACCCTCAAACGGATGGCCAATCGGAAAGAGTCATCCAAGTATTGGAAGACCTATTACGGGCCTGTGTGCTAGAATTTGGAGGAAACTGGGAGGAACACATGGCATTGGTGGAGTTCACGTATAACAATAGTCATCAAGCCACAATAGGAATGGCCCCGTATGAAGCCTTGTATGGTAGGAGGTGCAGAACTCCTTTGTGTTGGGAGGAAATTGGGGACCGGAAGTTATATGGCGCAGAGTTGGTCCAAGTCACCACGGAGAAAGTGAGAACTATCAGGGATCGCATCAAAGCCGCGCAGGATAGACAGAAGAAGTATGCCGATGTGAGGAGAAGACCTCTCGAGTTCAGTATGGGGGACCAGGTGTTCCTGAAGGTAGCCCCATGGAAGAACATGTTACGGTTTGGGTTGAAAGGGAAGTTAACTCCCCGTTTCATCGGACCCTTCAAAATCTTACAACGAGTTGGACCAGTAGCCTACAAGGTGGATTTGCCCCCACAGTTAGCCAGGGTCCATGATGTGTTCCATGTCTCCTTGTTAAGGAAGGCTGACGTAGACCCCGCCCGAGTTCTACCCCAGGTTCCAGTAGAAGTCAAAGAAGACTTAACACTGGAATTGAGACCCATAAGGATACTAGATCAAGAAGTGAAGGAGTTACGGAGCAAAAAGATCCCCATCGTCAGAATCTTATGGCGAAATGCTCAAGTAGAAGAGGAAACTTGGGAGAGGGAGGCTGAGATGAGGAAAAAGTACCCCAATTTATTTGAACTACCAGGTATGGAGTGTAAAACTTTTTAAATTTCGAGGACGAAATTCATATTTAGGAGGGGAGAATGTAAACACCCAAACGAAAATATATATATGTCTATATATATATATATATTTAAAGAAAAAGAGAGTGAGAAAGATGGTGATGAATGCAGTTTTCGCTGCCGATGCACAAATCGGCAGCGACGTAGTTTTCGCTGCCGATGCAGAAATCGGCAGCGACGCAGTTTTCGCTGCCGATTCTGGTTTTGGCAGCGACGCAGTTTCGCTGCCGATTCTGGATTGGGCAGCGACGCAGTTTTCGCTGCCGATGCAGAAATCGACAGCGACGCAGATTTCGCTGCCGATGCAGAAATCGGCAGCGACGCAGTTTTCGCTGCCGATGCAGAAATCGGCAGCGACGCAGTTTTCGCTGCCGATTCTGGTTTTGGCAGCGACGCAGTTTCGCTGCCGATTCTGGATTGGGCAGCGACGCAGTTTTCGCTGCCGATGCAGAAATCGGCAGCGACGCAGATTTCGCTGCCGATGCAGAAATCGGCAGCGACGCAGTTTTCGCTGCCGATTCTGGTTTTGGCAGCGACGCAGTTTCGCTGCCGATTCTGGATTGGGCAGCGACGCAGTTTTCGCTGCCGATGCAGAAATCGGCAGCGACGCAGATTTCGCTGCCGATGCAGAAATCGGCAGCGACGCAGTTTTCGCTGCCGATGCAGAAATCGGCAGCGACGCAGTTTTCGGCTGCCGATTTCTCAATCAACAGTGACGCACAGCTGGGAGGGAGGGGTAAAACTGGTTTTAGATAAACCAAACAAGGATAAGGACACACCTAAACCAACCCCCAAACAACCCAATTCATTTGATGGGTAGTATAAATACAAAGAGGGGAGAGAGAATGACTCATCTTCTTCCCAAATCAGCAGCTGCATGTCATTCTTCCCTTCCCCTTTCACATCAAAAACGTGAATCAAACTAGTAGAGTGTCTTGTGAGCTTGTGAGGGAGAGATGAGACCTTGAGAGAGGAGTGGGCAGCTGCATAGAGGAGAGGAAAAAGAGAGCTGGAAAACGTGAGAGGAAGAAGAAGGAAGAGAACCAGCAGCTGAAGAGAAAAGAATAGTGTCAAACCTTCCTCAAACTTAGTTAAATTCAGAAGGTATGAGTCATGGAACTCCCTTTCCTCTCCCCCTTAAAAATCAAAAACGAAAATGAAGAAGAAAAACCCTAAGAAAAAATTGATCTAAGACCTAAGCCAACCATGGGGGAAACTGAAATTAACTAGGAGAACTAGCAAACAGAAGTGAAATAAAGTCAATTTCAGAACATCTAACAATTATGGTAGAAGCTGGCTTTAACTATGGGGTAGGCCAGCATGCATGTGTGAGTGTGTTCTGCTGAAATTAAATGTGTTCTGCTGTGATGTTAGTGCTGGAATTTAATGTGTTATGCTGTGATGTTCTTGCTGGAATTTAATGTGTTCTGCTGTGATGTTCTTGCTGGAATTTAATGTGTTCTGCTGTGATGTTAGTGCTGGAATTTAATGTGTTATGCTGTGATGTTCTTGCTGGAATTTAATGTGTTCTGCTGTGATGTTAGTACTGGAATTTAATGTGTTCTGCTGTGATGTTATTGCTGGAATTTTGTTGAACTATGTGCTGAAATTGATGGTTCTGATTTGTGTGTTGCGCAGCGAAATTCTGTTTCGCTGCCGCAACGGAACCTGCTGCAGCGAATTGATATTCGCTGCCGATTTGTGTGTTGCGCAGCGAAATTCTGTTTCGCTGCCGCAACTGAATCTCCTGCAGCGAATTGATATTCGCTGCCGATTTGTGTGTTGCGCAGCGAAATTCTGTTTCGCTGCCGCAACTAAATCTCCTGCAGCGAATTGATATTCGCTGCCGATTTGTGTGTTGCGCAGCGAAATTCTGTTTCGCTGCCGCAACGGAACCTGCTGCAGCGAATTGATATTCGCTGCCGATTTGTGTGTTGCGCAGCGAAATTCTGTTTCGCTGCCGCAACGGAACCTGCTGCAGCGAATTGATATTCGCTGCCGATTTGTGTGTTGCGCAGCGAAATTCTGTTTCGCTGCCGCAACGGAACCTGCTGCAGCGAATTGATATTCGCTGCCGATTTGTGTGTTGCGCAGCGAACTGGCAGCCCGCAGCGAACCAGTTCTCGCTGCCGAATTCCTACAATAAGCCTCCTAGGCAGGAATGACTTAAATGCTAGTAACAATCTCATGTTATGATGGTGTAAAATATGGAACACTTGAATGTGAACATATGAACTCTTGAAATAAGTGTGATGATGAGTATGATTCAAAAATAAAATAAATACAACTGTGCTGATTTGTGACCATTGATGTCTTAGGTGGTGCGGTCGGGATTGGACCATCATCAAGACAGGATCGACCCACAGGTGGAGCAGGTAGGTGACTTGCACCTTCCTTTTCTTACGTTGAATCTTGCAATATTTTAACTTGAGTACTATCATATTGTTAGAACCGATATTAGATTGTTGAACGCTTAGATGATGATTAAAGATTGATTAGCTTCGGCTAATGGCATCCAAACGGATGGCCGGGACAAAGAATGATTAGCTTTGGCTAATGGCATCCGAAAGGATGGCCGGGATAAAGAATGATTAGCTTCGGCTAATGGCATCCGAAAGGATGGCCGGGACAAAGGAGTGATTAGCTTCGGCTAATGGCATCCAAACGGATGGCCGGGACAAAGAATGATTAGCTTTGGCTAATGGCGTCCGAATGGATGGCCGGGATGAAGGACTGATTGGCTTCGGCTAATGGCATCCAAACGGATGGATGGCCGGGATAAAAGAGTGACTTCGCTGCCGATTCTGGATCGGCAGCGACGCAGATTTGCGCTGCCGATTCTGGATCGGCAGCGACGCAGATTGCGCTGCCGATTCTGGATCGGCAGCGACGCAGATTTGCGCTGCCGATTCTGGATCGGCAGCGACGCAGATTGCGCTGCCGATTCTGGATCGGCAGCGACGCAGATTTGCGCTGCCGATTCTGGATCGGGAGCGACGCAGATTTGCGCTGCCGATTCTGGATCGGCAGCGACGCAGATTTGCGCTGCCGATTCTGGATCGGGAGCGACGCAGATTTGCGCTGCCGATTCTGGATCGGGAGCGACGCAGATTGCGCTGCCGATTCTGGATCGGCAGCGACGCAGATTTGCGCTGCCGATTCTGGATCGGCAGCGACGCAGATTTGCGCTGCCGATTCTGGATCGGCAGCGACGCAGATTGCGCTGCCGATTCTGGATCGGCAGCGACGCAGATTTCCGCTGCCGATTCTGGATCGGCAGCAATGCATTTTCTGCTGCCGATTTTGGATCGGCAGCGACGCAGCTTTCGCCATGGATGGCCGACACAAATGAATGACTAGTTTTGGCGAATGGCATCCGAAAACTTGTGTATCTATATGTACTACTAGTTGTTGTAGCAAATACATGAAGAAATTATAATTGTTAATGTTTTATTTAATTGCCAAACCGTGAGTTACCATTCTTATTATTATTAAATATTTGCATTCTCTTAAATGTTTGTACTGCTGCAGGGACTTCACACCAATGAGATGCCTAGGAAACCCGATACACGGGAACCTATTTTGCAAGGAATTATGTAGATGTATCTTAAATCACAATGTATTTTGTATGGATCAATGTACTGAATGTATAACTTTTATTAGATCCTTTTTGTTTAAAATTGTGATGACTATTAGTAGGAGAAGACTGTAAACTCATGACTATGTATATATTTTTAATATGAACTTCAAATCAAGCAACCTTAATATTACGTGTTTGTGTAAGATTCACTTTGAAATGAAATGTTGATTGTATGGATTGTATTTCGATGATGTGAGGATTTAGAGTCATTGATTGCCGGCACCATGTGGATTGAATGCATAAAAGAAAAAAAAAAAAAATTATTGTGTTTTGGACTTGGAAAGCCGGGTCGTTACAGTTTCACTAATTGCGGAACGAAGTCTGATGTAGAACATGTAGCAGAAACATACACGCTCAAGAGGAATCTCCTGAAATTCAAAGGCAACTGAATTTCGGCAAACCGGGCATCGAAGTTGGAATGCCGCGAAACTCACCGAGTTAAAGCGTTTCGCATTTTCCGAAAGGAAGTTTGATGTAGAACAAGTTGCAGAAGCATACTTGCTCAAGAGGGATCGCCCGAAATTCAAAGGCAACTGAATTTCGGCAACCCGGGCATCGAAGTCGGAATGCCGCGAAACTCACCGAGTCAAAGCGTTTCGCCGTTTGCGGAAGGAAATGTGACGTAGAACAAGTAGCAGAAGCATACATGCTCCAGAGGGATCGCCCGAAATTCAGAGGCAACTGAAATTCGGCAACCGGGGCATCGAAGTCGGAATGCCAGGAAACTCACCGAGTCAAAGCGTTTCGCCGCTTGCGGAAGGAAGTCTGATATAGAACAAGTAGCAGAAGCATACATGCTCAAGAGGGATCGCCCGAAATTCAAAGGCAACAGAATTTCGGCAACCCGGGCATCGAAGTTGGAATGCCGCGAAACTCACCGAGTCAAAGCGTTTCACTAATTGCGGAACGACGTCTGATGTAGAACATGTAGCAGAAGCATACACGCTCAAGAGGAATATCCTGAAATTCAAAGGCAACTGAATTTCGGCAACCCGGGCATCGAAGTTGGAATGCCGCGAAACTCACCGAGTTAAAGCGTTTCGCCTTTTCCGAAAGGAAGTTTGATGTAGAACAAGTTGCAGAAGCATACTTGCTCAAGAGGGATCGCCCGAAATTCAAAGGCAACTGAATTTCGGCAACCCGGGCATCGATGTCGGAATGCCGCGAAACTCACCGAGTCAAAGCGTTTCGCCGTTTGCGAAAGGAAGTTTGATGTAGAACAAGTAGCAGAAGCATACATGCTCAAGAGGGATCACCCGAAATTCAAAGGCAACAGAATTTCGGCAATGGGGGCATCGAAGTCGGAATGCCGCGAAACTCATTGAGTCAAAGCGTTTCGCCGTTTGCGGAGGAAGTCTGATGTCGAAAAAGTTGCAGAAGCATACATGCTCAAGAGGGATCGCCCGAAATTCAAAGGCAACAGAATTTCGGCAACCCGGGCATCGAAGTTGGAATGCCGCGAAACTCACCGAGTCAAAGCGTTTCACTCATTGCGGAAGGATGTCTAATGTAGAACAAGTAGCAGAAGCATACATGCTCAAGAGGGATTGGCCGAAATTCAAAGTCAACTGAATTTCCGCAACCGGGGCATTGAAGTCGGAATGCCGTGAAACTCACCGAGTCAAAGCGTTTCGCTGTTTGCGGAAGGAAGTCTGATGTAGAACAAGTAGCAGAAGCATACATGCTCAAGAGGAATCGCCCGAAATTCAAAGGCAACTGAATTTCGGCAACCGGGGCATCGAAGTCGGAATGCCGCGAAACTCACCGAGTCAAAGCGTTTCGCCGCTTGCGGAAGGAAGTCTGATATAGAACAAGTAGCAGAAGCATACATGCTCAAGAGGGATCGCCCGAAATTCAAAGGCAACAGAATTTCGGCAACCCGGGCATCGAAGTTGGAATGCCGCGAAACTCACCGAGTCAAAGCGTTTCACTAATTGCGGAAGGAAGTCTGATGTTGAACAAGGAGCAGAAGCATACATGCTCAAGAGGGATCCCCCGAAATTGAAAGGCAACATAATTTCGACAACCGGGACATCGAAGTCGAAATGCCGCGAAACTCACCGAGTCAAAGAGTTTCGCCGTTTGCGGAAGGAAGTCTGATGTAGAACAAGTAGCAGAAGCATACATGCTCAAGAGGGATCCCCCGAAATTGAAAGGCAACATAATTTCGACAACCGGGACATCGAAGTCGGAATGCCGCGAAACTCACCGAGTCAAAGTGTTTCGCCGTTTGCGGAACGAAGTCTGATGTAGAACAAGTTGCAGAAGCATACACGCTCAAGAGGGATCGCCCGAAATTCAAAGACAACTGAATTTCGGCAACCGGGGCCTCGAAGTTGGAATGCCACGAAACTCACCGAGTTAAAGCGTTTCTCCTTTTCCGAAAGGAACAAGCAGCAGAAGCATACATGCTCAAGAGGGATCGCCCGAAATTCAGAGGCAACTAAAATTCGGCAACCGGGGCATCGAAGTTGGAATGCCGCGAAACTCACCGAGTCAAAGTGTTTCGCCGTTTGGGGAAGGAAGTCTGATGTAGAACAAGTTGCAGAACCATACTTGCTCAAGAGCGATCGCCCGAAATTCAAAGACACCTGATTTCGGCAACCGGGGCCTCTAAGTCGGAATGCCACGAAACTCACCGAGTGAAAGCGTTTCGCCGTTTGCGGAAGGAAGTGTGACGTAGAACAAGTAGCAGAAGCATACATGCTCAAGAGGGATCGCCCGAAATTCAGAGGCAACTGAAATTCGGCAACCGGGGCATCGAAGTCGGAATGCCAGGAAACTCACCGAGTCAAAGCGTTTCGCCGTTTGCGGAAGGAAGTCTGATGTAGAACAAGTAGCAGAAGCATAGATGCTCAAGAGGGATCGCCCGAAATTCAAAGGCAACTGAATTTCCGCAACTGGGGCATTGAAGTCGGAATGCCGCGAAACTCACCGAGTCAAAGAGTTTCGCCATTTGCGGAAGGAAGTCTGATGTAGAACAAGTAGCAGAAGCATACATGCTCAAGAGGGATCCCCCGAAATTGAAAGGCAACATAATTTCGACAACCGGGACATCGAAGTCGGAATGCCGCGAAACTCAACGAGTCAAAGTGTTTCGCCGTTTGCGGAAGGAAGTCTGATGTAGAACAAGTAGCAGAAGCATACATGCTCAAGAGGGATCCCCCGAAATTGAAAGGCAACATAATTTCGACAACCGGGACATCGAAGTCGAAATGCCGCGAAACTCACCGAGTCAAAGTGTTTCGCCGTTTGCGGAAGGAAGTCTGATGTAGAACAAGTTGCAGAAGCATACTTGCTCAAGAGGGATCCCCCGAAATTCAAAGGCAACTGAATTTCGGCAACCGGGGCATCGAAGTTGGAATGCCGCGAAACTCACCGAGTCAAAGCGTTTCACTAATTGCGGAAGGAAGTCTGATGTAGAACAAGTAGCAGAAGCATACACGCTCAAGAGGAATCGCCCGAAATTCAAAGGCAACTGAATTTCGGCAACCCGGGCATCGAAGTTGGAATGCCGCGAAACTCACCGAGTCAAAGCGTTTCACTAATTGCGGAAGGAAGTCTGATGTTGAACAAGTAGCAGAAGCATAAATGCTCAAGAGGGATCCCCCGAAATTGAAAGGCAACATAATTTCGACAACCGGGACATCGAAGTCGAAATGCCGCGAAACTCACCGAGTCAAAGTGTTTCGCCGTTTGCGGAAGGAAGTCTGATGTAGAACAAGTTGCAGAAGCATACTTGCTCAAGAGGGATCCCCCGAAATTCAAAGGCAACTGAATTTCGGCAACCGGGGCATCGAAGTTGGAATGCCGCGAAACTCACCGAGTCAAAGTGTTTCGCCGTTTGGGGAAGGAAGTCTGATGTAGAACAAGTTGCAGAACCATACTTGCTCAAGAGGGATCGCCCGAAATTCATAGACAACTGATTTCGGCAACCGGGGCCTCGAAGTCGGAATGCCACGAAACTCACCGAGTGAAAGCGTTTCGCCGTTTGCGGAAGGAAGTGTGACGTAGAACAAGAAGCAGAAGCATACATGCTCAAGAGGGATCGCCCGAAATTCAGAGGCAACTGAAATTCGGCAACCGGGGCATCGAAGTCGGAATGCCAGGAAACTCACCGAGTCAAAGCGTTTCGCCGTTTGCGGAAGGAAGTCTGATGTAGAACAAGTAGCAGAAGCATAGATGCTCAAGAGGGATCGCCCGAAATTCAAAGGCAACTGAATTTCCGCAACCGGGGCATTGAAGTCGGAATGCCGCGAAACTCACCGAGTCAAAGAGTTTCGCCGTTTGCGGAAGGAAGTCTGATGTAGAACAAGTAGCAGAAGCATACATGCTCAAGAGGGATCCCCCGAAATTGAAAGGCAACATAATTTCGACAACCGGGACATCGAAGTCGAAATGCCGCGAAACTCACTGAGTCAAAGTGTTTCGCCGTTTGCGGAAGGAAGTCTGATGTAGAACAAGTTGCAGAAGCATACTTTCTCAAGAGGGATCCCCCGAAATTTAAAGACAACTGAATTTGGGCAACCGGGGCCTCGAAGTTGGAATGCCACGAAACACACCGAGTTAAAGCGTTTCGCTTTTTCCGAAAGGAACAAGTGGCAGAAGCATACATGCTCAAGAGGGATCGCCCGAAATTCAGAGGCAACTGAAATTCGGCAACCGGGGCATCGAAGTTGGAATGCCGCGAAACTCACCAAGTCAAAGTGTTTCGCCGTTTGGGGAAGGAAGTCTGATGTACAACAAGTTGCAGAAGCATACTTGCTCAAGAGGGATCGCCCGAAATTCAAAGACAACTGATTTCGGCAACCGGGGCCTCGAAGTCGGAATGCCACGAAACTCACCGAGTGAAAGCGTTTCGCCGTTTGTGGAAGGAAGTGTGACGTAGAACAAGTAGCAGAAGCATACATGCTCAAGAGGGATCGCCCGAAATTCAGAGGCAACTGAAATTCGGCAACCGGGGCATCGAAGTCGGAATGCCAGGAAACTCACCGAGTCAAAGCGTTTCGCCGTTTGCGGAAGGAAGTCTGATGTAGAACAAGTAGCAGAAGCATAGATGCTCAAGAGGGATCGCCCGAAATTCAAAGGCAACCGAATTTCCGCAACCGGGGCATCGAAGTCGGAATGCCGCGAAACTCACCGAGTCAAAGAGTTTCGCCGTTTGCGGAAGGAAGTCTGATGTAGAACAAGTAGCAGAAGCATACACGCTCAAGAGGGATCGCCCGAAATTCAAAGACAACTGAATTTCGGCAACCGGGGCCTCGAAGTTGGAATGCAACGAAACTCACCGAGTCAAAGTGTTTCGCCGTTTGCGGAACGAAGTCTGATGTAGAACAAGTTGCAGAAGCATACACGCTCAAGAGGGATCGCCCGAAATTCAAAGACAACTGAATTTCGGCAACCGGGGCCTCGAAGTTGGAATGCAACGAAACTCACCGAGTTAAAGCGTTTCGCCTTTTCCGAAAGGAACAAGTAGCAGAAGCATACATGCTCAAGAGGGATCGCCCGAAATTCAGAGGCAACTGAAATTCGGCAACCGGGGCATCGAAGTTGGAATGCCGCGAAACTTACCGAGTCAAAGTGTTTCGCCGTTTGGGGAAGGAAGTCTGATGTAGAACAAGTTGCAGAAGCATACTTGCTCAAGAGGGATCGCCAGAAATTCAAAGACAACTGATTTCGGCAACCGGGGCCTCGAAGTCGGAATGCCACGAAACTCACCGAGTGAAAGCGTTTCGCCGTTTGCGGAAGGAAGTGTGACGTAGAACAAGTAGCAGAAGCATACATGCTCAAGAGGGATCGCCCGAAATTCAGAGGCAACTGAAATTCGGCAACCGGGGCATCGAAGTCGGAATGCCAGGAAACTCACCGAGTCAAAGCGTTTCGCCGTTTGCGGAAGGAAGTCTGATGTAGAACAAGTAGCAGAAGCATAGATGCTCAAGAGGGATCGCCCGAAATTCAAAGGCAACCGAATTTCCGCAACCGGGGCATCGAAGTCGGAATGCCGCGAAACTCACCGAGTCAAAGAGTTTCGCCGTTTGCGGAAGGAAGTCTGATGTAGAACAAGTAGCAGAAGCATACATGCTCAAGAGGGATCCCCTGAAATTGAAAGGCAACATAATTTCGACAACCGGGACATCGAAGTCGGAATGCCGCGAAACTCAACGAGTCAAAGTGTTTCGCCGTTTGCGGAAGGAAGTCTGATGTAGAACAAGTAGCAGAAGCATACATGCTCAAGAGGGATCGCCCGAAATTCAGAGGCAACATAATTTCGACAACCGGGACATCGAAGTCGAAATGCCACGAAACTCACCGAGTCAAAGTGTTTCGCCGTTTGCGGAAGGAAGTCTGATGTAGAACAAGTTGCAGAAGCATACTTGCTCAAGAGGGATCCCCCGAAATTGAAAGGCAACTGAATTTCGGCAACCGGGGCATCGAAGTTGGAATGCCGCGAAACTCACCGAGTCAAAGTGTTTCGCCGTTTGGGGAAGGAAGTCTGATGTAGAACAAGTTGCAGAACCATACTTGCTCAAGAGGGATCGCCCGAAATTCAAAGACAACTTATTTCGGCAACCGGGGCCTCGAAGTCGGAATGCCACGAAACTCACCGAGTGAAAGCGTTTCGCCGTTTGCGGAAGGAAGTGTGACGTAGAACAAGAAGCAGAAGCATACATGCTCAAGAGGGATCGCCCGAAATTCAGAGGCAACTGAAATTCGGCAACCGGGGCATCGAAGTCGGAATGCCAGGAAACTCACCGAGTCAAAGCGTTTCGCCGTTTGCGGAAGGAAGTCTGATGTAGAACAAGTAGCAGAAGCATAGATGCTCAAGAGGGATCGCCCGAAATTCAAAGGCAACTGAATTTCCGCAACCGGGGCATTGAAGTCGGAATGCCGCGAAACTCACCGAGTCAAAGAGTTTCGCCGTTTGCGGAAGGAAGTCTGATGTAGAACAAGTAGCAGAAGCATACATGCTCAAGAGGGATCCCCCGAAATTGAAAGGCAACATAATTTCGACAACCAGGACATCGAAGTCGAAATGCCGCGAAACTCACCGAGTCAAAGTGTTTCGCCGTTTGCGGAAGGAAGTCTGATGTAGAACAAGTTGCAGAAGCATACTTTCTCAAGAGGGATCCCCCGAAATTTAAAGACAACTGAATTTCGGCAACCGGGGCCTCGAAGTTGGAATGCCACGAAACACACCGAGTTAAAGCGTTTCGCCTTTTCCGAAAGGAACAAGTAGCAGAAGCATACATGCTCAAGAGGGATCGCCCGAAATTCAGAGGCAACTGAAATTCGGCAACCGGGGCATCGAAGTTGGAATGCCGCGAAACTCACCGAGTCAAAGTGTTTCGCCGTTTGGGGAAGGAAGTCTGATGTACAACAAGTTGCAGAAGCATACTTGCTCAAGAGGGATCGCCCGAAATTCAAAGACAACTGATTTCGGCAACCGGGGCCTCGAAGTCGGAATGCCACGAAACTCACCAAGTGAAAGCGTTTCGCCGTTTGCGGAAGGAAGTGTGACGTAGAACAAGTAGCAGAAGCATACATGCTCAAGAGGGATCGCCCGAAATTCAGAGGCAACTGAAATTCGGCAACCGGGGCATCGAAGTCGGAATGCCAGGAAACTCACCGAGTCAAAGCGTTTCGCCGTTTGCGGAAGGAAGTCTGATGTAGAACAAGTAGCCGAAGCATACATGCTCAAGAGGGATCGCCCGAAATTAAAAGACAACTGAATTTCCGCAACCGGGGCATTGAAGTCGGAATGCCGCGAAACTCACCGAGTCAAAGAGTTTCGCCGTTTGCGGAAGGAAGTCTGATGTAGAACAAGTAGCAGAAGCATACATGCTCAAGAGGGATCCCCCGAAATTGAAAGGCAACATAATTTCGACAACCGGGACATCGAAGTCGGAATGCCGCGAAACTCACCGAGTCAAAGTGTTTCGCCGTTTGCGGAACGAAGTCTGATGTAGAACAAGTTGCAGAAGCATACACGCTCAAGAGGGATCGCCCGAAATTCAAAGACAACTGAATTTCGGCAACCGGGGCCTCGAAGTTGGAATGCAACGAAACTCACCGAGTTAAAGCGTTTCGCCTTTTCCGAAAGGAACAAGTAGCAGAAGCATACATGCTCAAGAGGGATCGCCCGAAATTCAGAGGCAACTGAAATTCGGCAACCGGGGCATCGAAGTTGGAATGCCGCGAAACTTACCGAGTCAAAGTGTTTCGCCGTTTGGTGAAGGAAGTCTGATGTAGAACAAGTTGCAGAAGCATACTTGCTCAAGAGGGATCGCCAGAAATTCAAAGACAACTGATTTCGGCAACCGGGGCCTCGAAGTCGGAATGCCACGAAACTCACCGAGTGAAAGCGTTTCGCCGTTTGCGGAAGGAAGTGTGACGTAGAACAAGTAGCAGAAGCATACATGCTCAAGAGGGATCGCCCGAAATTCAGAGGCAACTGAAATTCGGCAACCGGGGCATCGAAGTCGAAATGCCAGGAAACTCACCGAGTCAAAGCGTTTCGCCGTTTGCGGAAGGAAGTCTGATGTAGAACAAGTAGCAGAAGCATAGATGCTCAAGAGGGATCGCCCGAAATTCAAAGGCAACTGAATTTCCGCAACCGGGGCATCGAAGTCGGAATGCCGCGAAACTCACCGAGTCAAAGAGTTTCGCCGTTTGCGGAAGGAAGTCTGATGTAGAACAAGTAGCAGAAGCATACATGCTCAAGAGGGATCCCCTGAAATTGAAAGGCAACATAATTTCGACAACCGGGACATCGAAGTCGGAATGCCGCGAAACTCAACGAGTCAAAGTGTTTCGCCGTTTGCGGAAGGAAGTCTGATGTAGAACAAGTAGCAGAAGCATACATGCTCAAGAGGGATCGCCCGAAATTCAGAGGCAACATAATTTCGACAACCGGGACATCGAAGTCGAAATGCCGCGAAACTCACCGAGTCAAAGTGTTTCGCCGTTTGCGGAAGGAAGTCTGATGTAGAACAAGTAGCAGAAGCATAGATGCTCAAGAGGGATCCCCCGAAATTCAAAGGCAACTGAATTTCGGCAACCGGGGCATCGAAGTTGGAATGCCGCGAAACTCACCGAGTCAAAGAGTTTCGCCGTTTGCGGAAGGAAGTCTGATGTAGAACAAGTAGCAGAAGCATACATGCTCAAGAGGGATCCCCCGAAATTGAAAGGCAACATAATTTCGACAACCGGGACATCGAAGTCGGAATGCCGCGAAACTCACCGAGTCAAAGTGTTTCGCCGTTTGCGGAAGGAAGTCTGATGTAGAACAAGTTGCAGAAGTATACACGCTCAAGAGGGATCGCCCGAAATTCAAAGACAACTGAATTTCGGCAACCGGGGCCTCGAAGTTGGAATGCCACGAAACTCACCGAGTTAAAGCGTTTCGCCTTTTCCGAAAGGAACAAGTAGTAGAAGCATACATGCTCAAGAGGGATCGCCCGAAATTCAAAGGCAACTGAATTTCGGCAACCGGGGCATCGAAGTCGGAATGCCGCGAAACTCACCGAGTCAAAGCGTTTCGCCGCTTGCGGAAGGAAGTCTGATATAGAACAAGTAGCAGAAGCACACATGCTCAAGAGGGATCGCCCGAAATTCAAAGGCAACAGAATTTCGGCAACCCGGGCATCGAAGTTGGAATGCCGCGAAACTCACCGAGTCAAAGCGTTTCACTAATTGCGGAAGGAAGTCTGATGTAGAACAAGTAGCAGAAGCATACACGCTCAAGAGGAATCGCCCGAAATTCAAAGACAACTGAATTTCGGCAACCGGGGCCTCGAAGTTGGAATGCCACGAAACTCACCGAGTTAAAGCGTTTCGCCTTTTCCGAAAGGAACAAGTAGCAGAAGCATACATGCTCAAGAGGGATCGCCCGAAATTCAGAGGCAACATAATTTCGACAACCCGGGCATCGAAGTCGGAATGCCGCGAAACTCACCGAGTCAAAGCATTTCACTAATTGCGGAAGGAAGTCTGATGTAGAACAAGTAGCAGAAGCATAGATGCTCAAGAGGGATCGCCCGAAATTCAAAGGCAACTGAATTTCGGCAACCCGGGCATCGAAGTCGGAATGCCGCGAAACTCACCGAGTCAAAGCATTTCACTAATTGCGGAAGGAAGTCTGATGTAGAACAAGTAGCAGAAGCATACACGCTCAAGAGGAATCGCCCGAAATTCAAAGGCAACTGAATTTCGGCAACCCGGGCATCGAAGTTGGAATGCCGCGAAACTCACCGAGTCAAAGTGTTTCGCCGTTTGCGGAAGGAAGTCTGATGTAGAACAAGTTGCAGAAGTATACACGCTCAAGAGGGATCGCCCGAAATTCAAAGACAACTGAATTTCGGCAACCGGGGCCTCGAAGTTGGAATGCCACGAAACTCACCGAGTTAAAGCGTTTCGCCTTTTCCGAAAGGAACAAGTAGTAGAAGCATACATGCTCAAGAGGGATCGCCCGAAATTCAAAGGCAACTGAATTTCGGCAACCGGGGCATCGAAGTCGGAATGCCGCGAAACTCACCGAGTCAAAGCGTTTCGCCGCTTGCGGAAGGAAGTCTGATATAGAACAAGTAGCAGAAGCACACATGCTCAAGAGGGATCGCCCGAAATTCAAAGGCAACAGAATTTCGGCAACCCGGGCATCGAAGTTGGAATGCCGCGAAACTCACCGAGTCAAAGCGTTTCACTAATTGCGGAAGGAAGTCTGATGTAGAACAAGTAGCAGAAGCATACACGCTCAAGAGGAATCGCCCGAAATTCAAAGACAACTGAATTTCGGCAACCGGGGCCTCGAAGTTGGAATGCCACGAAACTCACCGAGTTAAAGCGTTTCGCCTTTTCCGAAAGGAACAAGTAGCAGAAGCATACATGCTCAAGAGGGATCGCCCGAAATTCAAAGGCAACTGAATTTCGGCAACCGGGGCATCGAAGTCGGAATGCCGCGAAACTCACCGAGTCAAAGCGTTTCGCCGCTTGCGGAAGGAAGTCTGATATAGAACAAGTTGCAGAAGCATACTTGCTAAAGAGGGATCCCCCGAAATTCAAAGGCAACTGAATTTCGGCAACCGGGGCATCGAAGTTGGAATGCCGCGAAACTCACTGAGTCAAAGTGTTTCACCGTTTGCGGAAGGAAGTCTGATGTAGAACAAGTTGCAGAAGCATACTTGCTCAAGAGGGATCCCCCGAAATTCAAAGGCAACTGAATTTCGGCAACCGGGGCATCGAAGTTGGAATGCCGCGAAACTCACCGAGTCAAAGTGTTTCGCCGTTTGGGGAAGGAAGTCTGATGTAGAACAAGTTGCAGAACCATACTTGCTCAAGAGGGATCGCCCGAAATTCAAAGACAACTGATTTCAGCAACCGGGGCCTCGAAGTCGGAATGCCACGAAACTCACCGAGTGAAAGCGTTTCGCCGTTTGCGGAAGGAAGTGTGACGTAGAACAAGTAGCAGAAGCATACATGCTCAAGAGGGATCCCCCGAAATTGAAAGGCAACATAATTTCGACAACCGGGACATCGAAGTCGGAATGCCGCGAAACTCACCGAGTCAAAGTGTTTCGCCGTTTGGGGAACGAAGTCTGATGTAGAACAAGTTGCAGAAGCATACACGCTCAAGAGGGATCGCCCGAAATTCAAAGACAACTGAATTTCGGCAACCGGGGCCTCGAAGTTGGAATGCCACGAAACTCACCGAGTTAAAGCGTTTCGCCTTTTCCGAAAGGAACAAGTAGCAGAAGCATACACGCTCAAGAGGAATCGCCCGAAATTCAAAGGCAACTGAATTTCGGCAACCCGGGCATCGAAGTCGGAATGCCGCGAAACTCACCGAGTCAAAGCATTTCACTAATTGCGGAAGGAAGTCTGATGTAGAACAAGTAGCAGAAGCATACACGCTCAAGAGGAATCGCCCGAAATTCAAAGGCAACTGAATTTCGGCAACCCGGGCATCGAAGTTGGAATGCCGCGAAACTCACCGAGTCAAAGTGTTTCGCCGTTTGCGGAAGGAAGTCTGATGTAGAACAAGTTGCAGAAGCATACTTGCTCAAGAGGGATCCCCCGAAATTCAAAGGCAACTGAATTTCGGCAACCGGGGCATCGAAGTTGGAATGCCGCGAAACTCACCGAGTCAAAGTGTTTCGCCGTTTGGGGAAGGATGTCTGATGTAGAACAAGTTGCAGAACCATACTTGCTCAAGAGGGATCGCCCGAAATTCAAAGACAACTGATTTCAGCAACCGGGGCCACGAAGTTGGAATGCCACGAAACTCACCGAGTGAAAGCGTTTCGCCGTTTGCGGAAGGAAGTGTGACGTAGAACAAGTAGCAGAAGCATACATGCTCAAGAGGGATCGCCCGAAATTCAGAGGCAACTGAAATTCGGCAACCGGGGCATCGAAGTCGGAATGCCAGGAAACTCACCGAGTCAAAGCGTTTCGCCGTTTGCGGAAGGAAGTCTGATGTAGAACAAGTAGCCGAAGCATACATGCTCAAGAGGGATCGCCCGAAATTAAAAGACAACTGAATTTCCGCAACCGGGGCATTGAAGTCGGAATGCCGCGAAACTCACCGAGTCAAAGAGTTTCGCCGTTTGCGTAAGGAAGTCTGATGTAGAACAAGTAGCAGAAGCATACATGCTCAAGAGGGATCCCCCGAAATTGAAAGGCAACATAATTTCGACAACCGGGACATCGAAGTCGGAATGCCGCGAAACTCACCGAGTCAAAGTGTTTCGCCATTTGCGGAACAAAGTCTGATGTAGAACAAGTTGCAGAAGCATACACGCTCAAGAGGGATCGCCCGAAATTCAAAGACAACTGAATTTCGGCAACCGGGGCCTCGAAGTTGGAATGCCACGAAACTCACCGAGTTAAAGCGTTTCGCCTTTTCCGAAAGGAACAAGTAGCAGAAGCATACATGCTCAAGAGGGATCGCCTGAAATTCAGAGGCAACTGAAATACGGCAACCGGGGCATCGAAGTTGGAATGCCGCGAAACTCACCGAGTCAAAGTGTTTCGCCGTTTGGGGAAGGAAGTCTGATGTAGAACAAGTTGCAGAACCATACTTGCTCAAGAGGGATCGCCCGAAATTCAAAGCCAACTGATTTCGGCAACCGGGGCCTCGAAGTCGGAATGCCACGAAACTCACCGAGTGAAAGCGTTTCGCCGTTTGCGGAAGGAAGTGTGACGTAGAACAAGTAGCAGAAGCATACATGCTCAAGAGGGATCGCCCGAAATTCAGAGGCAACTGAAATTCGGCAACCGGGGCATCGAAGTCGGAATGCCAGGAAACTCATCGAGTCAAAGCGTTTCGCCGTTTGCGGAAGGAAGTCTGATGTAGAACAAGTAGCAGAAGCATAGATGCTCAAGAGGGATCGTCCGAAATTCAAAGGCAACTGAATTTCCGCAACCGGGGCATTGAAGTCGGAATGCCGCGAAACTCACCGAGTCAAAGAGTTTCGCCGTTTGCGGAAGGAAGTCTGATGTAGAACAAGTAGCAGAAGCATACATGCTCAAGAGGGATCCCCCGAAATTGAAAGGCAACATAATTTCGACAACCGGGACATCGAAGTCGGAATGCCGCGAAACTCAACGAGTCAAAGTGTTTCGCAGTTTGCGGAAGGAAGTCTCATGTAGAACAAGTAGCAGAAGCATACATGCTCAAGAGGGATCCCCCGAAATTGAAAGGCAACATAATTTCGACAACCGGGACATCGAAGTCGGAATGCCGCGAAACTCATCGAGTCAAAGCGTTTCGCTGTTTGCGGAAGGAAGTCTGATGTATAACAAGTAGCAGAAGCATACATGCTCAAGAGGGATCACCCGAAATTCAAAGGCAACTAAATTTCAGCAACCGGGGCATCGAAGTCGGAATGCCGCGAAACTCACCGAGTCAAAATGTTTCGCCGTATGGGGAAGGAAGTCTGATGTAGAACAAGTTGCAGAAGCATACTTGCTCAAGAGGGATCACCCGAAATTCAAAGGCAACTAAATTTCAGCAACCGGGGCATCGAAGTCGGAATGCCACGAAACTCACCGAGTGAAAGCGTTTCGCCGTTTGCGGAAGAAAGTGTGACGTAGAACAAGTAGCAGAAGCATACATGCTCAAGAGGGATCGCCCGAAATTCAGAGGCAACTGAAATTCGGCAACCGGGGCATCGAAGTCGGAATGCCAGGAAACTCACCGAGTCAAAGCGTTTCGCCGTTTGCGGAAGGAAGTCTGATGTAGAACAAGTAGCCGAAGCATACATGCTCAAGAGGGATCGCCCGAAATTAAAAGACAACTGAATTTCCGCAACCGGGGCATTGAAGTCGGAATGCCACGAAACTCACCGAGTGAAAGCGTTTCGCCGTTTGCGGAAGGAAGTGTGACGTAGAACAAGTAGCAGAAGCATACATGCTCAAGAGGGATCCCCCGAAATTGAAAGGCAACATAATTTCGACAACCGGGACATCGTAGTCGAAATGCCGCGAAACTCACCGAGTCAAAGTGTTTCGCCGTTTGCGGAAGGAAGTCTGATGTAGAACAAGTTGCAGAAGCATACTTGCTCAAGAGGGATCACCCGAAATTCAAAGGCAACTAAATTTCAGCAACCGGGGCATCGAAGTCGAAATGCCGCGAAACTCACCGAGTCAAAGTGTTTCGCCGTATGGGGAAGGAAGTCTGATGTAGAACAAGTTGCAGAAGCATACTTGCTCAAGAGGGATCACCCGAAATTCAAAGGCAACTAAATTTCAGCAACCGGGGCATCGAAGTCGGAATGCCGCGAAACTCACCGAGTCAAAGTGTTTCGCCGTATGGGGAAGGAAGTCTGATGTAGAACAAGTTGCAGAAGCATACTTGCTCAAGAGGGATCGCCCGAAATTCAAAGACAACTGAATTTCGGTAACCGGGGCCTCGACGTCGGAATGCCCCGAAACTCACCGAGTCAAAGCGTTTCGCCGTTTGCGGAAGGAAGTGTGACGTAGAAAAAGTAGCAGAAGCATACATGGTCAAGAGGGATCCCCGAAATTCAAAGGCAACTGAATTTCGGCAACCGGGGCATCGAAGTCGGAATGCCGCGAAACTCACCGAGTCAAAGTGTTTCGCCGTTTGGGGAAGGAAGTCTGATGTAGAACAAGTTGCAGAAGCATACTTGCTCAGGAGGGATCGCCCGAAATTCAAAGGCAATTGAATTTCGGCAACGGGGGCATCGAAGTCGGAATGCCGCGAAACTCACCGAATCAAAGCGTTTCGTCATTTGCGGAAGGAAGTCTGATGTAGAACAAGTTGCAGAAGCATACATGCTCAAGAGGGATCGCCCGAAATTCAGAGGCAACTGAAATTCGGCAACCGGGGCATCGAAGTCAGAATGCCAGGAAACTCACCGAGTCAAAGCGTTTCGCCGTTTGCGGAAGGAAGTCTGATGTAGAACAAGTAGCCGAAGCATACATGCTCAAGAGGGATCGCCCGAAATTCAGAGGCAACTGAAATTCGGCAACCGGGGCATCGAAGTCGGAATGCCAGGAAACTCACCGAGTCAAAGCGTTTCGCCGTTTGCGGAAGGAAGTCTGATGTAGAACAAGTAGCAGAAGCTTAGATGCTCAAGAGGGAATCGCCCGAAATTCAAAGGCAACTGAATTTCGGCAACCGGGGCATCGAAGTCGGAATGCCGCGAAACTCACCGAGTCAAAGAGTTTCGCCGTTTGCGGAAGGAAGTCTGATGTAGAATAAGTAGCAGAAGCATAGATACTCAAGAGGGATGGGCCGAAATTCAAAGTCAACTGAATTTCCGCAACCGGGGCATTGAAGTCCGAATGCCGCGAAACTCGCCGAGTCAAAGCGTTTCGCCGTTTGCGGAAGGAAGTCTGATGTAGAACAAGTAGCAGAAGCATACATGCTTAAGAGGAATCGCCCGAAATTCAAAGGCAACTGAATTTCGGCAACCGGGGCATCGAAGTCGGAATGCCGCGAAACTCCCCAGTCAAAGCGTTTCGCTGTTTGCGAAAGGAAGTCTGATGTAGAACAAGTAGCAGAAGCATACATGTTCAAGAGGGATCACCCGAAATTCAAAGGCAACAGAATATCGGCAACCGGGGCATCGAAGTTGGAATGTCGTGAAACTCACCGAGTCAAAGCGTTTCGCTAATTGCAGAAGGAAGTCTAATGTAGAACAAGTAGCAGAAGCATACATGCTCAAGAGGGATCACCCGAAATTCAAAGGACACTGAATTTCGGCAACCGGGGCATCAAAGTCTGAATGCCGCAAAACTCACCGAGTCAAAGCTCTTCGCCGTTTGCGAAAGGATGTCTGATGTAGAACAAGTAGCAGAAGCATACATGCTCAAGAGGGATGGGCCGAAATTCAAAGGCAACTGAATTTCCGCAACCGGGGCATTGAAGTTGGAATGCCGCGGAACTCCCCGAGTCAAAGAGTTTCGCCGTTTGCGGAAGGAAGTCTGATGTAGAACAAGTAGCAGAAGCATACATGCTCAAGAGGGATCCCCCGAAATTGAAAGGCAACATAATTTCGACAACCGGGACATCGAAGTCGGAATGCCGCGAAACTCACCGAGTCAAAGCGTTTCGCTGTTTGCGGAAGGAAGTCTGATGTATAACAAGTAGCAGAAGCATACATGCTCAAGAGGGATCCCCCGAAATTGAAAGGCAACATAATTTCAACAACCGGGACATCGAAGTCGGAATGCCGCGAAACTCACCGAGTCAAAGCGTTTCGCCGTTTGCGGAAGGAAGTCTGATGTAGAACAAGTAGCAGAAGCATACATGCTCAAGAGGGATCGCCCGAAATTCAAAGGCAACTGAAATTCGGCAACCGGGGCATCGAAGTCGGAATGCCAGGAAACTCACCGAGTCAAAGCGTTTCGCTGTTTGCGGAAGGAAGTCTGATGTAGAACAAGTAGCAGAAGCATACATGTTGAACAGGGATCCCCCGAAATTGAAAGGCAACATAATTTCAACAACCGGGACATCGAAGTCGGAATGCCGCGAAACTCACCGAGTCAAAGCGTTTCGCCGTTTGCGGAAGGAAGTCTGATGTAGAACAAGTAGCAGAAGCATACATGCTCAAGAGGGATCCCCCGAAATTGAAAGGCAACATAATTTCGACAACCGGGACATCGAAGTCGGAATGCCGCGAAACTCACCGAGTCAAAGTGTTTCGCCGTTTGCGGAACGAAGTCTGATGTAGAACAAGTTGCAGAAGCATACACGCTCAAGAGGGATCGCCCGAAATTCAAAGACAACTGAATTTCGGCAACCGGGGCCTCGAAGTTGGAATGCCACGAAACTCACCGAGTTAAAGCGTTTCGCCTTTTCCGAAAGGAACAAGTAGCAGAAGCATACACGCTCAAGAGGAATCGCCCGAAATTCAAAGGCAACTGAATTTCGGCAACCCGGGCATCGAAGTCGGAATGCCGCGAAACTCACCGAGTCAAAGCATTTCACTAATTGCGGAAGGAAGTCTGATGTAGAACAAGTAGCAGAAGCATACACGCTCAAGAGGAATCGCCCGAAATTCAAAGGCAACTGAATTTCGGCAACCCGGGCATCGAAGTTGGAATGCCGCGAAACTCACCGAGTCAAAGCGTTTCTCTAATTGCGGAAGGAAGTCTGATGTTGAACAAGTAGCAGAAGCATACATGCTCAAGAGGGATCCCCGAAATTGAAAGGCAACATAATTTCGACAACCGGGACATCGAAGTCGAAATGCCGCGAAACTCACCAAGTCAAAGTGTTTCGCCGTTTGCGGAAGGAAGTCTGATGTAGAACAAGTTGCAGAAGCATACTTGCTCAAGAGGGATCCCCCGAAATTCAAAGGCAACTGAATTTCGGCAACCGGGGCATCGAAGTTGGAATGCCGCGAAACTCACCGAGTCAAAGTGTTTCGCCGTTTGGGGAAGGATGTCTGATGTAGAACAAGTTGCAGAACCATACTTGCTCAAGAGGGATCGCCCGAAATTCAAAGACAACTGATTTCAGCAACCGGGGCCTCGAAGTTGGAATGCCACGAAACTCACCGAGTGAAAGCGTTTCGCCGTTTGCGGAAGGAAGTGTGACGTAGAACAAGTAGCAGAAGCATACATGCTCAAGAGGGATCGCCCGAAATTCAGAGGCAACTGAAATTCGGCAACCGGGGCATCGAAGTCGGAATGCCAGGAAACTCACCGAGTCAAAGCGTTTCGCCATTTGCGGAAGGAAGTCTGATGTAGAACAAGTAGCCGAAGCATACATGCTCAAGAGGGATCGCCCGAAATTAAAAGACAACTGAATTTCCGCAACCGGGGCATTGAAGTCGGAATGCCGCGAAACTCACCGAGTCAAAGAGTTTCGCCGTTTGCGTAAGGAAGTCTGATGTAGAACAAGTAGCAGAAGCATACATGCTCAAGAGGGATCCCCCGAAATTGAAAGGCAACATAATTTCGACAACCGGGACATCGAAGTCGGAATGCCGCGAAACTCACCGAGTCAAAGTGTTTCGCCATTTGCGGAACAAAGTCTGATGTAGAACAAGTTGCAGAAGCATACACGCTCAAGAGGGATCGCCCGAAATTCAAAGACAACTGAATTTCGGCAACCGGGGCCTCGAAGTTGGAATGCCACGAAACTCACCGAGTTAAAGCGTTTCGCCTTTTCCGAAAGGAACAAGTAGCAGAAGCATACATGCTCAAGAGGGATCGCCTGAAATTCAGAGGCAACTGAAATTCGGCAACCGGGGCATCGAAGTTGGAATGCCGCGAAACTCACCGAGTCAAAGTGTTTCGCCGTTTGGGGAAGGAAGTCTGATGTAGAACAAGTTGCAGAACCATACTTGCTCAAGAGGGATCGCCCGAAATTCAAAGCCAACTGATTTCGGCAACCGGGGCCTCGAAGTCGGAATGCCACGAAACTCACCGAGTGAAAGCGTTTCGCCGTTTGCGGAAGGAAGTGTGACGTAGAACAAGTAGCAGAAGCATACATGCTCAAGAGGGATCGCCCGAAATTCAGAGGCAACTGAAATTCGGCAACCGGGGCATCGAAGTCGGAATGCCAGGAAACTCATCGAGTCAAAGCGTTTCGCCGTTTGCGGAAGGAAGTCTGATGTAGAACAAGTAGCAGAAGCATAGATGCTCAAGAGGGATCGCCCGAAATTCAAAGGCAACTGAATTTCCGCAACCGGGGCATTCAAGTCGGAATGCCGCGAAACTCACCGAGTCAAAGAGTTTCGCCGTTTGCGGAAGGAAGTCTGATGTAGAACAAGTAGCAGAAGCATACATGCTCAAGAGGGATCCCCCGAAATTGAAAGGCAACATAATTTCGACAACCGGGACATCGAAGTCGGAATGCCGCGAAACTCAACGAGTCAAAGTGTTTCGCAGTTTGCGGAAGGAAGTCTCATGTAGAACAAGTAGCAGAAGCATACATGCTCAAGAGGGATCCCCCGAAATTGAAAGGCAACATAATTTCGACAACCGGGACATCGAAGTCGGAATGCCGCGAAACTCACCGAGTCAAAGCGTTTCGCTGTTTGCGGAAGGAAGTCTGATGTATAACAAGTAGCAGAAGCATACATGCTCAAGAGGGATCACCTGAAATTCAAAGGCAACTAAATTTCAGCAACCGGGGCATCGAAGTCGGAATGCCGCGAAACTCACCGAGTCAAAATGTTTCGCCGTATGGGGAAGGAAGTCTGATGTAGAACAAGTTGCAGAAGCATACTTGCTCAAGAGGGATCACCCGAAATTCAAAGGCAACTAAATTTCAGCAACCGGGGCATCGAAGTCGGAATGCCACGAAACTCACCGAGTGAAAGCGTTTTGCCGTTTGCGGAAGGAAGTGTGACGTAGAACAAGTAGCAGAAGCATACATGCTCAAGAGGGATCGCCCGAAATTCAGAGGCAACTGAAATTCGGCAACCGGGGCATCGAAGTCGGAATGCCAGGAAACTCACCGAGTCAAAGCGTTTCGCCGTTTGCAGAAGGAAGTCTGATGTAGAACAAGTAGCCGAAGCATACATGCTCAAGAGGGATCGCCCGAAATTAAAAGACAACTGAATTTCCGCAACCGGGGCATTGAAGTCGGAATGCCACGAAACTCACCGAGTGAAAGCGTTTCGCCGTTTGCGGAAGGAAGTGTGACGTAGAACAAGTAGCAGAAGCATACATGCTCAAGAGGGATCCCCCGAAATTGAAAGGCAACATAATTTCGACAACCGGGACATCGTAGTCGAAATGCCGCGAAACTCACCGAGTCAAAGTGTTTCGCCGTTTGCGGAAGGAAGTCTGATGTAGAACAAGTTGCAAAAGCATACTTGCTCAAGAGGGATCACCCGAAATTCAAAGGCAACTAAATTTCAGCAACCGGGGCATCGAAGTCGGAATGCCGCGAAACTCACCGAGTCAAAGTGTTTCGCCGTATGGGGAAGGAAGTCTGATGTAGAACAAGTTGCAGAAGCATACTTGCTCAAGAGGGATCACCCGAAATTCAAAGGCAACTAAATTTCAGCAACCGGGGCATCGAAGTCGGAATGCCGCGAAACTCACCGAGTCAAAGTGTTTCGCCGTATGGGGAAGGAAGTCTGATGTAGAACAAGTTGCAGAAGCATACTTGCTCAAGAGGGATCGCCCGAAATTCAAAGACAACTGAATTTCGGTAACCGGGGCCTCGACGTCGGAATGCCCCGAAACTCACCGAGTCAAAGCGTTTCGCCGATGGCGGAAGGAAGTGTGACGTAGAAAAAGTAGCAGAAGCATACATGGTCAAGAGGGATCCCCGAAATTCAAAGGCAACTGAATTTCGGCAACCGGGGCATCGAAGTCGGAATGCCGCGAAACTCACCGAGTCAAAGTGTTTCGCCGTTTGGGGAAGGAAGTCTGATGTAGAACAAGTTGCAGAAGCATACTTGCTCAGGAGGGATCGCCCGAAATTCAAAGGCAATTGAATTTCGGCAACGGGGGCATCGAAGTCGGAATGCCGCGAAACTCACCGAATCAAAGCGTTTCGTCATTTGCGGAAGGAAGTCTGATGTAGAACAAGTTGCAGAAGCATACATGCTCAAGAGGGATCGCCCGAAATTCAGAGGCAACTGAAATTCGGCAACCGGGGCATCGAAGTCAGAATGCCAGGAAACTCACCGAGTCAAAGCGTTTCGCCGTTTGCGGAAGGAAGTCTGATGTAGAACAAGTAGCCGAAGCATACATGCTCAAGAGGGATCGCCCGAAATTCAGAGGCAACTGAAATTCGGCAACCGGGGCATCGAAGTCGGAATGCCAGGAAACTCACCGAGTCAAAGCGTTTCGCCGTTTGCGGAAGGAAGTCTGATGTAGAACAAGTAGCAGAAGCTTAGATGCTCAAGAGGGAATCGCCCGAAATTCAAAGGCAACTGAATTTCGGCAACCGGGGCATCGAAGTCGGAATGCCGCGAAACTCACCGAGTCAAAGAGTTTCGCCGTTTGCGGAAGGAAGTCTGATGTAGAATAAGTAGCAGAAGCATAGATACTCAAGAGGGATGGGCCGAAATTCAAAGTCAACTGAATTTCCGCAACCGGGGCATTGAAGTCCGAACGCCGCGAAACTCGCCGAGTCAAAGCGTTTCGCCGTTTGCGGAAGGAAGTCTGATGTAGAACAAGTAGCAGAAGCATACATGCTTAAGAGGAATCGCCCGAAATTCAAAGGCAACTGAATTTCGGCAACCGGGGCATCGAAGTCGGAATGCCGCGAAACTCCCCAGTCAAAGCGTTTCGCTGTTTGCGAAAGGAAGTCTGATGTAGAACAAGTAGCAGAAGCATACATGTTCAAGAGGGATCACCCGAAATTCAAAGGCAACAGAATATCGGCAACCGGGGCATCGAAGTTGGAATGTCGTGAAACTCACCGAGTCAAAGCGTTTCGCTAATTGCAGAAGGAAGTCTAATGTAGAACAAGTAGCAGAAGCATACATGCTCAAGAGGGATCACCCGAAATTCAAAGGACACTGAATTTCGGCAACCGGGGCATCAAAGTCTGAATGCCGCAAAACTCACCGAGTCAAAGCTCTTCGCCGTTTGTGAAAGGATGTCTGATGTAGAACAAGTAGCAGAAGCATACATGCTCAAGAGGGATGGGCCGAAATTCAAAGGCAACTGAATTTCCGCAACCGGGGCATTGAAGTTGGAATGCCGCGGAACTCACCGAGTCAAAGAGTTTCGCCGTTTGCGGAAGGAAGTCTGATGTAGAACAAGTAGCAGAAGCATACATGCTCAAGAGGGATCCCCCGAAATTGAAAGGCAACATAATTTCGACAACCGGGACATCGAAGTCGGAATGCCGCGAAACTCACCGAGTCAAAGCGTTTCGCTGTTTGCGGAAGGAAGTCTGATGTATAACAAGTAGCAGAAGCATACATGCTCAAGAGGGATCCCCCGAAATTGAAAGGCAACATAATTTCAACAACCGGGACATCGAAGTCGGAATGCCGCGAAACTCACCGAGTCAAAGCGTTTCGCCGTTTGCGGAAGGAAGTCTGATGTAGAACAAGTAGCAGAAGCATACATGCTCAAGAGGGATCGCCCGAAATTCAAAGGCAACTGAAATTCGGCAACCGGGGCATCGAAGTCGGAATGCCAGGAAACTCACCGAGTCAAAGCGTTTCGCTGTTTGCGGAAGGAAGTCTGATGTAGAACAAGTAGCAGAAGCATACATGTTGAACAGGGATCCCCCGAAATTGAAAGGCAACATAATTTCAACAACCGGGACATCGAAGTCGGAATGCCGCGAAACTCACCGAGTCAAAGCGTTTCGCCGTTTGCGGAAGGAAGTCTGATGTAGAACAAGTAGCAGAAGCATACATGCTCAAGAGGGATCCCCCGAAATTGAAAGGCAACATAATTTCGACAACCGGGACATCGAAGTCGGAATGCCGCGAAACTCACCGAGTCAAAGTGTTTCGCCATTTGCGGAACAAAGTCTGATGTAGAACAAGTTGCAGAAGCATACACGCTCAAGAGGGATCGCCCGAAATTCAAAGACAACTGAATTTCGGCAACCGGGGCCTCGAAGTTGGAATGCCACGAAACTCACCGAGTTAAAGCGTTTCGCCTTTTCCGAAAGGAACAAGTAGCAGAAGCATACATGCTCAAGAGGGATCGCCTGAAATTCAGAGGCAACTGAAATTCGGCAACCGGGGCATCGAAGTTGGAATGCCGCGAAACTCACCGAGTCAAAGTGTTTCGCCGTTTGGGGAAGGAAGTCTGATGTAGAACAAGTTGCAGAACCATACTTGCTCAAGAGGGATCGCCCGAAATTCAAAGCCAACTGATTTCGGCAACCGGGGCCTCGAAGTCGGAATGCCACGAAACTCACCGAGTGAAAGCGTTTCGCCGTTTGCGGAAGGAAGTGTGACGTAGAACAAGTAGCAGAAGCATACATGCTCAAGAGGGATCGCCCGAAATTCAGAGGCAACTGAAATTCGGCAACCGGGGCATCGAAGTCGGAATGCCAGGAAACTCATCGAGTCAAAGCGTTTCGCCGTTTGCGGAAGGAAGTCTGATGTAGAACAAGTAGCAGAAGCATAGATGCTCAAGAGGGATCGCCCGAAATTCAAAGGCAACTGAATTTCCGCAACCGGGGCATTGAAGTCGGAATGCCGCGAAACTCACCGAGTCAAAGAGTTTCGCCGTTTGCGGAAGGAAGTCTGATGTAGAACAAGTAGCAGAAGCATACATGCTCAAGAGGGATCCCCCGAAATTGAAAGGCAACATAATTTCGACAACCGGGACATCGAAGTCGGAATGCCGCGAAACTCAACGAGTCAAAGTGTTTCGCAGTTTGCGGAAGGAAGTCTCATGTAGAACAAGTAGTAGAAGCATACATGCTCAAGAGGGATCCCCCGAAATTGAAAGGCAACATAATTTCGACAACCGGGACATCGAAGTCGGAATGCCGCGAAACTCACCGAGTCAAAGCGTTTCGCTGTTTGCGGAAGGAAGTCTGATGTATAACAAGTAGCAGAAGCATACATGCTCAAGAGGGATCACCTGAAATTCAAAGGCAACTAAATTTCAGCAACCGGGGCATCGAAGTCGGAATGCCGCGAAACTCACCGAGTCAAAATGTTTCGCCGTATGGGGAAGGAAGTCTGATGTAGAACAAGTTGCAGAAGCATACTTGCTCAAGAGGGATCACCCGAAATTCAAAGGCAACTAAATTTCAGCAACCGGGGCATCGAAGTCGGAATGCCACGAAACTCACCGAGTGAAAGCGTTTTGCCGTTTGCGGAAGGAAGTGTGACGTAGAACAAGTAGCAGAAGCATACATGCTCAAGAGGGATCGCCCGAAATTCAGAGGCAACTGAAATTCGGCAACCGGGGCATCGAAGTCGGAATGCCAGGAAACTCACCGAGTCAAAGCGTTTCGCCGTTTGCGGAAGGAAGTCTGATGTAGAACAAGTAGCCGAAGCATACATGCTCAAGAGGGATCGCCCGAAATTAAAAGACAACTGAATTTCCGCAACCGGGGCATTGAAGTCGGAATGCCACGAAACTCACCGAGTGAAAGCGTTTCGCCGTTTGCGGAAGGAAGTGTGACGTAGAACAAGTAGCAGAAGCATACATGCTCAAGAGGGATCCCCCGAAATTGAAAGGCAACATAATTTCGACAACCGGGACATCGTAGTCGAAATGCCGCGAAACTCACCGAGTCAAAGTGTTTCGCCGTTTGCGGAAGGAAGTCTGATGTAGAACAAGTTGCAGAAGCATACTTGCTCAAGAGGGATCACCCGAAATTCAAAGGCAACTAAATTTCAGCAACCGGGGCATCGAAGTCGGAATGCCGCGAAACTCACCGAGTCAAAGTGTTTCGCCGTATGGGGAAGGAAGTCTGATGTAGAACAAGTTGCAGAAGCATACTTGCTCAAGAGGGATCACCCGAAATTCAAAGGCAACTAAATTTCAGCAACCGGGGCATCGAAGTCGGAATGCCGCGAAACTCACCGAGTCAAAGTGTTTCGCCGTATGGGGAAGGAAGTCTGATGTAGAACAAGTTGCAGAAGCATACTTGCTCAAGAGGGATCGCCCGAAATTCAAAGACAACTGAATTTCGGTAACCGGGGCCTCGACGTCGGAATGCCCCGAAACTCACCGAGTCAAAGCGTTTCGCCGTTTGCGGAAGGAAGTGTGACGTAGAAAAAGTAGCAGAAGCATACATGGTCAAGAGGGATCCCCGAAATTCAAAGGCAACTGAATTTCGGCAACCGGGGCATCGAAGTCGGAATGCCGCGAAACTCACCGAGTCAAAGTGTTTCGCCGTTTGGGGAAGGAAGTCTGATGTAGAACAAGTTGCAGAAGCATACTTGCTCAGGAGGGATCGCCCGAAATTCAAAGGCAATTGAATTTCGGCAACGGGGGCATCGAAGTCGGAATGCCGCGAAACTCACCGAATCAAAGCGTTTCGTCATTTGCGGAAGGAAGTCTGATGTAGAACAAGTTGCAGAAGCATACATGCTCAAGAGGGATCGCCCGAAATTCAGAGGCAACTGAAATTCGGCAACCGGGGCATCGAAGTCAGAATGCCAGGAAACTCACCGAGTCAAAGCGTTTCGCCGTTTGCGGAAGGAAGTCTGATGTAGAACAAGTAGCCGAAGCATACATGCTCAAGAGGGATCGCCCGAAATTCAGAGGCAACTGAAATTCGGCAACCGGGGCATCGAAGTCGGAATGCCAGGAAACTCACCGAGTCAAAGCGTTTCGCCGTTTGCGGAAGGAAGTCTGATGTAGAACAAGTAGCAGAAGCTTAGATGCTCAAGAGGGAATCGCCCGAAATTCAAAGGCAACTGAATTTCGGCAACCGGGGCATCGAAGTCGGAATGCCGCGAAACTCACCGAGTCAAAGAGTTTCGCCGTTTGCGGAAGGAAGTCTGATGTAGAATAAGTAGCAGAAGCATAGATACTCAAGAGGGATGGGCCGAAATTCAAAGTCAACTGAATTTCCGCAACCGGGGCATTGAAGTCCGAACGCCGCGAAACTCGCCCAGTCAAAGCGTTTCGCCGTTTGCGGAAGGAAGTCTGATGTAGAACAAGTAGCAGAAGCATACATGCTTAAGAGGAATCGCCCGAAATTCAAAGGCAACTGAATTTCGGCAACCGGGGCATCGAAGTCGGAATGCCGCGAAACTCCCCAGTCAAAGCGTTTCGCTGTTTGCGAAAGGAAGTCTGATGTAGAACAAGTAGCAGAAGCATACATGTTCAAGAGGGATCACCCGAAATTCAAAGGCAACAGAATATCGGCAACCGGGGCATCGAAGTTGGAATGTCGTGAAACTCACCGAGTCAAAGCGTTTCGCTAATTGTAGAAGGAAGTCTAATGTAGAACAAGTAGCAGAAGCATACATGCTCAAGAGGGATCACCCGAAATTCAAAGGACACTGAATTTCGGCAACCGGGGCATCAAAGTCTGAATGCCGCAAAACTCACCGAGTCAAAGCTCTTCGCCGTTTGCGAAAGGATGTCTGATGTAGAACAAGTAGCAGAAGCATACATGCTCAAGAGGGATGGGCCGAAATTCAAAGGCAACTGAATTTCCGCAACCGGGGCATTGAAGTTGGAATGCCGCGGAACTCACCGAGTCAAAGAGTTTCGCCGTTTGCGGAAGGAAGTCTGATGTAGAACAAGTAGCAGAAGCATACATGCTCAAGAGGGATCCCCCGAAATTGAAAGGCAACATAATTTCGACAACCGGGACATCGAAGTCGGAATGCCGCGAAACTCACCGAGTCAAAGCGTTTCGCTGTTTGCGGAAGGAAGTCTGATGTATAACAAGTAGCAGAAGCATACATGCTCAAGAGGGATCCCCCGAAATTGAAAGGCAACATAATTTCCACAACCGGGACATCGAAGTCGGAATGCCGCGAAACTCACCGAGTCAAAGCGTTTCGCCGTTTGCGGAAGGAAGTCTGATGTAGAACAAGTAGCAGAAGCATACATCCTCAAGAGGGATCGCCCGAAATTCAAAGGCAACTGAAATTCGGCAACCGGGGCATCGAAGTCGGAATGCCAGGAAACTCACCGAGTCAAAGCGTTTCGCTGTTTGCGGAAGGAAGTCTGATGTAGAACAAGTAGCAGAAGCATACATGTTGAACAGGGATCCCCCGAAATTGAAAGGCAACATAATTTCAACAACCGGGACATCGAAGTCGGAATGCCGCGAAACTCACCGAGTCAAAGCGTTTCGCCGTTTGCGGAAGGAAGTCTGATGTAGAACAAGTAGCAGAAGCATACATGCTCAAGAGGGATCCCCCGAAATTGAAAGGCAACATAATTTCGACAACCGGGACATCGAAGTCGGAATGCCGCGAAACTCACCGAGTCAAAGTGTTTCGCCGTTTGCGGAACGAAGTCTGATGTAGAACAAGTTGCAGAAGCATACACGCTCAAGAGGGATCGCCCGAAATTCAAAGACAACTGAATTTCGGCAACCGGGGCCTCGAAGTTGGAATGCCACGAAACTCACCGAGTTAAAGCGTTTCGCCTTTTCCGAAAGGAACAAGTAGCAGAAGCATACATGCTCAAGAGGGATCGCCCGAAATTCAAAGGCAACTGAATTTCGGCAACCGGGGCATCGAAGTCGGAATGCCGCGAAACTCACCGAGTCAAAGCGTTTCGCCGCTTGCGGAAGGAAGTCTGATATAGAACAAGTAGCAGAAGCACACATGCTCAAGAGGGATCGCCCGAAATTCAAAGGCAACAGAATTTCGGCAACCCGGGCATCGAAGTTGGAATGCCGCGAAACTCACCGAGTCAAAGCGTTTCACTAATTGCGGAAGGAAGTCTGATGTAGAACAAGTAGCAGAAGCATACATGCTCAAGAGGGATCCCCCGAAATTGAAAGGCAACATAATTTCGACAACCGGGACATCGAAGTCGGAATGCCGCGAAACTCACCGAGTCAAAGTGTTTCGCCGTTTGCGGAACGAAGTCTGATGTAGAAAAAGTTGCAGAAGCATACACGCTCAAGAGGGATCGCCCGAAATTCAAAGACAACTGAATTTCGGCAACCGGGGCCTCGAAGTTGAAATGCCACGAAACTCACCGAGTTAAAGCGTTTCGCCTTTTCCGAAAGGAACAAGTAGCAGAAGCATACATGCTCAAGAGGGATCGCCCGAAATTCAAAGGCAACTGAATTTCGGCAACCGGGGCATCGAAGTTGGAATGCCGCGAAACTCACCGAGTCAAAGCGTTTCGCCGCTTGCGGAAGGAAGTCTGATATAGAACAAGTAGCAGAAGCACACATGCTCAAGAGGGATCGCCCGAAATTCAAAGGCAATAGAATTTCGGCAACCCGGGCATCGAAGTTGGAATGCCGCGAAACTCACCGAGTCAAAGCGTTTCACTAATTGCGGAAGGAAGTCTGATGTAGAACAAGTAGCAGAAGCATACACGCTCAAGAGGAATCGCCCGAAATTCAAAGGCAACTGAATTTCGGCAACCCGGGCATCGAAGTCGGAATGCCGCGAAACTCACCGAGTCAAAGCATTTCACTAATTGCGGAAGGAAGTCTGATGTAGAACAAGTAGCAGAAGCATACACGCTCAAGAGGAATCGCCCGAAATTCAAAGGCAACTGAATTTCGGCAACCCGGGCATCGAAGTTGGAATGCCGCGAAACTCACCGAGTCAAAGCGTTTCACTAATTGCGGAAGGAAGTCTGATGTTGAACAAGTAGCAGAAGCATACATGCTCAAGAGGGATCCCCGAAATTGAAAGGCAACATAATTTCGACAACCGGGACATCGAAGTCGAAATGCCGCGAAACTCACCGAGTCAAAGAGTTTCGCCGTTTGCGGAAGGAAGTCTGATGTAGAACAAGTAGCAGAAGCATACATGCTCAAGAGGGATCCCCCGAAATTGAAAGGCAACATAATTTCGACAACCGGGACATCGAAGTCGGAATGCCGCGAAACTCACCGAGTCAAAGTGTTTCGCCATTTGCGGAACGAAGTCTGATGTAGAACAAGTTGCAGAAGCATACTTGCTCAAGAGGGATCACCCGAAATTCAAAGGCAACTAAATTTCAGCAACCGGGGCATCGAAGTCGGAATGCCACGAAACTCACCGAGTGAAAGCGTTTCGCCGTTTGCGGAAGGAAGTGTGACGTAGAACAAGTAGTAGAAGCATACATGCTCAAGAGGGATCGCCCGAAATTCAGAGGCAACTGAAATTCGGCAACCGGGGCATCGAAGTCGGAATGCCAGGAAACTCACCGAGTCAAAGCGTTTCGCCGTTTGCGGAAGGAAGTCTGATGTAGAACAAGTAGCCGAAGCATACATGCTCAAGAGGGATCGCCCGAAATTAAAAGACAACTGAATTTCCGCAACCGGGGCATTGAAGTCGGAATGCCACGAAACTCACCGAGTCAAAGCGTTTCGCCGTTTGCGGAAGGAAGTGTGACGTAGAACAAGTAGCAGAAGCATACATGCTCAAGAGGGATCCCCCGAAATTGAAAGGCAACATAATTTCGACAACCGGGACATCGTAGTAGAAATGCCGCGAAACTCACCGAGTCAAAGTGTTTCGCCGTTTGCGGAAGGAAGTCTGATGTAGAACAAGTTGCAGAAGCATACTTGCTCAAGAGGGATCACCCGAAATTCAAAGGCAACTAAATTTCAGCAACCGGGGCATCGAAGTCGGAATGCCGCGAAACTCACCGAGTCAAAGTGTTTCGCCGTATGGGGAAGGAAGTCTGATGTAGAACAAGTTGCAGAAGCATACTTGCTCAAGAGGGATCACCCGAAATTCAAAGGCAACTAAATTTCAGCAACCGGGGCATCGAAGTCGGAATGCCGCGAAACTCACCGAGTCAAAGTGTTTCGCCGTATGGGGAAGGAAGTCTGATGTAGAACAAGTTGCAGAAGCATACTTGCTCAAGAGGGATCGCCCGAAATTCAAAGACAACTGAATTTCGGTAACCGGGGCCTCGACGTCGGAATGCCCCGAAACTCACCGAGTCAAAGCGTTTCGCCGTTTGCGGAAGGAAGTGTGACGTAGAAAAAGTAGCAGAAGCATACATGGTCAAGAGGGATCCCCGAAATTCAAAGGCAACTGAATTTCGGCAACCGGGGCATCGAAGTCGGAATGCCGCGAAACTCACCGAGTCAAAGTGTTTCGCCGTTTGGGGAAGGAAGTCTGATGTAGAACAAGTTGCAGAAGCATACTTGCTCAGGAGGGATCGCCCGAAATTCAAAGGCAATTGAATTTCGGCAACGGGGGCATCGAAGTCGGAATGCCGCGAAACTCACCGAATCAAAGCGTTTCGTCATTTGCGGAAGGAAGTCTGATGTAGAACAAGTTGCAGAAGCATACATGCTCAAGAGGGATCGCCCGAAATTCAGAGGCAACTGAAATTCGGCAACCGGGGCATCGAAGTCCGAATGCCAGGAAACTCACCGAGTCAAAGCGTTTCGCCGTTTGCGGAAGGAAGTCTGATGTAGAACAAGTAGCCGAAGCATACATGCTCAAGAGGGATCGCCCGAAATTCAGAGGCAACTGAAATTCGGCAACCGGGGCATCGAAGTCAGAATGCCAGGAAACTCACCGAGTCAAAGCGTTTCGCCGTTTGCGGAAGGAAGTCTGATGTAGAACAAGTAGCCGAAGCATACATGCTCAAGAGGGATCGCCCGAAATTCAGAGGCAACTGAAATTCGGCAACCGGGGCATCGAAGTCGGAATGCCAGGAAACTCACCGAGTCAAAGCGTTTCGCCGTTTGCGGAAGGAAGTCTGATGTAGAACAAGTAGCAGAAGCTTAGATGCTCAAGAGGGAATCGCCCGAAATTCAAAGGCAACTGAATTTCGGCAACCGGGGCATCGAAGTCGGAATGCCGCGAAACTCACCGAATCAAAGTGTTTCGCCGTTTGGGGAAGGAAGTCTGATGTAGAACAAGTTGCAGAAGCATACTTGCTCAGGAGGGATCGCCCGAAATTCAAAGGCAATTGAATTTCGGCAACGGGGGCATCGAAGTCGGAATGCCGCGAAACTCACCGAATCAAAGCGTTTCGTCATTTGCGGAAGGAAGTCTGATGTAGAACAAGTTGCAGAAGCATACATGCTCAAGAGGGATCGCCCGAAATTCAGAGGCAACTGAAATTCGGCAACCGGGGCATCGAAGTCCGAATGCCAGGAAACTCACCGAGTCAAAGCGTTTCGCCGTTTGCGGAAGGAAGTCTGATGTAGAACAAGTAGCCGAAGCATACATGCTCAAGAGGGATCGCCCGAAATTCAGAGGCAACTGAAATTCGGCAACCGGGGCATCGAAGTCAGAATGCCAGGAAACTCACCGAGTCAAAGCGTTTCGCCGTTTGCGGAAGGAAGTCTGATGTAGAACAAGTAGCCGAAGCATACATGCTCAAGAGGGATCGCCCGAAATTCAGAGGCAACTGAAATTCGGCAACCGGGGCATCGAAGTCGGAATGCCAGGAAACTCACCGAGTCAAAGCGTTTCGCCGTTTGCGGAAGGAAGTCTGATGTAGAACAAGTAGCAGAAGCTTAGATGCTCAAGAGGGAATCGCCTGAAATTCAAAGGCAACTGAATTTCGGCAACCGGGGCATCGAAGTCGGAATGCCGCGAAACTCACCGAGTCAAAGAGTTTCGCCGTTTGCGGAAGGAAGTCTGATGTAGAATAAGTAGCAGAAGCATAGATACTCAAGAGGGATGGGCCGAAATTCAAAGTCAACTGAATTTCCGCAACCGGGGCATTGAAGTCCGAATGCCGCGAAACTCGCCGAGTCAAAGCGTTTCGCCGTTTGCGGAAGGAAGTCTGATGTAGAACAAGTAGCAGAAGCATACATGCTTAAGAGGAATCGCCCGAAATTCAAAGGCAACTGAATTTCGGCAACCGGGGCATCGAAGTCGGAATGCCGCGAAACTCCCCAGTCAAAGCGTTTCGCTGTTTGCGAAAGGAAGTCTGATGTAGAACAAGTAGCAGAAGCATACATGTTCAAGAGGGATCACCCGAAATTCAAAGGCAACAGAATATCGGCAACCGGGGCATCGAAGTTGGAATGTCGTGAAACTCACCGAGTCAAAGCGTTTCGCTAATTGCAGAAGGAAGTCTAATGTAGAACAAGTTGCAGAAGCATACATGCTCAAGAGGGATCACCCGAAATTCAAAGGACACTGAATTTCGGCAACCGGGGCATCAAAGTCTGAATGCCGCAAAACTCACCGAGTCAAAGCTCTTCGCCGTTTGCGAAAGGATGTCTGATGTAGAACAAGTAGCAGAAGCATACATGCTCAAGAGGGATGGGCCGAAATTCAAAGGCAACTGAATTTCCGCAACCGGGGCATTGAAGTTGGAATGCCGCGGAACTCACCGAGTCAAAGAGTTTCGCCGTTTGCTGAAGGAAGTCTGATGTAGAACAAGTAGCAGAAGCATACATGCTCAAGAGGGATCCCCCGAAATTGAAAGGCAACATAATTTCGACAACCGGGACATCGAAGTCGGAATGCCGCGAAACTCACCGAGTCAAAGCGTTTCGCTGTTTGCGGAAGGAAGTCTGATGTATAACAAGTAGCAGAAGCATACATGCTCAAGAGGGATCCCCCGAAATTGAAAGGCAACATAATTTCAACAACCGGGACATCGAAGTCGGAATGCCGTGAAACTCACCGAGTCAAAGCGTTTCGCCGTTTGCGGAAGGAAGTCTGATGTAGAACAAGTAGCAGAAGCATTCATGCTCAAGAGGGATCGCCCGAAATTCAAAGGCAACTGAAATTCGGCAACCGGGGCATCGAAGTCGGAATGCTAGGAAACTCACCGAGTCAAAGCGTTTCGCTGTTTGCGGAAGGAAGTCTGATGTAGAACAAGTAGCAGAAGCATACATGTTGAACAGGGATCCCCCGAAATTGAAAGGCAACATAATTTCAACAACCGGGACATCGAAGTCGGAATGCCGCGAAACTCACCGAGTCAAAGCGTTTCGCCGTTTGCGGAAGGAAGTCTGTTGTAGAACAAGTAGCAGAAGCATACATGCTCAAGAGGGATCCCCCGAAATTGAAAGGCAACATAATTTCGACAACCGGGACATCGAAGTCGGAATGCCGCGAAACTCACCGAGTCAAAGTGTTTCGCCGTTTGCGGAACGAAGTCTGATGTAGAACAAGTTGCAGAAGCATACACGCTCAAGAGGGATCGTCCGAAATTCAAAGACAACTGAATTTCGGCAACCGGGGCCTCGAAGTTGGAATGCCACGAAACTCACCGAGTTAAAGCGTTTCGCCTTTTCCGAAAGGAACAAGTAGCAGAAGCATACATGCTCAAGAGGGATCGCCCGAAATTCAAAGGCAACTGAATTTCGGCAACCGGGGCATCGAAGTCGGAATGCCGCGAAACTCACCGAGTCAAAGCGTTTCGCCGCTTGCGGAAGGAAGTCTGATATAGAACAAGTAGCAGAAGCACACATGCTCAAGAGGGATCGCCCGAAATTCAAAGGCAACAGAATTTCGGCAACCCGGGCATCGAAGTTGGAATGCCGCGAAACTCACCGAGTCAAAGCGTTTCACTAATTGCGGAAGGAAGTCTGATGTAGAACAACTAGCAGAAGCATACATGCTCAAGAGGGATCCCCCGAAATTGAAAGGCAACATAATTTCGACAACCGGGACATCGAAGTCGGAATGCCGCGAAACTCACCGAGTCAAAGTGTTTCGCCGTTTGCGGAACGAAGTCTGATGTAGAAAAAGTTGCAGAAGCATACACGCTCAAGAGGGATCGCCCGAAATTCAAAGACAACTGAATTTCGGCAACCGGGGCCTCGAAGTTGGAATGCCACGAAACTCACCGAGTTAAAGCGTTTCGCCTTTTCCGAAAGGAACAAGTAGCAGAAGCATACATGCTCAAGAGGGATCGCCCGAAATTCAAAGGCAACTGAATTTCGGCAACCGGGGCATCGAAGTCGGAATGCCGCGAAACTCACCGAGTCAAAGCGTTTCGCCGCTTGCGGAAGGAAGTCTGATATAGAACAAGTAGCAGAAGCACACATGCTCAAGAGGGATCGCCCGAAATTCAAAGGCAATAGAATTTCGGCAACCCGGGCATCGAAGTTGGAATGCCGCGAAACTCACCGAGTCAAAGCGTTTCACTAATTGCGGAAGGAAGTCTGATGTAGAACAAGTAGCAGAAGCATACACGCTCAAGAGGAATCGCCCGAAATTCAAAGGCAACTGAATTTCGGCAACCCGGGCATCGAAGTCGGAATGCCGCGAAACTCACCGAGTCAAAGCATTTCACTAATTGCGGAAGGAAGTCTGATGTAGAACAAGTAGCAGAAGCATACACGCTCAAGAGGAATCGCCCGAAATTCAAAGGCAACTGAATTTCGGCAACCCGGGCATCGAAGTTGGAATGCCGCGAAACTCACCGAGTCAAAGCGTTTCACTAATTGCGGAAGGAAGTCTGATGTTGAACAAGTAGCAGAAGCATACATGCTCAAGAGGGATCCCCGAAATTGAAAGGCAACATAATTTCGACAACCGGGACATCGAAGTCGAAATGCCGCGAAACTCACCGAGTCAAAGTGTTTCGCCGTTTGCGGAAGGAAGTCTGATGTAGAACAAGTTGTAGAAGCATACTTGCTCAAGAGGGATCCCCCGAAATTCAAAGGCAACTGAATTTCGGCAACCGGGGCATCGAAGTTGGAATGCCGCGAAACTCACCGAGTCAAAGTGTTTCGCCGTTTGGGGAAGGAAGTCTGATGTAGAACAAGATGCAGAACCATACTTGCTCAAGAGGGATCGCCCGAAATTCAAAGACAACTGATTTCAGCAACCGGGGCCTCGAAGTCGGAATGCCACGAAACTCACCGAGTGAAAGCGTTTCGCCGTTTGCGGAAGGAAGTGTGACGTAGAACAAGTAGCAGAAGCATACATGCTCAAGAGGGATCGCCCGAAATTCAGAGGCAACTGAAATTCGGCAACCGGGGCATCGAAGTCGGAATGCCAGGAAACTCACCGAGTCAAAGCGTTTCGCCGTTTGCGGAAGGAAGTCTGATGTAGAACAAGTAGCCGAAGCATACATGCTCAAGAGGGATCGCCCGAAATTAAAAGACAACTGAATTTCCGCAACCGGGGCATTGAAGTCGGAATGCCGCGAAACTCACCGAGTCAAAGAGTTTCGCCGTTTGCGGAAGGAAGTCTGATGTAGAACAAGTAGCAGAAGCATACATGCTCAAGAGGGATCCCCCGAAATTGAAAGGCAACATAATTTCGACAACCGGGACATCGAAGTCGGAATGCCGCGAAACTCACCGAGTCAAAGTGTTTCGCCATTTGCGGAACGAAGTCTGATGTAGAACAAGTTGCAGAAGCATACACGCTCAAGAGGGATCGCCCGAAATTGAAAGGCAACATAATTTCGACAACCGGGACATCGAAGTCGGAATGCCGCGAAACTCACCGAGTCAAAGTGTTTCGCCGTTTGCGGAACGAAGTCTGATGTAGAAAAAGTTGCAGAAGCATACACGCTCAAGAGGGATCGCCCGAAATTCAAAGACAACTGAATTTCGGCAACCGGGGCCTCGAAGTTGGAATGCCACGAAACTCACCGAGTTAAAGCGTTTCGCCTTTTCCGAAAGGAACAAGTAGCAGAAGCATACATGCTCAAGAGGGATCGCCCGAAATTCAAAGGCAACTGAATTTCGGCAACCGGGGCATCGAAGTCGGAATGCCGCGAAACTCACCGAGTCAAAGCGTTTCGCCGCTTGCGGAAGGAAGTCTGATATAGAACAAGTAGCAGAAGCACACATGCTCAAGAGGGATCGCCCGAAATTCAAAGGCAATAGAATTTCGGCAACCCGGGCATCGAAGTTGGAATGCCGCAAAACTCACCGAGTCAAAGCGTTTCACTAATTGCGGAAGGAAGTCTGATGTAGAACAAGTAGCAGAAGCATACACGCTCAAGAGGAATCGCCCGAAATTCAAAGGCAACTGAATTTCGGCAACCCGGGCATCGAAGTCGGAATGCCGCGAAACTCACCGAGTCAAAGCATTTCACTAATTGCGGAAGGAAGTCTGATGTAGAACAAGTAGCAGAAGCATACACGCTCAAGAGGAATCGCCCGAAATTCAAAGGCAACTGAATTTCGGCAACCCGGGCATCGAAGTTGGAATGCCGCGAAACTCACCGAGTCAAAGCGTTTCACTAATTGCGGAAGGAAGTCTGATGTTGAACAAGTAGCAGAAGCATACATGCTCAAGAGGGATCCCCGAAATTGAAAGGCAACATAATTTCGACAACCGGGACATCGAAGTCGAAATGCCGCGAAACTCACCGAGTCAAAGTGTTTCGCCGTTTGCGGAAGGAAGTCTGATGTAGAACAAGTTGTAGAAGCATACTTGCTCAAGAGGGATCCCCCGAAATTCAAAGGCAACTGAATTTCGGCAACCGGGGCATCGAAGTTGGAATGCCGCGAAACTCACCGAGTCAAAGTGTTTCGCCGTTTGGGGAAGGAAGTCTGATGTAGAACAAGTTGCAGAACCATACTTGCTCAAGAGGGATCGCCCGAAATTCAAAGACAACTGAATTTCCGCAACCGGGGCATTGAAGTCGGAATGCCGCGAAACTCACCGAGTCAAAGAGTTTCGCCGTTTGCGGAAGGAAGTCTGATGTAGAACAAGTAGCAGAAGCATACATGCTCAAGAGGGATCCCCCGAAATTGAAAGGCAACATAATTTCGACAACCGGGACATCGAAGTCGGAATGCCGCGAAACTCACCGAGTCAAAGTGTTTCGCCATTTGCGGAACGAAGTCTGATGTAGAACAAGTTGCAGAAGCATACTTGCTCAAGAGGGATCACCCGAAATTCAAAGGCAACTAAATTTCAGCAACCGGGGCATCGAAGTCGGAATGCCACGAAACTCACCGAGTGAAAGCGTTTCGCCGTTTGCGGAAGGAAGTGTGACGTAGAACAAGTAGCAGAAGCATACATGCTCAAGAGGGATCGCCCGAAATTCAGAGGCAACTGAAATTCGGCAACCGGGGCATCGAAGTCGGAATGCCAGGAAACTCACCGAGTCAAAGCGTTTCGCCGTTTGCGGAAGGAAGTCTGATGTAGAACAAGTAGCCGAAGCATACATGCTCAAGAGGGATCGCCCGAAATTAAAAGACAACTGAATTTCCGCAACCGGGGCATTGAAGTCGGAATGCCACGAAACTCACCGAGTGAAAGCGTTTCGCCGTTTGCGGAAGGAAGTGTGACGTAGAACAAGTAGCAGAAGCATACATGCTCAAGAGGGATCCCCCGAAATTGAAAGGCAACATAATTTCGACAACCGGGACATCGTAGTCGAAATGCCGCGAAACTCACCGAGTCAAAGTGTTTCGCCGTTTGCGGAAGGAAGTCTGATGTAGAACAAGTTGCAGAAGCATACTTGCTCAAGAGGGATCACCCGAAATTCAAAGGCAACTAAATTTCAGCAACCGGGGCATCGAAGTCGGAATGCCGCGAAACTCACCGAGTCAAAGTGTTTCGCCGTATGGGGAAGGAAGTCTGATGTAGAACAAGTTGCAGAAGCATACTTGCTCAAGAGGGATCACCCGAAATTCAAAGGCAACTAAATTTCAGCAACCGGGGCATCGAAGTCGGAATGCCGCGAAACTCACCGAGTCAAAGTGTTTCGCCGTATGGGGAAGGAAGTCTGATGTAGAACAAGTTGCAGAAGCATACTTGCTCAAGAGGGATCGCCCGAAATTCAAAGACAACTGAATTTCGGTAACCGGGGCCTCGACGTCGGAATGCCCCGAAACTCACCGAGTCAAAGCGTTTCGCCGTTTGCGGAAGGAAGTGTGACGTAGAAAAAGTAGCAGAAGCATACATGGTCAAGAGGGATCCACGAAATTCAAAGGCAACTGAATTTCGGCAACCGGGGCATCGAAGTCGGAATGCCGCGAAACTCACCGAGTCAAAGTGTTTCGCCGTTTGGGGAAGGAAGTCTGATGTAGAACAAGTTGCAGAAGCATACTTGCTCAGGAGGGATCGCCCGAAATTCAAAGGCAATTGAATTTCGGCAACGGGGGCATCGAAGTCGGAATGCCGCGAAACTCACCGAATCAAAGCGTTTCGTCATTTGCGGAAGGAAGTCTGATGTAGAACAAGTTGCAGAAGCATACATGCTCAAGAGGGATCGCCCGAAATTCAGAGGCAACTGAAATTCGGCAACCGGGGCATCGAAGTCAGAATGCTAGGAAACTCACCGAGTCAAAGCGTTTCGCCGTTTGCGGAAGGAAGTCTGATGTAGAACAAGTAGCCGAAGCATACATGCTCAAGAGGGATCGCCCGAAATTCAGAGGCAACTGAAATTCGGCAACCGGGGCATCGAAGTCGGAATGCCAGGAAACTCACCGAGTCAAAGCGTTTCGCCGTTTGCGGAAGGAAGTCTGATGTAGAACAAGTAGCAGAAGCTTAGATGCTCAAGAGGGAATCGCCCGAAATTCAAAGGCAACTGAATTTCGGCAACCGGGGCATCGAAGTCGGAATGCCGCGAAACTCACCGAGTCAAAGAGTTTCGCCATTTGCGGAACGAAGTCTGATGTAGAACAAGTTGCAGAAGCATACACGCTCAAGAGGGATCGCCCGAAATTGAAAGGCAACATAATTTCGACAACCGGGACATCGAAGTCGGAATGCCGCGAAACTCACCGAGTCAAAGTGTTTCGCCGTTTGCGGAACGAAGTCTGATGTAGAAAAAGTTGCAGAAGCATACACGCTCAAGAGGGATCGCCCGAAATTCAAAGACAACTGAATTTCGGCAACCGGGGCCTCGAAGTTGGAATGCCACGAAACTCACCGAGTTAAAGCGTTTCGCCTTTTCCGAAAGGAACAAGTAGCAGAAGCATAGATGCTCAAGAGGGATCGCCCGAAATTCAAAGGCAACTGAATTTCGGCAACCGGGGCATCGAAGTCGGAATGCCGCGAAACTCACCGAGTCAAAGCGTTTCGCCGCTTGCGGAAGGAAGTCTGATATAGAACAAGTAGCAGAAGCACACATGCTCAAGAGGGATCGCCCGAAATTCAAAGGCAATAGAATTTCGGCAACCCGGGCATCGAAGTTGGAATGCCGCAAAACTCACCGAGTCAAAGCGTTTCACTAATTGCGGAAGGAAGTCTGATGTAGAACAAGTAGCAGAAGCATACACGCTCAAGAGGAATCGCCCGAAATTCAAAGGCAACTGAATTTCGGCAACCCGGGCATCGAAGTCGGAATGCCGCGAAACTCACCGAGTCAAAGCATTTCCCTAATTGCGGAAGGAAGTCTGATGTAGAACAAGTAGCAGAAGCATACACGCTCAAGAGGAATCGCCCGAAATTCAAAGGCAACTGAATTTCGGCAACCCGGGCATCGAAGTTGGAATGCCGCGAAACTCACCGAGTCAAAGCGTTTCACTAATTGCGGAAGGAAGTCTGATGTTGAACAAGTAGCAGAAGCATACATGCTCAAGAGGGATCCCCGAAATTGAAAGGCAACATAATTTCGACAACCGGGACATCGAAGTCGAAATGCCGCGAAACTCACCGAGTCAAAGTGTTTCGCCGTTTGCGGAAGGAAGTCTGATGTAGAACAAGTTGTAGAAGCATACTTGCTCAAGAGGGATCCCCCGAAATTCAAAGGCAACTGAATTTCGGCAACCGGGGCATCGAAGTTGGAATGCCGCGAAACTCACCGAGTCAAAGTGTTTCGCCGTTTGGGGAAGGAAGTCTGATGTAGACCAAGTTGCAGAACCATACTTGCTCAAGAGGGATCGCCCGAAATTCAAAGACAACTGAATTTCCGCAACCGGGGCATTGAAGTCGGAATGCCACGAAACTCACCGAGTCAAAGAGTTTCGCCGTTTGCGGAAGGAAGTCTGATGTAGAACAAGTAGCAGAAGCATACATGCTCAAGAGGGATCCCCCGAAATTGAAAGGCAACATAATTTCGACAACCGGGACATCGAAGTCGGAATGCCGCGAAACTCACCGAGTCAAAGTGTTTCGCCATTTGCGGAACGAAGTCTGATGTAGAACAAGTTGCAGAAGCATACTTGCTCAAGAGGGATCACCCGAAATTCAAAGGCAACTAAATTTCAGCAACCGGGGCATCGAAGTCGGAATGCCACGAAACTCACCGAGTGAAAGCGTTTCGCCGTTTGCGGAAGGAAGTGTGACGTAGAACAAGTAGCAGAAGCATACATGCTCAAGAGGGATCGCCCGAAATTCAGAGGCAACTGAAATTCGGCAACCGGGGCATCGAAGTCGGAATGCCAGGAAACTCACCGAGTCAAAGCGTTTCGCCGTTTGCGGAAGGAAGTCTGATGTAGAACAAGTAGCCGAAGCATACATGCTCAAGAGGGATCGCCCGAAATTAAAAGACAACTGAATTTCCGCAACCGGGGCATTGAAGTCGGAATGCCACGAAACTCACCGAGTGAAAGCGTTTCGCCGTTTGCGGAAGGAAGTGTGACGTAGAACAAGTAGCAGAAGCATACATGCTCAAGAGGGATCCCCCGAAATTGAAAGGCAACATAATTTCGACAACCGGGACATCGTAGTCGAAATGCCGCGAAACTCACCGAGTCAAAGTGTTTCGCCGTTTGCGGAAGGAAGTCTGATGTAGAACAAGTTGCAAAAGCATACTTGCTCAAGAGGGATCACCCGAAATTCAAAGGCAACTAAATTTCAGCAACCGGGGCATCGAAGTCGGAATGCCGCGAAACTCACCGAGTCAAAGTGTTTCGCCGTATGGGGAAGGAAGTCTGATGTAGAACAAGTTGCAGAAGCATACTTGCTCAAGAGGGATCACCCGAAATTCAAAGGCAACTAAATTTCAGCAACCGGGGCATCGAAGTCGGAATGCCGCGAAACTCACCGAGTCAAAGTGTTTCGCCGTATGGGGAAGGAAGTCTGATGTAGAACAAGTTGCAGAAGCATACTTGCTCAAGAGGGATCGCCCGAAATTCAAAGACAACTGAATTTCGGTAACCGGGGCCTCGACGTCGGAATGCCCCGAAACTCACCGAGTCAAAGCGTTTCGCCGTTTGCGGAAGGAAGTGTGACGTAGAAAAAGTAGCAGAAGCATACATGGTCAAGAGGGATCCCCGAAATTCAAAGGCAACTGAATTTCGGCAACCGGGGCATCGAAGTCGGAATGCCGCGAAACTCACCGAGTCAAAGTGTTTCGCCGTTTGGGGAAGGAAGTCTGATGTAGAACAAGTTGCAGAAGCATACTTGCTCAGGAGGGATCGCCCGAAATTCAAAGGCAATTGAATTTCGGCAACGGGGGCATCGAAGTCGGAATGCCGCGAAACTCACCGAATCAAAGCGTTTCGTCATTTGCGGAAGGAAGTCTGATGTAGAACAAGTTGCAGAAGCATACATGCTCAAGAGGGATCGCCCGAAATTCAGAGGCAACTGAAATTCGGCAACCGGGGCATCGAAGTCAGAATGCTAGGAAACTCACCGAGTCAAAGCGTTTCGCCGTTTGCGGAAGGAAGTCTGATGTAGAACAAGTAGCCGAAGCATACATGCTCAAGAGGGATCGCCCGAAATTCAGAGGCAACTGAAATTCGGCAACCGGGGCATCGAAGTCGGAATGCCAGGAAACTCACCGAGTCAAAGCGTTTCGCCGTTTGCGGAAGGAAGTCTGATGTAGAACAAGTAGCAGAAGCTTAGATGCTCAAGAGGGAATCGCCCGAAATTCAAAGGCAACTGAATTTCGGCAACCGGGGCATCGAAGTCGGAATGCCGCGAAACTCACCGAGTCAAAGAGTTTCGCCATTTGCGGAACGAAGTCTGATGTAGAACAAGTTGCAGAAGCATACACGCTCAAGAGGGATCGCCCGAAATTGAAAGGCAACATAATTTCGACAACCGGGACATCGAAGTCGGAATGCCGCGAAACTCACCGAGTCAAAGTGTTTCGCCGTTTGCGGAACGAAGTCTGATGTAGAAAAAGTTGCAGAAGCATACACGCTCAAGAGGGATCGCCCGAAATTCAAAGACAACTGAATTTCGGCAACCGGGGCCTCGAAGTTGGAATGCCACGAAACTCACCGAGTTAAAGCGTTTCGCCTTTTCCGAAAGGAACAAGTAGCAGAAGCATAGATGCTCAAGAGGGATCGCCCGAAATTCAAAGGCAACTGAATTTCGGCAACCGGGGCATCGAAGTCGGAATGCCGCGAAACTCACCGAGTCAAAGCGTTTCGCCGCTTGCGGAAGGAAGTCTGATATAGAACAAGTAGCAGAAGCACACATGCTCAAGAGGGATCGCCCGAAATTCAAAGGCAATAGAATTTCGGCAACCCGGGCATCGAAGTTGGAATGCCGCAAAACTCACCGAGTCAAAGCGTTTCACTAATTGCGGAAGGAAGTCTGATGTAGAACAAGTAGCAGAAGCATACACGCTCAAGAGGAATCGCCCGAAATTCAAAGGCAACTGAATTTCGGCAACCCGGGCATCGAAGTCGGAATGCCGCGAAACTCACCGAGTCAAAGCATTTCCCTAATTGCGGAAGGAAGTCTGATGTAGAACAAGTAGCAGAAGCATACACGCTCAAGAGGAATCGCCCGAAATTCAAAGGCAACTGAATTTCGGCAACCCGGGCATCGAAGTTGGAATGCCGCGAAACTCACCGAGTCAAAGCGTTTCACTAATTGCGGAAGGAAGTCTGATGTTGAACAAGTAGCAGAAGCATACATGCTCAAGAGGGATCCCCGAAATTGAAAGGCAACATAATTTCGACAACCGGGACATCGAAGTCGAAATGCCGCGAAACTCACCGAGTCAAAGTGTTTCGCCGTTTGCGGAAGGAAGTCTGATGTAGAACAAGTTGTAGAAGCATACTTGCTCAAGAGGGATCCCCCGAAATTCAAAGGCAACTGAATTTCGGCAACCGGGGCATCGAAGTTGGAATGCCGCGAAACTCACCGAGTCAAAGTGTTTCGCCGTTTGGGGAAGGAAGTCTGATGTAGAACAAGTTGCAGAACCATACTTGCTCAAGAGGGATCGCCCGAAATTCAAAGACAACTGAATTTCCGCAACCGGGGCATTGAAGTCGGAATGCCACGAAACTCACCGAGTCAAAGAGTTTCGCCGTTTGCGGAAGGAAGTCTGATGTAGAACAAGTAGCAGAAGCATACATGCTCAAGAGGGATCCCCCGAAATTGAAAGGCAACATAATTTCGACAACCGGGACATCGAAGTCGGAATGCCGCGAAACTCACCGAGTCAAAGTGTTTCGCCATTTGCGGAACGAAGTCTGATGTAGAACAAGTTGCAGAAGCATACTTGCTCAAGAGGGATCACCCGAAATTCAAAGGCAACTAAATTTCAGCAACCGGGGCATCGAAGTCGGAATGCCACGAAACTCACCGAGTGAAAGCGTTTCGCCGTTTGCGGAAGGAAGTGTGACGTAGAACAAGTAGCAGAAGCATACATGCTCAAGAGGGATCGCCCGAAATTCAGAGGCAACTGAAATTCGGCAACCGGGGCATCGAAGTCGGAATGCCAGGAAACTCACCGAGTCAAAGCGTTTCGCCGTTTGCGGAAGGAAGTCTGATGTAGAACAAGTAGCCGAAGCATACATGCTCAAGAGGGATCGCCCGAAATTAAAAGACAACTGAATTTCCGCAACCGGGGCATTGAAGTCGGAATGCCACGAAACTCACCGAGTGAAAGCGTTTCGCCGTTTGCGGAAGGAAGTGTGACGTAGAACAAGTAGCAGAAGCATACATGCTCAAGAGGGATCCCCCGAAATTGAAAGGCAACATAATTTCGACAACCGGGACATCGTAGTCGAAATGCCGCGAAACTCACCGAGTCAAAGTGTTTCGCCGTTTGCGGAAGGAAGTCTGATGTAGAACAAGTTGCAAAAGCATACTTGCTCAAGAGGGATCACCCGAAATTCAAAGGCAACTAAATTTCAGCAACCGGGGCATCGAAGTCGGAATGCCGCGAAACTCACCGAGTCAAAGTGTTTCGCCGTATGGGGAAGGAAGTCTGATGTAGAACAAGTTGCAGAAGCATACTTGCTCAAGAGGGATCACCCGAAATTCAAAGGCAACTAAATTTCAGCAACCGGGGCATCGAAGTCGGAATGCCGCGAAACTCACCGAGTCAAAGTGTTTCGCCGTATGGGGAAGGAAGTCTGATGTAGAACAAGTTGCAGAAGCATACTTGCTCAAGAGGGATCGCCCGAAATTCAAAGACAACTGAATTTCGGTAACCGGGGCCTCGACGTCGGAATGCCCCGAAACTCACCGAGTCAAAGCGTTTCGCCGTTTGCGGAAGGAAGTGTGACGTAGAAAAAGTAGCAGAAGCATACATGGTCAAGAGGGATCCCCGAAATTCAAAGGCAACTGAATTTCGGCAACCGGGGCATCGAAGTCGGAATGCCGCGAAACTCACCGAGTCAAAGTGTTTCGCCGTTTGGGGAAGGAAGTCTGATGTAGAACAAGTTGCAGAAGCATACTTGCTCAGGAGGGATCGCCCGAAATTCAAAGGCAATTGAATTTCGGCAACGGGGGCATCGAAGTCGGAATGCCGCGAAACTCACCGAATCAAAGCGTTTCGTCATTTGCGGAAGGAAGTCTGATGTAGAACAAGTTGCAGAAGCATACATGCTCAAGAGGGATCGCCCGAAATTCAGAGGCAACTGAAATTCGGCAACCGGGGCATCGAAGTCAGAATGCTAGGAAACTCACCGAGTCAAAGCGTTTCGCCGTTTGCGGAAGGAAGTCTGATGTAGAACAAGTAGCCGAAGCATACATGCTCAAGAGGGATCGCCCGAAATTCAGAGGCAACTGAAATTCGGCAACCGGGGCATCGAAGTCGGAATGCCAGGAAACTCACCGAGTCAAAGCGTTTCGCCGTTTGCGGAAGGAAGTCTGATGTAGAACAAGTAGCAGAAGCTTAGATGCTCAAGAGGGAATCGCCCGAAATTCAAAGGCAACTGAATTTCGGCAACCGGGGCATCGAAGTCGGAATGCCGCGAAACTCACCGAGTCAAAGAGTTTCGCCGTTTGCGGAAGGAAGTCTGATGTAGAATAAGTAGCAGAAGCATAGATACTAAAGAGGGATGGGCCGAAATTCAAAGTCAACTGAATTTCCGCAACCGGGGCATTGAAGTCCGAATGCCGCGAAACTCGCCGAGTCAAAGCGTTTCGCCGTTTGCGGAAGGAAGTCTGATGTAGAACAAGTAGCAGAAGCATACATGCTTAAGAGGAATCGCCCGAAATTCAAAGGCAACTGAATTTCGGCAACCGGGGCATCGAAGTCGGAATGCCGCGAAACTCCCCAGTCAAAGCGTTTCGCTGTTTGCGAAAGGAAGTCTGATGTAGAACAAGTAGTAGAAGCATACATGTTCAAGAGGGATCACCCGAAATTCAAAGGCAACAGAATATCGGCAACCGGGGCATCGAAGTTGGAATGTCGTGAAACTCACCGAGTCAAAGCGTTTCGCTAATTGCAGAAGGAAGTCTAATGTAGAACAAGTAGCAGAAGCATACATGCTCAAGAGGGATCACCCGAAATTCAAAGGACACTGAATTTCGGCAACCGGGGCATCAAAGTCTGAATGCCGCAAAACTCACCGAGTCAAAGCTCTTCGCCGTTTGCGAAAGGATGTCTGATGTAGAACAAGTAGCAGAAGCATACATGCTCAAGAGGGATGGGCCGAAATTCAAAGGCAACTGAATTTCCGCAACCGGGGCATTGAAGTTGGAATGCCGCGGAACTCACCGAGTCAAAGAGTTTCGCCGTTTGCGGAAGGAAGTCTGATGTAGAACAAGTAGCAGAAGCATACATGCTCAAGAGGGATCCCCCGAAATTGAAAGGCAACATAATTTCGACAACCGGGACATCGAAGTCGGAATGCCGCGAAACTCACCGAGTCAAAGCGTTTCGCTGTTTGCGGAAGGAAGTCTGATGTATAACAAGTAGCAGAAGCATACATGCTCAAGAGGGATCCCCCGAAATTGAAAGGCAACATAATTTCAACAACCGGGACATCGAAGTCGGAATGCCGCGAAACTCACCGAGTCAAAGCGTTTCGCCGTTTGCGGAAGGAAGTCTGATGTAGAACAAGTAGCAGAAGCATACATGCTCAAGAGGGATCGCCCGAAATTCAAAGGCAACTGAAATTCGGCAACCGGGGCATCGAAGTCGGAATGCCAGGAAACTCACCGAGTCAAAGCGTTTCGCCGTTTGCGGAAGGAAGTCTGATGTAGAACAAGTAGCAGAAGCTTAGATGCTCAAGAGGGAATCGCCCGAAATTCAAAGGCAACTGAATTTCGGCAACCGGGGCATCGAAGTCGGAATGCCGCGAAACTCACCGAGTCAAAGAGTTTCGCCGTTTGCGGAAGGAAGTCTGATGTAGAATAAGTAGCAGAAGCATAGATACTCAAGAGGGATGGGCCGAAATTCAAAGTCAACTGAATTTCCGCAACCGGGGCATTGAAGTCCGAATGCCGCGAAACTCGCCGAGTCAAAGCGTTTCGCCGTTTGCGGAAGGAAGTCTGATGTAGAACAAGTAGCAGAAGCATACATGCTTAAGAGGAATCGCCCGAAATTCAAAGGCAACTGAATTTCGGCAACCGGGGCATCGAAGTCGGAATGCCGCGAAACTCCCCAGTCAAAGCGTTTCGCTGTTTGCGAAAGGAAGTCTGATGTAGAACAAGTAGCAGAAGCATACATGTTCAAGAGGGATCACCCGAAATTCAAAGGCAACAGAATATCGGCAACCGGGGCATCGAAGTTGGAATGTCGTGAAACTCACCGAGTCAAAGCGTTTCGCTAATTGCAGAAGGAAGTCTAATGTAGAACAAGTAGCAGAAGCATACATGCTCAAGAGGGATCACCCGAAATTCAAAGGACACTGAATTTCGGCAACCGGGGCATCAAAGTCTGAATGCCGCAAAACTCACCGAGTCAAAGCTCTTCGCCGTTTGCGAAAGGATGTCTGATGTAGAACAAGTAGCAGAAGCATACATGCTCAAGAGGGATGGGCCGAAATTCAAAGGCAACTGAATTTCCGCAACCGGGGCATTGAAGTTGGAATGCCGCGGAACTCACCGAGTCAAAGAGTTTCGCCGTTTGCGGAAGGAAGTCTGATGTAGAACAAGTAGCAGAAGCATACATGCTCAAGAGGGATCCCCCGAAATTGAAAGGCAACATAATTTCGACAACCGGGACATCGAAGTCGGAATGCCGCGAAACTCACCGAGTCAAAGCGTTTCGCTGTTTGCGGAAGGAAGTCTGATGTATAACAAGTAGCAGAAGCATACATGCTCAAGAGGGATCCCCCGAAATTGAAAGGCAACATAATTTCAACAACCGGGACATCGAAGTCGGAATGCCGCGAAACTCACCGAGTCAAAGCGTTTCGCCGTTTGCGGAAGGAAGTCTGATGTAGAACAAGTAGCAGAAGCATACATGCTCAAGAGGGATCGCCCGAAATTCAAAGGCAACTGAAATTCGGCAACCGGGGCATCGAAGTCGGAATGCCAGGAAACTCACCGAGTCAAAGCGTTTCGCCGTTTGCGGAAGGAAGTCTGATGTAGAACAAGTAGCAGAAGCTTAGATGCTCAAGAGGGAATCGCCCGAAATTCAAAGGCAACTGAATTTCGGCAACCGGGGCATCGAAGTCGGAATGCCGCGAAACTCACCGAGTCAAAGAGTTTCGCCGTTTGCGGAAGGAAGTCTGATGTAGAATAAGTAGCAGAAGCATAGATACTCAAGAGGGATGGGCCGAAATTCAAAGTCAACTGAATTTCCGCAACCGGGGCATTGAAGTCCGAATGCCGCGAAACTCGCCGAGTCAAAGCGTTTCGCCGTTTGCGGAAGGAAGTCTGATGTAGAACAAGTAGCAGAAGCATACATGCTTAAGAGGAATCGCCCGAAATTCAAAGGCAACTGAATTTCGGCAACCGGGGCATCGAAGTCGGAATGCCGCGAAACTCCCCAGTCAAAGCGTTTCGCTGTTTGCGAAAGGAAGTCTGATGTAGAACAAGTAGCAGAAGCATACATGTTCAAGAGGGATCACCCGAAATTCAAAGGCAACAGAATATCGGCAACCGGGGCATCGAAGTTGGAATGTCGTGAAACTCACCGAGTCAAAGCGTTTCGCTAATTGCAGAAGGAAGTCTAATGTAGAACAAGTAGCAGAAGCATACATGCTCAAGAGGGATCACCCGAAATTCAAAGGACACTGAATTTCGGCAACCGGGGCATCAAAGTCTGAATGCCGCAAAACTCACCGAGTCAAAGCTCTTCGCCGTTTGCGAAAGGATGTCTGATGTAGAACAAGTAGCAGAAGCATACATGCTCAAGAGGGATGGGCCGAAATTCAAAGGCAACTGAATTTCCGCAACCGGGGCATTGAAGTTGGAATGCCGCGGAACTCACCGAGTCAAAGAGTTTCGCCGTTTGCGGAAGGAAGTCTGATGTAGAACAAGTAGCAGAAGCATACATGCTCAAGAGGGATCCCCCGAAATTGAAAGGCAACATAATTTCGACAACCGGGACATCGAAGTCGGAATGCCGCGAAACTCACCGAGTCAAAGCGTTTCGCTGTTTGCGGAAGGAAGTCTGATGTATAACAAGTAGCAGAAGCATACATGCTCAAGAGGGATCCCCCGAAATTGAAAGGCAACATAATTTCAACAACCGGGACATCGAAGTCGGAATGCCGCGAAACTCACCGAGTCAAAGCGTTTCGCCGTTTGCGGAAGGAAGTCTGATGTAGAACAAGTAGCAGAAGCATACATGCTCAAGAGGGATCGCCCGAAATTCAAAGGCAACTGAAATTCGGCAACCGGGGCATCGAAGTCGGAATGCCAGGAAACTCACCGAGTCAAAGCGTTTCGCCGTTTGCGGAAGGAAGTCTGATGTAGAACAAGTAGCAGAAGCTTAGATGCTCAAGAGGGAATCGCCCGAAATTCAAAGGCAACTGAATTTCGGCAACCGGGGCATCGAAGTCGGAATGCCGCGAAACTCACCGAGTCAAAGAGTTTCGCCGTTTGCGGAAGGAAGTCTGATGTAGAATAAGTAGCAGAAGCATAGATACTCAAGAGGGATGGGCCGAAATTCAAAGTCAACTGAATTTCCGCAACCGGGGCATTGAAGTCCGAATGCCGCGAAACTCGCCGAGTCAAAGCGTTTCGCCGTTTGCGGAAGGAAGTCTGATGTAGAACAAGTAGCAGAAGCATACATGCTTAAGAGGAATCGCCCGAAATTCAAAGGCAACTGAATTTCGGCAACCGGGGCATCGAAGTCGGAATGCCGCGAAACTCCCCAGTCAAAGCGTTTCGCTGTTTGCGAAAGGAAGTCTGATGTAGAACAAGTAGCAGAAGCATACATGTTCAAGAGGGATCACCCGAAATTCAAAGGCAACAGAATATCGGCAACCGGGGCATCGAAGTTGGAATGTCGTGAAACTCACCGAGTCAAAGCGTTTCGCTAATTGCAGAAGGAAGTCTAATGTAGAACAAGTAGCAGAAGCATACATGCTCAAGAGGGATCACCCGCAATTCAAAGGACACTGAATTTCGGCAACCGGGGCATCAAAGTCTGAATGCCGCAAAACTCACCGAGTCAAAGCTCTTCGCCGTTTGCGAAAGGATGTCTGATGTAGAACAAGTAGCAGAAGCATACATGCTCAAGAGGGATGGGCCGAAATTCAAAGGCAACTGAATTTCCGCAACCGGGGCATTGAAGTTGGAATGCCGCGGAACTCACCGAGTCAAAGAGTTTCGCCGTTTGCGGAAGGAAGTCTGATGTAGAACAAGTAGCAGAAGCATACATGCTCAAGAGGGATCCCCCGAAATTGAAAGGCAACATAATTTCGACAACCGGGACATAGAAGTCGGAATGCCGCGAAACTCACCGAGTCAAAGCGTTTCGCTGTTTGCGGAAGGAAGTCTGATGTATAACAAGTAGCAGAAGCATACATGCTCAAGAGGGATCCCCCGAAATTGAAAGGCAACATAATTTCAACAACCGGGACATCGAAGTCGGAATGCCGCGAAACTCACCGAGTCAAAGCGTTTCGCCGTTTGCGGAAGGAAGTCTGATGTAGAACAAGTAGCAGAAGCATACATGCTCAAGAGGGATCGCCCGAAATTCAAAGGCAACTGAAATTCGGCAACCGGGGCATCGAAGTCGGAATGCCAGGAAACTCACCGAGTCAAAGCGTTTCGCTGTTTGCGGAAGGAAGTCTGATGTAGAACAAGTAGCAGAAGCATACATGTTGAACAGGGATCCCTCGAAATTGAAAGGCAACATAATTTCAACAACCGGGACATCGAAGTCGGAATACCGCGAAACTCACCGAGTCAAAGCGTTTCGCCGTTTGCGGAAGGAAGTCTGATGTAGAACAAGTAGCAGAAGCATACATGCTCAAGAGGGATCCCCCGAAATTGAAAGGCAACATAATTTCGACAACCGGGACATCGAAGTCGGAATGCCGCGAAACTCACCGAGTCAAAGTGTTTCGCCGTTTGCGGAACGAAGTCTGATGTAGAACAAGTTGCAGAAGCATACACGCTCAAGAGGGATCGCCCGAAATTCAAAGACAACTGAATTTCGGCAACCGGGGCCTCGAAGTTGGAATGCCACGAAACTCACCGAGTTAAAGCGTTTCGCCTTTTCCGAAAGGAACAAGTAGCAGAAGCATACATGCTCAAGAGGGATCGCCCGAAATTCAAAGGCAACTGAATTTCGGCAACCGGGGCATCGAAGTCGGAATGCCGCGAAACTCACCGAGTCAAAGCGTTTCGCCGCTTGCGGAAGGAAGTCTGATATAGAACAAGTAGCAGAAGCACACATGCTCAAGAGGGATCGCCCGAAATTCAAAGGCAACAGAATTTCGGCAACCCGGGCATCGAAGTTGGAATGCCGCGAAACTCACCGAGTCAAAGCGTTTCACTAATTGCGGAAGGAAGTCTGATGTAGAACAAGTAGCAGAAGCATACATGCTCAAGAGGGATCCCCCGAAATTGAAAGGCAACATAATTTCGACAACCGGGAAATCGAAGTCGGAATGCCGCGAAACTCACCGAGTCAAAGTGTTTCGCCGTTTGCGGAACGAAGTCTGATGTAGAAAAAGTTGCAGAAGCATACACGCTCAAGAGGGATCGCCCGAAATTCAAAGACAACTGAATTTCGGCAACCGGGGCCTCGAAGTTGGAATGCCACGAAACTCACCGAGTTAAAGCGTTTCGCCTTTTCCGAAAGGAACAAGTAGCAGAAGCATACATGCTCAAGAGGGATCGCCCGAAATTCAAAGGCAACTGAATTTCGGCAACCGGGGCATCGAAGTCGGAATGCCGCGAAACTCACCGAGTCAAAGCGTTTCGCCGCTTGCGGAAGGAAGTCTGATATAGAACAAGTAGCAGAAGCACACATGCTCAAGAGGGATCGCCCGAAATTCAAAGGCAATAGAATTTCGGCAACCCGGGCATCGAAGTTGGAATGCCGCGAAACTCACCGAGTCAAAGCGTTTCACTAATTGCGGAAGGAAGTCTGATGTAGAACAAGTAGCAGAAGCATACACGCTCAAGAGGAATCGCCCGAAATTCAAAGGCAACTGAATTTCGGCAACCCGGGCATCGAAGTCGGAATGCCGCGAAACTCACCGAGTCAAAGCATTTCACTAATTGCGGAAGGAAGTCTGATGTAGAACAAGTAGCAGAAGCATACACGCTCAAGAGGAATCGCCCGAAATTCAAAGGCAACTGAATTTCGGCAACCCGGGCATCGAAGTTGGAATGCCGCGAAACTCACCGAGTTAAAGCGTTTCACTAATTGCGGAAGGAAGTCTGATGTTGAACAAGTAGCAGAAGCATACATGCTCAAGAGGGATCCCCGAAATTGAAAGGCAACATAATTTCGACAACCGGGACATCGAAGTCGAAATGCCGCGAAACTCACCGAGTCAAAGTGTTTCGCCGTTTGCGGAAGGAAGTCTGATGTAGAACAAGTTGTAGAAGCATACTTGCTCAAGAGGGATCCCCCGAAATTCAAAGGCAACTGAATTTCGGCAACCGGGGCATCGAAGTTGGAATGCCGCGAAACTCACCGAGTCAAAGTGTTTCGCCGTTTGGGGAAGGAAGTCTGATGTAGAACAAGATGCAGAACCATACTTGCTCAAGAGGGATCGCCCGAAATTCAAAGACAACTGATTTCAGCAACCGGGGCCTCGAAGTCGGAATGCCACGAAACTCACCGAGTCAAAGCGTTTCGCCGTTTGCGGAAGGAAGTGTGACGTAGAACAAGTAGCAGAAGCATACATGCTCAAGAGGGATCGCCCGAAATTCAGAGGCAACTGAAATTCGGCAACCGGGGCATCGAAGTCGGAATGCCAGGAAACTCACCGAGTCAAAGCGTTTCGCCGTTTGCGGAAGGAAGTCTGATGTAGAACAAGTAGCCGAAGCATACATGCTCAAGAGGGATCGCCCGAAATTAAAAGACAACTGAATTTCCGCAACCGGGGCATTGAAGTCGGAATGCCGCGAAACTCACCGAGTCAAAGAGTTTCGCCGTTTGCGGAAGGAAGTCTGATGTAGAACAAGTAGCAGAAGCATACATGCTCAAGAGGGATCCCCCGAAATTGAAAGGCAACATAATTTCGACAACCGGGACATCGAAGTCGGAATGCCGCGAAACTCACCGAGTCAAAGTGTTTCGCCATTTGCGGAACGAAGTCTGATGTAGAACAAGTTGCAGAAGCATACACGCTCAAGAGGGATCGCCCGAAATTCAAAGACAACTGAATTTCGGCAACCGGGGCCTCGAAGTTGGAATGCCACGAAACTCACCGAGTTAAAGCGTTTCGCCTTTTCCGAAAGGAAGTCTGATGTAGAACAAGTTGCAGAAGCATACTTGCTCAAGAGGGATCGCCCGAAATTCAAAGACAACTGAATTTCGGTAACCGGGGCCTCGAAGTCGGAATGCCCCGAAACTCACCGAGTCAAAGCGTTTCGCCGTTTGCGGAAGGAAGTGTGACGTAGAACAAGTAGCAGAAGCATACATGGTCAAGAGGGATCCCCGAAATTCAAAGGCAACTGAATTTCGGCAACCGGGGCATCGAAGTCGGAATGCCGCGAAACTCACCGAGTCAAAGTGTTTCGCCGTTTGGGGAAGGAAGTCTGATGTAGAACAAGTTGCAGAAGCATACTTGCTCAGGAGGGATCGCCCGAAATTCAAAGGCAATTGAATTTCGGCAACGGGGGCATCGAAGTCGGAATGCCGCGAAACTCACCGAATCAAAGCGTTTCGTCGTTTGCGGAAGGAAGTCTGATGTAGAACAAGTTGCAGAAGCATACATGCTCAAGAGGGATCGCCCGAAATTCAGAGGCAACTAAAATTCGGCAACCGGGGCATCGAAGTCAGAATGCCAGGAAACTCACCGATTCAAAGCGTTTCGCCGTTTGCGGAAGGAAGTCTGATGTAGAACAAGTAGCAGAAGCATACACGCTCAAGAGGAATCGCCCGAAATTCAAAGGCAACTGAATTTCGGCAACCCGGGCATCGAAGTCGGAATGCCGCGAAACTCACCGAGTCAAAGCATTTCACTAATTGCGGAAGGAAGTCTGATGTAGAACAAGTAGCAGAAGCATACACGCTCAAGAGGAATCGCCCGAAATTCAAAGGCAACTGAATTTCGGCAACCCGGGCATCGAAGTTGGAATGCCGCGAAACTCACCGAGTTAAAGCGTTTCACTAATTGCGGAAGGAAGTCTGATGTTGAACAAGTAGCAGAAGCATACATGCTCAAGAGGGATCCCCGAAATTGAAAGGCAACATAATTTCGACAACCGGGACATCGAAGTCGAAATGCCGCGAAACTCACCGAGTCAAAGTGTTTCGCCGTTTGCGGAAGGAAGTCTGATGTAGAACAAGTTGTAGAAGCATACTTGCTCAAGAGGGATCCCCCGAAATTCAAAGGCAACTGAATTTCGGCAACCGGGGCATCGAAGTTGGAATGCCGCGAAACTCACCGAGTCAAAGTGTTTCGCCGTTTGGGGAAGGAAGTCTGATGTAGAACAAGATGCAGAACCATACTTGCTCAAGAGGGATCGCCCGAAATTCAAAGACAACTGATTTCAGCAACCGGGGCCTCGAAGTCGGAATGCCACGAAACTCACCGAGTCAAAGCGTTTCGCCGTTTGCGGAAGGAAGTGTGACGTAGAACAAGTAGCAGAAGCATACATGCTCAAGAGGGATCGCCCGAAATTCAGAGGCAACTGAAATTCGGCAACCGGGGCATCGAAGTCGGAATGCCAGGAAACTCACCGAGTCAAAGCGTTTCGCCGTTTGCGGAAGGAAGTCTGATGTAGAACAAGTAGCAGAAGCTTAGATGCTCAAGAGGGAATCGCCCGAAATTCAAAGGCAACTGAATTTCGGCAACCGGGGCATCGAAGTCGGAATGCCGCGAAACTCATCGAGTCAAAGAGTTTCGCCGTTTGCGGAAGGAAGTCTGATGTAGAATAAGTAGCAGAAGCATAGATACTCAAGAGGGATGGGCCGAAATTCAAAGTCAACTGAATTTCCGCAACCGGGGCATTGAAGTCCGAATGCCGCGAAACTCGCCGAGTCAAAGCGTTTCGCCGTTTGCGGAAGGAAGTCTGATGTAGAACAAGTAGCAGAAGCATACATGCTTAAGAGGAATCGCCCGAAATTCAAAGGCAACTGAATTTCCGCAACCGGGGCATCGAAGTCGGAATGCCGCGAAACTCCCCAGTCAAAGCGTTTCGCTGTTTGCGAAAGGAAGTCTGATGTAGAACAAGTAGCAGAAGCATACATGTTCAAGAGGGATCACCCGAAATTCAAAGGCAACAGAATATCGGCAACCGGGGCATCGAAGTTGGAATGTCGTGAAACTCACCGAGTCAAAGCGTTTCGCTAATTGCAGAAGGAAGTCTAATGTAGAACAAGTAGCAGAAGCATACATGCTCAAGAGGGATCACCCGAAATTCAAAGGACACTGAATTTCGGCAACCGGGGCATCAAAGTCTGAATGCCGCAAAACTCACCGAGTCAAAGCTCTTCGCCGTTTGCGAAAGGATGTCTGATGTAGAACAAGTAGCAGAAGCATACATGCTCAAGAGGGATGGGCCGAAATTCAAAGGCAACTGAATTTCTGCAACCGGGGCATTGAAGTTGGAATGCCGCGGAACTCACCGAGTCAAAGAGTTTCGCCGTTTGCGGAAGGAAGTCTGATGTAGAACAAGTAGCAGAAGCATACATGCTCAAGAGGGATCCCCCGAAATTGAAAGGCAACATAATTTCGACAACCGGGACATCGAAGTCGGAATGCCGCGAAACTCACCGAGTCAAAGCGTTTCGCTGTTTGCGGAAGGAAGTCTGATGTATAACAAGTAGCAGAAGCATACATGCTCAAGAGGGATCCCCCGAAATTGAAAGGCAACATAATTTCAACAACCGGGACATCGAAGTCGGAATGCCGCGAAACTCACCGAGTCAAAGCGTTTCGCCGTTTGCGGAAGGAAGTCTGATGTAGAACAAGTAGCAGAAGCATACATGCTCAAGAGGGATCGCCCGAAATTCAAAGGCAACTGAAATTCGGCAACCGGGGCATCGAAGTCGGAATGCCAGGAAACTCACCGAGTCAAAGCGTTTCGCTGTTTGCGGAAGGAAGTTTGATGTAGAACAAGTAGCAGAAGCATACATGTTGAAGAGGGATCCCCCGAAATTGAAAGGCAACATAATTTCAACAACCGGGACATCGAAGTCGGAATGCCGCGAAACTCACCGAGTCAAAGCGTTTCGCCGTTTGCGGAAGGAAGTCTGATGTAGAACAAGTAGCAGAAGCATACATGCTCAAGAGGGATCCCCCGAAATTGAAAGGCAACATAATTTCGACAACCGGGACATCGAAGTCGAAATGCCGCGAAACTCACCGAGTCAAAGTGTTTCGCCGTTTGCGGAAGGAAGTCTGATGTAGAACAAGTTGCAGAAGCATACTTGCTCAAGAGGGATCACCCGAAATTCAAAGGCAACTAAATTTCAGCAACAGGGGCATCGAAGTCGGAATGCCGCGAAACTCACCAAGTCAAAGTGTTTCGCCGTTTGGGGAAGGAAGTCTGATGTAGAACAAGTAGCAGAAGCATAGATGCTCAAGAGGGATCGCCCGAAATTCAAAGGCAACTGAATTTCGGCAACCGGGGCATCGAAGTTGGAATGCCGCGAAACTCACCGAGTCAAAGTGTTTCGCCGTTTGGGGAAGGAAGTCTGATGTAGAACAAGTTGCAGAAGCATACTTGCTCAAGAGGGATCGCCCGAAATTCATAGGCAACTGAATTTCGGCAACCGGGGCCTCGAAGTCGGAATGCCACGAAACTCACCGAGTGAAAGCGTTTCGCCGTTTGCGGAAGGAAGTGTGACGTAGAACAAGTAGCAGAAGCATACATGCTCAAGAGGGATCGCCCGAAATTCAGAGGCAACTGAATTTCGGCAACCGGGGCATCGAAGTGGGAATGCCGCGAAACTCACCGAGTCAAAGCGTTTCGCCGTTTGCGGAAGGAAGTCTGATGTAGAACAAGTAGCAGAAGCATACATGCTCAAGAGGGATCCCCCGAAATTGAAAGGCAACATAATTTCGACAACCGGGACATCGAAGTCGGAATGCCGCGAAACTCACCGAGTCAAAGCGTTTCGCTGTTTGCGGAAGGAAGTCTGATGTAGAACAAGTAGCAGAAGCATACATGCTCAAGAGGGATCCCCCGAAATTGAAAGGCAACATAATTTCAACAACCGGGACATCGAAGTCGGAATGCCGCGAAACTCACCGAGTCAAAACATTTCGCCGTTTGCGGAAGGAAGTCTGATGTAGAACAAGTAGCAGAAGCATACATGCTCAAGAGGGATCCCCCGAAATTGAAAGGCAACATAATTTCGACAACCGGGACATCGAAGTCGAAATGCCGCGAAACTCACCGAGTGAAAGTGTTTCGCCGTTTGCGGAAGGAAGTCTGATGTAGAACAAGTTGCAGAAGCATACTTGCTCAAGAGGGATCGCCCGAAATTCATAGGCAACTGAATTTCGGCAACCGGGGCCTCGAAGTCGGAATGCCACGAAACTCACCGAGTGAAAGCGTTTCGCCGTTTGCGGAAGGAAGTGTGACGTAGAACAAGTAGCAGAAGCATACATGCTCAAAAGGGATCGCCCGAAATTCAAAGGCAACTGAAATTCGGCAACCGGGGCATCGAAGTCGGAATGCCAGGAAACTCACCGACTCAAAGCGTTTCGCTGTTTGCGGAAGGAAGTCTGATGTAGAACAAGTAGCAGAAGCATACATGCTCAAGAGGGATCCCCCGAAATTGAAAGGCAACATAATTTCAACAACCGGGACATCGAAGTCGGAATGCCGCGAAACTCACCTAGTCAAAGCATTTCGCCGTTTGCGGAAGGAAGTCTGATGTAGAACAAGTAGCAGAAGCATACATGCTCAAGAGGGATCCCCCGAAATTGAAAGGCAACATAATTTCGACAACCGGAACATCGAAGTCGAAATGCCGCGAAACTCACCGAGTCAAAGTGTTTCGCCGTTTGCGGAAGGAAGTCTGATGTAGAACAAGTTGCAGAAGCATACTTTCTCAAGAGGGATCCCCCGAAATTCAAAGGCAACTGAATTTCGGCAACCGGGGCATCGAAGTTGGAATGCCGCGAAACTCACCGAGTCAAAGTGTTTCGCCGTTTGGGGAAGGAAGTCTGATGTAGAACAAGTTGTAGAAGCATACTTGCTCAAGAGGGATCGCCCGAAATTCATAGACAACTGAATTTCGGCAACCGGGGCCTCGAAGTCGGAATGCCACGAAACTCACCGAGTGAAAGCGTTTCGCCGTTTGCGGAAGGAAGTGTGACGTAGAACAAGTAGCAGAAGCATACATGCTCAAGAGGGATCGCCCGAAATTCAGAGGCAACTGAAATTCGGCAACCGGGGCATCGAAGTCGGAATGCCAGGAAACTCACCGAGTCAAAGCGTTTCGACGTTTGCGGAAGGAAGTCTGATATAGAACAAGTAGCCGAAGCATACATGCTCAAGAGGGATCGCCCGAAATACAGAGGCAACTGAAATTCGGCAACCGGGGCATCGAAGTCGGAATGCCAGGAAACTCACCGAGTCAAAGCATTTCTCCGTTTGCGGAAGGAAGTCTGATGTAGAACAAGTAGCAGAAGCATAGATGCTCAAGAGGGATCGCCCGAAATTCAAAGGCAACTGAATTTCCGCAACCGGGGCATTGAAGTCGGAATGCCGCGAAACTCACCGAGTCAAAGAGTTTCGCCGTTTGCGGAAGGAAGTGTGATGTAGAACAAGTAGCAGAAGCATACATGGTTAAGAGGGATCCCCCGAAATTGAAAGGCAACATAATTTCGACAACCGGGACATCGAAGTCGGAATGCGGCGAAACTCACCGAGTCAAAGCGTTTCGCTGTTTGTGGAAGGAAGTCTGATGTAGAACAAGTAGCAGAAGCATACATGCTCAAGAGGGATCCCCCGAAATTGAAAGGCAACATAATTTCCACAACCGGGACATCGAAGTCGGAATGCCGCGAAACTCACCGAGTCAAAGTGTTTCGCTGTTTGTGGAAGGAAGTCTGATGTAGAACAAGTAGAAGAAGCATACATGCTCAAGAGGGATCCCCCGAAATTGAAAGGCAACATAATTTCGACAACCGGGACATCGAAGTCGAAATGCCGCGAAACTCACCGAGTCAAAGTGTTTCGCCGTTTGCGGAAGGAAGTCTGATGTAGAACAAGTTGCAGAAGCATACTTGCTCAAGAGGGATCCCCCGAAATTCAAAGGCAACTGAATTTCGGCAACCGGGGCATCAAAGTTGGAATGCCGCGAAACTCACCGAGTCAAAGTGTTTCGCCGTTTGGGGAAGGAAGCCTGATGTAGAACAAGTTGCAGAAGCATACTTGCTCAAGAGGGATCGCCCGAAATTCATAGACAACTGAATTTCGGCAACCGGGGCCTCGAAGTCGGAATGCCACGAAACTCACCGAGTAAAAGCGTTTCGCCGTTTGCGGAAGGAAGTGTGACGTAGAACAAGTAGCAGAAGCATACTTGCTCAAGAGGGATCGCCCGAAATTCAGAGGCAACTGAATTTCGGCAACCGGGGCATCGAAGTTGGAATGCCGCGAAACTCACCGAGTCAAAGCGTTTCGCCGTTTGGGGAAGGAAGTCTGATGTAGAACAAGTTGCAGAAGCATACTTGCTCAAGAGGGATCGCCCGAAATTCATAGACAACTGAATTTCGGCAACCGGGGCCTCGAAGTCGGAATGCCACGAAACTCACCGAGTGAAAGCGTTTCGCCGTTTGCGGAAGGAAGTGTGACGTAGAACAAGTAGCAGAAGCATACATGCTCAAGAGGGATCGCCCGAAATTCAGAGGCAACTGAAATTCGGCAACCGGGGCATCGAAGTCGGAATGCCAGGAAACTCACCGAGTCAAAGCGTTACGCTGTTTGCGGAAGGAAGTCTGATGTAGAACAAGTAGCAGAAGCATACATGCTCAAGAGGGATCGCCCGAAATTCAGAGGCAACTGAAATTCGGCAACCGGGGCATCGAAGTCGGAATGCCAGGAAACTCACCGAGTCAAAGAGTTTCGCCGTTTGCGGAAGGAAGTCTGATGTAGAACAAGTAGCAGAAGCATAGATGCTCAAGAGGGATCGCCCGAAATTCAAAGGCAACTGAATTTCCGCAACCGGGGCATCGAAGTTGGAATGCCGCGAAACTCACCGAGTCAAAGTGTTTCGCCGTTTGGGGAAGGAAGTCTGATGTAGAACAAGTTGCAGAAGCATACTTGCTCAAGAGGGATCGCCCGAAATTCATAGACAACTGAATTTCGGCAACCGGGGCCTCGAAGTCGGAATGCCACGAAACTCACCGAGTGAAAGCGTTTCGCCGTTTGCGGAAGGAAGTCTGATGTAGAACAAGTAGCAGAAGCATACATGCTCAAGAGGGATCCCCCGAAATTGAAAGGCAACATAATTTCGACAACCGGGACATCGAAGTCGACATGCCGCGAAACTCACCGAGTCAAAGTGTTTCGCCGTTTGCGGAAGGAAGTCTGATGTAGAACAAGTTGCAGAAGCATACTTGCTCAAGAGGGATCCCCCGAAATTGAAAGGCAACATAATTTCGACAACCGGGACATTGAAGTCGGAATGCCGCGAAACTCACCGAGTCAAAGCGTTTCGCCGTTTGCGGAAGGAAGTCTGATGTAGAACAAGTAGCCGAAGCATACATGCTCAAGAGGGATCGCCCGAAATTCAGAGGCAACTAAATTTCAGCAACCGGGGCAACGAAGTCGGAATGCCGCGAAACTCACCAAGTCAAAGTGTTTCGCCGTTTGGGGAAGGAAGTCTGATGTAGAACAAGTTGCAGAAGCATACTTGCTCAAGACGGATCGCCCGAAATTCATAGACAACAGAATATCGGCAACCGGGGCCTCGAAGTCGGAATGCCACGAAACTCACCGAGTGAAAGCGTTTCGCCGTTTGCAGAAGGAAGTGTGACGTAGAACAAGTAGCAGAAGCATACATGCTCAAGAGGGATCGCCCGAAATTCAGAGGCAACTGAAATTCGGCAACCGGGGCATCGAAGTCGGAATGCCAGGAAACTCACCGAGTCAAAGCGTTACGCCGTTTGCGGAAGGAAGTCTGATGTAGAACAAGTAGCCGAAGCATACATGCTCAAGAGGGATCGCCCGAAATTCAGAGGCAACTGAAATTCGGCAACCGGGGCATCGAAGTCGGAATGCCAGGAAACTCACCGAGTCAAAGAGTTTCGCCGTTTGCGGAAGGAAGTCTGATGTAGAACAAGTAGCAGAAGCATAGATGCTCAAGAGGGATCGCCCGAAATTCAAAGGCAATAGAATTTCCGCAACCGGGGCATCGAAGTTGGAATGCCGCGAAACTCACCGAGTCAAAGTGTTTCGCCGTTTGGGGAAGGAAGTCTGATGTAGAACAAGTTGCAGAAGCATACTTGCTCAAGAGGGATCGCCCGAAATTCATAGACAACTGAATTTCGGCAACCGGGGCCTCGAAGTCGGAATGCCACGAAACTCACCGAGTGAAAGCGTTTCGCCGTTTGCGGAAGGAAGTCTGATGTAGAACAAGTAGCAGAAGCATACATGCTCAAGAGGGATCCCCCGAAATTGAAAGGCAACATAATTTCGACAACCGGGACATCGAAGTCGGAATGCCGCGAAACTCACCGAGTCAAAGTGTTTCGCCGTTTGCGGAAGGAAGTCTGATGTAGAACAAGTAGCAGAAGCATACATGCTCAAGAGGGATCCCCCGAAATTGAAAGGCAACATAATTTCGACAACCGGGACATCGAAGTCGACATGCCGCGAAACTCACCGAGTCAAAGTGTTTCGCCGTTTGCGGAAGGAAGTCTGATGTAGAACAAGTTGCAGAAGCATACTTGCTCAAGAGGGATCCCCCGAAATTGAAAGGCAACATAATTTCGACAACCGGGACATTGAAGTCGGAATGCCGCGAAACTCACCGAGTCAAAGCGTTTCGCCGTTTGCGGAAGGAAGTCTGATGTAGAACAAGTAGCCGAAGCATACATGCTCAAGAGGGATCGCCCGAAATTCAGAGGCAACTAAATTTCAGCAACCGGGGCAACGAAGTCGGAATGCCGCGAAACTCACCAAGTCAAAGTGTTTCGCCGTTTGGGGAAGGAAGTCTGATGTAGAACAAGTAGCAGAACCATAGATGCTCAAGAGGGATCGCCCGAAATTCAAAGGCAACTGAATTTCCGCAACCGGGGCATTGAAGTCGGAATGCCGCGAAACTCACCGAGTCAAAGCGTTTCGCCGTTTGCGGAAGGAAGTCTGATGTAGAACAAGTAGCAGAAGCATACATGCTCAAGAGGGATCCCCCGAAATTGAAAGGCAACATAATTTCGACAACCGGGACATCGAAGTCGGAATGCCGCGAAACTCACCGAGTCAAAGTGTTTCGCCGTTTGCGGAAGGAAGTCTGATGTAGAACAAGTAGCAGAAGCATACATGCTCAAGAGGGATCCCCCGAAATTGAAAGGCAACATCATTTCGACAACCGGGGCATCGAAGTCGAAATGCCGCGAAACTCACCGAGTCAAAGTGTTTCGCCGTTTGGGGAAGGAAGTCTGATGTAGAACAAGTTGCAGAAGCATACTTGCTCAAGAGGGATCGCCCGAAATTCAAAGAAAACTGAATTTCGGCAACCGGGGCCTCGAAGCCGGAATGCCACGAAACTCACCGAGTGAAAGCGTTTCGCCGTTTGCGGAAGGAAGTGTGACGTAGAACAAGTAGCAGAAGCATAGATACTCAAGAGGGATCGCCCGAAATTCAAAGGCAACTGAATTTCGGCAACCGGGGCCTCGAAGTCGGAATGCCACGAAACTCACCGAGTGAAAGCGTTTCGCCGTTTGCGGAAGGAAGTCTGATGTAGAACAAGTAGCAGAAGCATACATGCTCAAGAGGGATCCCCCGAAATTGAAAGGCAACATAATTTCGACAACCGGGACATCGAAGTCGGAATGCCGCGAAACTCACCGAGTCAAAGTGTTTCGCCGTTTGCGGAAGGAAGTCTGATGTAGAACAAGTAGCAGAAGCATACATGCTCAAGAGGGATCCCCCGAAATTGAAAGGCAACATCATTTCGACAACCGGGGCATCGAAGTCGAAATGCCGCGAAACTCACCGAGTCAAAGTGTTTCGACGTTTGCGGAAGGAAGTCTGATGTAGAATAAGTTGCAGAAGCATACTTGCTCAATAAGGATCCCCGAAATTCAAAAGCAACTGAATTTCGCCAACCGAGGCATCGAAGTTGGAATGCCGCGAAACTCACCGAGTCAAAGTGTTTCGCCGTTTGGGGAAGGAAGTCTGATGTAGAACAAGTTGCAGAAGCATACTTGCTCAAGAGGGATCGCCCGAAATTCAGAGGCATCTGAAATTCGGCAACCGGGGCATCGAAGTCGGAATGCCAGGAAACTCACCGAGTCAAAGCGTTTCACCGTTTGCGGAAGGAAGTCTGATGTAGAACAAGTAGCAGAAGCATAGATACTCAAGAGGGATCGCCCGAAATTCAAAGGCAACTGAATTTCCGCAACCGGGGCATTGAAGTCGGAATGCCGCGAAACTCACCGAGTCAAAGAGTTTCGCCGTTTGCGGAAGGAAGTCTGATGTAGAACAAGTTGCAGAAGCATACTTGCTCAAGAGGGATCACCCGAAATTCAAAGGCAACTAAATTTCAGCAACCGCGGCATCGAAGTCGGAATGCCGCGAAACTCACCGAGTGAAAGCGTTTCGCCGTTTGCGGAAGGAAGTCTGATGTAGAACAAGTAGCAGAAGCATACATGCTCAAGAGGGATCCCCCGAAATTGAAAGGCAACATAATTTCGACAACCGGGACATCGAAGTCGGAATGCCGCGAAACTCACCGAGTCAATGTGTTTCGCCGTTTGCGGAAGGAAGTCTGATGTAGAACAAGTAGCAGAAGCATACATGCTAAAGAGGGATCCCCCGAAATTGAAAGGCAACATAATTTCGACAACCGGGACATCGAAGTCGGAATGCCGCGAAACTCACCGAGTCAAAGTGTTTCGCCGTTTGGGGAAGGAAGTCTGATGTAGAACAAGTTGCAGAAGCATACTTGCTCAAGAGGGATCGCCCGAAATTCAAAGGCAACTAAATTTCAGCAACCGGGGCATCGAAGGCGGAATGCCGCGAAACTCACCGAGTCAAAGTGTTTCGCCGTTTGGGGAAGGAAGTCTGATGTAGAACAAGTTGCAGAAGCATACTTGCTCAAGAGGGATCGCCCGAAATTCAAAGACAACTGAATTTCGGCAACCGGGGCCTCGAAGCCGGAATGCCACGAAACTCACCGAGTCAAAGTGTTTCGCCGTTTGCGAAAGGAAGTCTGATGTAGAACAAGTTGCAGAAGCATACTTGCTCAAGAGGGATCACCCGAAATTCAAAGGCAACTAAATTTCAGCAACCGGGGCATCGAAGTCGGAATGCCGCGAAACTCACCGAGTCAAAGTGTTTCGCCGTTTGGGGAAGGAAGTCTGATGTAGAACAAGTTGCAGAAGCATACTTGCTCAAGAGGGATCGCCCGAAATTCAAAGGCAACTGAATTTCCGCAACCGGGGCATTGAAGTCGGAATGCCGCGAAACTCACCGAGTCAAAGAGTTTCGCCGTTTGCGGAAGGAAGTCTGATGTAGAACAAGTTGCAGAAGCATACTTGCTCAAGAGGGATCGCCCGAAATTCATAGACAACTGAATTTCGGCAACCGGGGCCTCGAAGTCGGAATGCCACGAAACTTACCGAGTCAAAGCGTTTCGCCGTTTGCGGAAGGAAGTGTGATGTAGAACAAGTAGCAGAAGCATACATGCTCAAGAGGGATCGCCCGAAATTCAGAGGCAACTGAAATTCGGCAACCGGGGCATCGAAGTCGGAATACCAAGAAACTCACCGAGTCAAAGCGTTTCGCCGTTTGCGGAAGGAAGTCTGATGTAGAACAAGTAGCAGAACCATAGATGCTCAAGAGGGATCGCCTGAAATTCAAAGGCAACTGAATTTCCGCAACCGGGGCATTGAAGTCGGAATGCCGCGAAACTCACCGAGTCAAAGCGTTTCGCCGTTTGCGGAAGGAAGTCTGATGTAGAACAAGTAGCAGAAGCATACATGCTCAAGAGGGATCCCCCGAAATTGAAAGGCAACATAATTTCGACAACCGGGACATCGAAGTCGGAATGCCGCGAAACTCACCGAGTCAATGTGTTTCGCCGTTTGCGGAAGGAAGTCTGATGTAGAACAAGTAGCAGAAGCATACATGCTCAAGAGGGATCCCCCGAAATTGAAAGGCAACATAATTTCGACAACCGGGACATCGAAGTCGGAATGCCGCGAAACTCACCGAGTCAAAGTGTTTCGCCGTTTGCGGAAGGAAGTCTGATGTAGAACAAGTTGCAGAAGCATACTTGCTCAAGAGGGATCACCCGAAATTCAAAGGCAACTAAATTTCAGCAACCGGGGCATCGAAGTCGGAATGCCGCGAAACTCACCGAGTCAAAGTGTTTCGCCGTTTGGGGAAGGAAGTCTGATGTAGAACAAGTTGCAGAAGCATACTTGCTCAAGAGGGATCGCCCGAAATTCAAAGACAACTGAATTTCGGCAACCGGGGCCTCGAAGCCGGAATGCCACGAAACTCACCGAGTCAAAGTGTTTCGCCGTTTGCGGAAGGAAGTCTGATGTAGAACAAGTTGCAGAAGCATACTTGCTCAAGAGGGATCACCCGAAATTCAAAGGCAACTAAATTTCAGCAACCGGGGCATCGAAGTCGGAATGCCGCGAAACTCACCGAGTCAAAGTGTTTCGCCGTTTGGGGAAGGAAGTCTGATGTAGAACAAGTAGCAGAAGCATAGATGCTCAAGAGGGATCGCCCGAAATTCAAAGGCAACTGAATTTCCGCAACCGGGGCATTGAAGTCGGAATGCCGCGAAACTCACCGAGTCAAAGCGTTTCGCCGTTTGCGGAAGGAAGCCTGATGTAGAACAAGTAGCAGAAGCATACATGCTCAAGAGGGATCCCCCGAAATTGAAAGGCAACATAATTTCGACAACCGGGACATCGAAGTCGAAATGCCGCGAAACTCACCGAGTCAAAGTGTTTCGTCGTTTGCGGAAGGAAGTCTGATGTAGAACAAGTTGCAGAAGCATACATGCTCAAGAGGGATCGCCCGAAATTGAAAGGCAACTTAAATTCGGCAACCAGGGCATCGAAGTCGGAATGCCGCGAAACTCACCGAGTCAAAGTGTTTCGCCGTTTGTGGAAGGAAGTCTGATGTAGAACAAGTAGCAGAAGCATACATGCTCAAGAGGGATCCCCCGAAATTGAAAGGCAACATAATTTCGACAACCGGGACATCGAAGTCGGAATGCCGCGAAACTCACCGAGTCAAAGTGTTTCGCCGTTTGCGGAAGGAAGTCTGATGTAGAACAAGTTGCAGAAGCATACTTGCTCAAGAGGGATCACCCGAAATTCAAAGGCAACTAAATTTCAGCAACCGGGGCATCGAAGTCGGAATGCCGCGAAACTCACCGAGTCAAAATGTTTCGCCGTTTGGGGAAGGAAGTCTAATGTAGAACAAGTTGCAGAAGCATACTTGCTCAAGAGGGATCGCCCGAAATTCATAGACAACTGAATTTCGGCAACCGGGGCCTCGAAGTCGGAATGCCACGAAAATCACCGAGTGAAAGTGTTTCGCCGTTTGCGGAAGGAAGTGTGACGTAGAACAAGTAGCAGAAGCATACATGCTCAAGAGGGATCGCCCGAAATTCAGAGGCAACTGAAATTCGGCAACCGGGGCATCGAAGTCGGAATAACAGGAAACTCACCGAGTCAAAGCGTTTCGCCGTTTGCGGAAGGAAGTCTGATGTAGAACAAGTAGCCGAAGCATACATGCTCAAGAGGGATCGCCCGAAATTCAGAGGCAACTGAATTTCCGCAACCGGGGCATTGAAGTCGGAATGCCGCGAAACTCACCGAGTCAAAGCGTTTCGCCGTTTGCGGAAGGAAGTCTGATGTAGAACAAGTAGCAGAAGCATACATGCTCAAGAGGGATCCCCCGAAATTGAAAGGCAACATAATTTCGACAACCGGGACATCGAAGTCGAAATGCCGCGAAACTCACCCAGTCAAAGTGTTTCGCCGTTTGCGGAAGGAAGTCTGATGTAGAACAAGTAGCAGAAGCATAGATACTCAAGAGGGATCGCCCGAAATTCAAAGGCAACTGAATTTCCGCAACCGGGGCATTGAAGTCGGAATGCCGCGAAACTCACCGAGTCAAAGAGTTTCGCCGTTTGCGGAAGGAAGTCTGATGTAGAACAAGTTGCAGAAGCATACTTGCTCAAGAGGGATCACCCGAAATTCAAAGGCAACTAAATTTCAGCAACCGGGGCATCGAAGTCGGAATGCCGCGAAACTCACCGAGTGAAAGCGTTTCGCCGTTTGCGGAAGGAAGTCTAATGTAGAACAAGTAGCAGAAGCATACATGCTCAAGAGGGATCCCCCGAAATTGAAAGGCAACATAATTTCGACAACCGGGACATCGAAGTCGGAATGCCGCGAAACTCACCGAGTCAAAGTGTTTCGCCGTTTGCGGAAGGAAGTCTGATGTAGAACAAGTAGCAGAAGCATAGATACTCAAGAGGGATCGCCCGAAATTCAAAGGCAACTGAATTTCCGCAACCGGGGCATTGAAGTCGGAATGCCGCGAAACTCACCGAGTCAAAGCGTTTCGCCGTTTGCGGAAGGAAGTCTGATGTAGAACAAGTAGCAGAAGCATACATGCTCAAGAGGGATCCCCCGAAATTGAAAGGCAACATAATTTCGACAACCGGGACATCGAAGTCGAAATGCCGCGAAACTCACCGAGTCAAAGTGTTTCGCCGTTTGCGGAAGGAAGTCTGATGTAGAACAAGTAGCAGAAGCATAGATACTCAAGAGGGATCGCCCGAAATTCAAAGGCAACTGAATTTCTGCAACCGGGGCATTGAAGTCGGAATGCCGCGAAACTCACCGAGTCAAAGAGTTTCGCCGTTTGCGGAAGGAAGTCTGATGTAGAACAAGTTGCAGAAGCATACTTGCTCAAGAGGGATCACCCGAAATTCAAAGGCAACTAAATTTCAGCAACCGGGGCATCCAAGTCGGAATGCCGCGAAACTCACCGAGTGAAAGCGTTTCGCCGTTTGCGGAAGGAAGTCTGATGTAGAACAAGTAGCAGAAGCATACATGCTCAAGAGGGATCCCCCGAAATTGAAAGGCAACATAATTTCGACAACCGGGACATCGAAGTCGGAATGCCGCGAAACTCACCGAGTCAAAGTGTTTCGCCGTTTGCGGAAGGAAGTCTGATGTAGAACAAGTTGCAGAAGCATACTTGCTCAAGAGGGATGTTGCGATGTCGCGGTCGCACAAATTAATTACCCTAGCTTAAAACACACAAGATAGTATAGAGCAAGCAAGGGGTCGATCCCACGAGGAAGTTTGAAGTTAGATTTTTATGTTGTACGTTATGTAATTGGGGGGATTGATTTGAAATGATTTAAACTATGGCAGAAATTAAACTAGCAAACAAAATCAATTGAAACTGAAATATATCAAGAAAACAAACCTTGGTTGCAAGCACACACCACCAACGGAAGTTAGAACCGATCCTTGAAACGAAACTCCAGTTTATATTATGAATTTTATCTTTTCTTAATATTGGTTAATTAACGGATCCGCCGTATAACTATCCCTAACCAACAAACAATCACAGTGTCCGCACTAATGATTTAATCCAATGGCAGCCTTAAGATCCAGATAAATTCATTAATCTTAACAACCAAGTTGTCAATTTGTGTTGCTATGATCGAATGTTCTCCCTAAGTTTAATAACGTAGTTCCGCTACAATTATCAAGCTTAGTTGCTTCACAAGTTTATATACCACAACTCCGGTTTTGATATCAAACTTAGCAATAGATTGTTCACAATAATAACTTAGAGTCCGCTCTAGCAATTAAGATAAACAATCATAGGAAATATGCATAGGAAAACAAACATACTCATTCATAACATAAACTGAAAATAAAAGGAAGAATAAATCTCACGGTTCTTGAAATCCGAAGGTTTGTTGTGTCCTTGCAACCAAGAAAACGAGCTTAGCCTTGCATATCTATTGAACAACTACTCCTAAAGATGAAAGAATACATAATTTCTGATTTGTAGAGAGGAGAGTTTGTGTTTCCTCCTCCTTCTTCTTCTTCTTCTTCTTCTTACCTCCTTCTACTCACCCTCTATTTATACACAAATTGTAAGTAAGAAAATCAAAGTTCAAGTGTGAACATCAATAGATGGTGGTAGTGTGAAGGCGGCTGGCGGCTGGCGGCTGGTGGCTGCTGGCTGCTGGCTGCTGTCTTGAGGTTGGTGGCTGCCATGAGGTTGGTGGCTGCCATGAGGTTGGTGGCTGCCTTCCTTGACCTTCTAGAATATTTACTAGAGGAGCTAAATTGCTGGTGGGTTTGGATGCTTCTAGATGAAATTTGGATTCGTTTCTTCACGCAACCTGCTTGCTGGCAGAATTCAGCTGTCATCTTTGAAAAATCATAAATATCTCATATGACATCGTTTTTGGCTGAAATTTGGAGCGTTTATAGATCTTTGAGTAAGGAATCCAACAAAATTGAGTTTGCATCAATTGGACTTCTGAAGCTCCAGATATTGAATTTTTAATGGGCAAAGGTCAACATTGGCAGACTGCGAGATTTGACTTTGAAGGATGTGATTTCCATGATCTTTCTCTTTTTATTTTTCTTGCATTACATTTCCAAAAAGGTATGGATGTTAAATTTTTAATGCCACTGGAATCACTTCATTTCGATCTCTGGAACTCACGCTCTGCACAAAATACCGACTGAACGTCAAATCTGCCAATTACCTCCAATTTACTCCTTTTTGCATCTTTCATCCAAAAATGCCTTCAAAACATAAAACAAAGAATATCAAGACATTTTATATAAATAACATATGCAAAACACTAGTTAAATGCGGGTGAAACTATCGAATAATATGGTTACATCAAATACCCCCACATTTAGCTCTTGCTCGTCCTCGAGAAAGGATAAATAAAATTAAATTGAAAATAACTATGATCAATTTCTTAATCTCCCATCAATGTCTAAGAGTACAAGCATTATAAACAAGAATACAATCATGAAGGATAAATAATATAATTCTCATGAATTTATTTACATGCAAACTTCAAAACTCAATCAATCGTCTGGATTTAAATGAAATCTATGCCATGCCAAAGTGATAGGTCCTCTCATTGATATACACTCCAACACTCATGTGTTTAGGGTTTATGTGTTTAAATCTCTCAAATTCAATCAAAGAGTATGTTCTACCATAAGCTTGCTTTTCAATCTCATCTCCATTAGCAACTTATTACAAGTATTACATGAATCAAAAGGTCTTATTTTCCGGTTGTAATGGGGCTGAGGTTAAGGTGAGGTAAAAGAAAGTAAAAGGAAAGGTTCAAACCAATGAAAGTAGAGCATTTTGAAAAATGATACTTCAAACAAGATATTCCATCAAAGCTCATAAATTTTTCATATTTAATCACAAATGCTTAACTCCTTTTGATTTCAAGCTCTTTCAACATAAAACCTTAAGAACATAAAGGAATACTTTTTTTTTTCTTTTTTTCTTTTTTTTTTTTTTTTTTTTTTTTTTTTTTTTTTTTTTTTTTGGCAACTTTGCCCATTTTTTCATCAAGCATCACTTCTTTCTTTTCATATAATTTCCAACCATAATTCCATTAAATATTACAAGTATATGCTCTACTAATCCTTGGCCAGGGGAAAAGAAAAACATATATAAAGTTAAGGCTTATACATGGATAAAGCAAAAAAAAGATAACCAAGCTCAAAACGGGTTCACTAAGGATAATATGCTTTAGGTTGGCTTTTTGGCTTGAGGGGTTAAAATTCCTAATGCCTTTATCATCTTCATGTATATTTGTAATGGGATATAATCTCAATAAGATATGAAGCAAGTTCTAGAGATACTTATCATTGAAAGAATGCACACTCAAAGAATATAATTTTGAAGGCTCAAAAGCTTGCATTTGTATAACACTATAAAGTCAACATGGCATATTCTCAAAGTCAATCCCTAAACCAATTAAACCTTAAAATTTGCATGCATACTCCTTCATTTGATTTATATCTTCATCTATCTCAATTAATTCTCATACATAATACTCATATTCTCAAAAACCAATGGGAGTTAAAAAGATCAAAATTTGTGTTTTTTTTTTTTTAAGAACAACAAAGAAAATTAAAATAAGAAAACCAAAATTCTCTCAATACCCCCACACTTAAAACACAACATTGTCCTCAATGTTGAAATAAAAGCAAAGGAACATAAGAGAATGACAAAGATAAAGTAAAATACGAAAAATAAAAGATAAGGAAAAAGAAAGCAAATCTGATTTTTTTTTTCTTTTTGTGCTGGGTTGCCTCCCAGTAAGCGCTTTTGTTTTATGTCATTGGCTCGACATATTGCATGCTCATTCTTCATAGATTGGTTCAGCTAACTCTGCAGAAGCGGTGAGTTCTGCCGTCCAACCTTCATAGAAAGGTTTCAAACGATGCCCATTGACTTTGAGTATGTTGTTCGTTTCTAAACTTGTAATTTCAACTGCACCATAAGGAAAAACATTAGAAACAACAAATGGTCCAATCCAATGAGAGCGTAACTTTCCAGGAAAAAGTTTCAAACGCGAATGATAAAGAAGGACTTTGTCTCCAACATGAAACTCCTTTCTTATAAGCATTCGGTCATGAAGATTCTTAGTCTTTTCTTTGTAAATCCTTGCATTCTCGTAAGCATCATTTTGAATCTCTTCCATCGTAATTCCAATCTTTTTGGGCACCAAAAGGATAGGCGCCACCCATTCACTATCCGTGATGGGGTAAATGACTCCTGCATCATGAAGGACAATTTGCAAAGCTTGCAAATCCAATGTTGATTCATGCATGTTTTGGGGAACACATATATGCCTTTCCATCTCTTCTATCTTGGTAAAATCATAGTCATTGCTCAAAGCCATGCTTAATCCATACTCATCATCAAAATCACAAACTGGCTGCACACACTTATCAACTTGGTCATAACATGTGATAGAATAAACATTGCTATAAGGATATGTCATTGCATCATGAAAATTAAATTCAATTTTTTCATCTCCTACCTCCATAGACAAGGTATCCTTACCACAATCAATCTTTGTGTTAGCAGTTTTCAAGAACGGTCTCCCAAACAATATAGGAGTGCTGGTTGATGAATCACAAGAATCATGTTCCATATCAAGAACATAAAAGTCACATGGAATAACCAAACTATCAATCTTGACTAGGACATCTTCTATCACACCAAGTGGGTAAACAAAACTACGATCCGCAAGTTGTATTACAATGCTAGTTTTATTCAAAGGCTCTAGACTAAGAGAATCATAAACATGTTTAGGCATAACACTAATGGATGCACCTAAATCGCATAAAGCACTTTTAAAACTAGCATTACCAATAACACATGGGATAGTAAACGCACCTGGGTCTTTTTGTTTCAAAGGCAGATTATTTTGAACAACGGCAGATACAACTTCACCCATACTTACCGTTTCATGACCTTTCAGTTTGAAAGCTCTCTTGGTAGTACACAACTCCTTCAAGAATTTGGCATACTTGGGAATTTGCTTGATAGCATCAAGCAAAGGAATGTTGAGTTCTACTTTCTTAAAAACCTCTAGAATCTCTTTTTCCTTGTCCTCTTTCTTTGACCTAGAAGAACTCACGGGAAAGGGTGGAATTGTTGTAAAACTGGAATTCATTGAGTGAGGAGTTACCTTTGGAGTGTTGGTCTTTGTTTCAGTTTGTGGAGGAGGAGGATGATGTTCCTTCTTTGTACTCAATTCAGTTTCTATCTCTTCTTCTTCCTCCATCTCAATTTGTTTTGACCTTTTCTCTTCAAGTTCTTTCCCACTTCGCAGCATGATTGCACTAACATTCTCTATTGGATTTAATGCTTGGGAGGGCAATTTTCCATTCATTTGTGCTTCCAATTTTCCCACACTTAAAGCTACTTGCCCCATTTGCTTTTCCAAGTTATGAATACTTGACCTTGTTTCCTGTTGAAAAGACATGACATTTTGTTGCAAAGTAACAGTATTAGAAGCCAAAGTTTTCATCATCTCACGAAGATCATCATTGGATGACGATTGTCTTGCTTGATAATTCTGTTGGGGTTGAAATCCATTGGGATGGAATTGTTGGCCTTGATTGCCTTGTTGATGTTGGTTCCCATATCGTAGGTTAGGATGATCTCTCCATCCAGGATTGTACGTGTGGGAAAAAGGATCATACTTACGCTGAGGTTGTCCGTTGAATGCTCCATCTATTGCATGAGCTTGTTCAATGTAATCTTCTTGCATTGTTGGGCACATATTCGAAGCATGTCCTTGTGAGGAGCATATGCTACAAACTTTCACCTGCTGCACATTTCCACAAGCCAAAGAACGCACAAGAGAAGTAAGATCATTAACTTTATTTTCAAGGTTAGAAATACTTACCTCATTTACTCGTTTGTTGGAGAAGTCTCCACGAGTGCTAAACTGTTTTGAGTTGGCTGCCATGTTTGAGATCAATTGGCGTGCAGCCTCAGGTGTCTTATCTACCAATGCGCCTCCACTTGCAGCATCAATGATACTACGGTCAGTAGGCATCAATCCTTCATAGAAATATTGAATGAGCAACTGATCGGGTATTTGATGATGAGGGCATTGAATGCATAGTTGCTCAAATCTTTCCCAATACTCGGAGAGAGTCTCTCCATGAGATTGCCGAATCCCACATATTTCTTTCCTTATGTTGGCAACTCGAGATGCTGGGAAATACTTCTCAAGGAAAATCTTCTTCATGGCATTCCAAGTTCCAATAGATCCTGGGAGAATAGAGAAAAGCCATGCCTTTGCTGCCCCTTTTAAAGAGAAAGGGAAAGCTTTCAACTTAACTTGTTCTTCATCAACTCCATTCGGTTTCATGCCAACACAAACCATATGGAACTCCTTGAGATGAGTATGAGGATCTTCTCCTGCAAGACCATTGAATGTTGGTAACAAATGTATAAAACCAGATTTGAGCTCAAAGTTTATATTATTGTCAATGTTTATGCACAATGGTTGATTTTCCATGTTAGGAGCAGCAAGCTCCTTGAGTGTTTGTTGTCGTGCAACCGCCATGGTGTTGAGGTGAACTTCCTTTCTTAACCTGCGTAAAGTGCTTTCTATTTCAAGATCAACCTGCACTAGACTCTGATTAGTAGAACGGGTTACTGGCATCAATCGCTAAGAAAACTCAAAAGAAAACAACCACACAAGAGATAAAAAAAAAAATGCAAATTATATGAAAATCCTATGCTAAAAAAAACTAAAACTACCTAAAAACCTTAGAAAACAGTGGAATTTGGCCTCGATAGGGTGGGGCTAGTGGTTTACCACTAGTCTTGTTCAGAACATCGTTTCACTTCAAAAAACGAAGGTTAGAAACCTAATTCCACAAACAATTCTGTCTTCAACAGTACCGCTGCGGCAAGTGAACAGTAACACCGCAAGCAAAAATTCTGTTTTTTTTTTTTTTTTTTTTTTTTCAGAAATGTAAATAACAATCACAGAAACTAAAAATAACAGTACAAGCACAAGAATCAACTAAAATTACCTCCCCGGCAACGGCGCCAAAATTTGTTGCGATGTCGCGGTCGCACAAATTAATTACCCTAGCTTAAAACACACAAGATAGTATAGAGCAAGCAAGGGGTCGATCCCACGAGGAAGTTTGAAGTTAGATTTTTATGTTGTACGTTATGTAATTGGGGGGATTGATTTGAAATGATTTAAACTATGGCAGAAATTAAACTAGCAAACAAAATCAATTGAAACTGAAATATATCAAGAAAACAAACCTTGGTTGCAAGCACACACCACCAACGGAAGTTAGAACCGATCCTTGAAACGAAACTCCAGTTTATATTATGAATTTTATCTTTTCTTAATATTGGTTAATTAACGGATCCGCCGTATAACTATCCCTAACCAACAAACAATCACAGTGTCCGCACTAATGATTTAATCCAATGGCAGCCTTAAGATCCAGATAAATTCATTAATCTTAACAACCAAGTTGTCAATTTGTGTTGCTATGATCGAATGTTCTCCCTAAGTTTAATAACGTAGTTCCGCTACAATTATCAAGCTTAGTTGCTTCACAAGTTTATATACCACAACTCCGGTTTTGATATCAAACTTAGCAATAGATTGTTCACAATAATAACTTAGAGTCCGCTCTAGCAATTAAGATAAACAATCATAGGAAATATGCATAGGAAAACAAACATACTCATTCATAACATAAACTGAAAATAAAAGGAAGAATAAATCTCACGGTTCTTGAAATCCGAAGGTTTGTTGTGTCCTTGCAACCAAGAAAACGAGCTTAGCCTTGCATATCTATTGAACAACTACTCCTAAAGATGAAAGAATACATAATTTCTGATTTGTAGAGAGGAGAGTTTGTGTTTCCTCCTCCTTCTTCTTCTTCTTCTTCTTCTTACCTCCTTCTACTCACCCTCTATTTATACACAAATTGTAAGTAAGAAAATCAAAGTTCAAGTGTGAACATCAATAGATGGTGGTAGTGTGAAGGCGGCTGGCGGCTGGCGGCTGGTGGCTGCTGGCTGCTGGCTGCTGTCTTGAGGTTGGTGGCTGCCATGAGGTTGGTGGCTGCCATGAGGTTGGTGGCTGCCTTCCTTGACCTTCTAGAATATTTACTAGAGGAGCTAAATTGCTGGTGGGTTTGGATGCTTCTAGATGAAATTTGGATTCGTTTCTTCACGCAACCTGCTTGCTGGCAGAATTCAGCTGTCATCTTTGAAAAATCATAAATATCTCATATGACATCGTTTTTGGCTGAAATTTGGAGCGTTTATAGATCTTTGAGTAAGGAATCCAACAAAATTGAGTTTGCATCAATTGGACTTCTGAAGCTCCAGATATTGAATTTTTAATGGGCAAAGGTCAACATTGGCAGACTGCGAGATTTGACTTTGAAGGATGTGATTTCCATGATCTTTCTCTTTTTATTTTTCTTGCATTACATTTCCAAAAAGGTATGGATGTTAAATTTTTAATGCCACTGGAATCACTTCATTTCGATCTCTGGAACTCACGCTCTGCACAAAATACCGACTGAACGTCAAATCTGCCAATTACCTCCAATTTACTCCTTTTTGCATCTTTCATCCAAAAATGCCTTCAAAACATAAAACAAAGAATATCAAGACATTTTATATAAATAACATATGCAAAACACTAGTTAAATGCGGGTGAAACTATCGAATAATATGGTTACATCAAGGGATCACCCGAAATTCAAAGGCAACTAAATTTCAGCAACCGGGGCATCGAAGTCGGAATGCCGCGAAACTCACCGAGTCAAAATGTTTCGCCGTTTGGGGAAGGAAGTCTGATGTAGAACAAGTTGCAGAAGCATACTTGCTCAAGAGGGATCGCCCGAAATTCAAAGACAACTGAATTTCGGCAACCGGGGCCTCGAAGCCGGAATGCCACGAAACTCACCGAGTCAAAGTGTTTCGCCGTTTGCGGAAGGAAGTCTGATGTAGAACAAGTAGCAGAAGCATACATGCTCAAGAGGGATCCCCCGAAATTGAAAGGCAACATAATTTCGACAACCGGGACATCGAAGTCGAAATGCCGCGAAACTCACCGAGTCAAAGTGTTTCGCCGTTTGCGGAAGGAAGTCTGATGTAGAACAAGTTGCAGAAGCATACTTGCTCAAGAGGGATCGCCCGAAATTCAAAGACAACTGAATTTCGGCAACCGGGGCCTCGAAGCCGGAATGCCACGAAACTCACCGAGTCAAAGTGTTTCGCCGTTTGCGGAAGGAAGTCTGATGTAGAACAAGTAGCAGAAGCATACATGCTCAAGAGGGATCCCCCGAAATTGAAAGGCAACATAATTTCGACAACCGGGACATCGAAGTCGAAATGCCGCGAAACTCACCGAGTCAAAGTGTTTCGCCGTTTGCGGAAGGAAGTCTGATGTAGAACAAGTTGCAGAAGCATACTTGCTCAAGAGGGATCCCCCGAAATTCAAAGGCAACTGAATTTCGGCAACCGGGGCATCGAAGTTGGAATGCCGCGAAACTCACCGAGTCAAAGTGTTTCGCCGTTTGGGGAAGGAAGTCTAATGTAGAACAAGTTGCAGAAGCATACTTGCTCAAGAGGGATCGCCCGAAATTCATAGACAACTGAATTTCGGCAACCGGGGCCTCGAAGTCGGAATGCCACGAAAGCACCGAGTGAAAGCGTTTCGCCGTTTGCGGAAGGAAGTGTGACGTAGAACAAGTAGCAGAAGCATACATGCTCAAGAGGGATCGCCCGAAATTCAGAGGCAACTGAAATTCGGCAACTAGGGCATCGAAGTCGGAATACCAGGAAACTCACCGAGTCAAAGCGTTTCGCCGTTTGCGGAAGGAAGTCTGATGTAGAACAAGTAGCCGAAGCATACATGCTCAAGAGCGATCGCCCGAAATTCAGAGGCAACTAAATTTCAACAACCGGGGCAACGAAGTCGGAATGCCGCGAAACTCACCAAGTCAAAGTGTTTCGCCGTTTGGGGAAGGAAGTCTGATGTAGAACAAGTAGCAGAAGCATAGATGCTCAAGAGGGATCGCCCGAAATTCAAAGGCAACTGAATTTCCGCAACCGGGGCATTGAAGTCGGAATGCCGCGAAACTCACCGAGTCAAAGCGTTTCGCCGTTTGCGGAAGGAAGTCTGATGTAGAACAAGTAGCAAAAGCATACATGCTCAAGAGGGATCCCCCGAAATTGAAAGGCAACATAATTTCGACAACCGGGACATCGAAGTCGAAATGCCGCGAAACTCACCGAGTCAAAGTGTTTCGCCGTTTGCGGAAGGAAGTCTGATGTAGAACAAGTTGCAGAAGCATACATGCTCAAGAGGGATCGCCCGAAATTCAGAGGCAACTTAAATTCGGCAACCGGGGCATCGAAGTCGGAATGCCGCGAAACTCACCGAGTCAAAGTGTTTCACCGTTTGCGGAAGGAAGTCTGATGTAGAACAAGTAGCAGAAGCATAGATACTCAAGAGGGATCGCCCGAAATTCAAAGGCAACTGAATTTCCGCAACCGGGGCATTGAAGTCGGAATGCCGCGAAACTCACCGAGTCAAAGCGTTTCGCCGTTTGGGGAAGGAAGTCTGATGTAGAACAAGTAGCAGAAGCATACATGCTCAAGAGGGATCCCCCGAAATTCAAAGGCAACTGAATTTCCGCAACCGGGGCATTGAAGTCGGAATGCCGCGAAACTCACCGAGTCAAAGCGTTTCGCCGTTTGCGGAAGGAAGTCTGATGTAGAACAAGTAGCAGAAGCATACATGCTCAAGAGGGATCCCCCGAAATTGAAAGGCAACATAATTTCGACAACCGGGACATCGAAGTCGAAATGCCGCGAAACTCACCGAGTCAAAGTGTTTCGCCGTTTGCGGAAGGAAGTCTGATGTAGAACAAGTTGCAGAAGCATACATGCTCAAGAGGGATCGCCCGAAATTCAGAGGCAACTTAAATTCGGCAACCGGGGCATCGAAGTCGGAATGCCGCGAAACTCACCGAGTCAAAGCGTTTCGCCGTTTGCGGAAGGAAGTCTGATGTAGAACAAGTAGCAGAAGCATACATGCTCAAGAGGGATCCCCCGAAATTGAAAGGCAACATAATTTCGACAACCGGGACATCGAAGTCGAAATGCCGCGAAACTCACCGAGTCAAAGTGTTTCGCCGTTTGCGGAAGGAAGTCTGATGTAGAACAAGTTGCAGAAGCATACATGCTTAAGAGGGATCGCCCGAAATTCAGAGGCAACTCAAATTCGGCAACCGGGGCATCGAAGTCGGAATGCCGCGAAACTCACCGAGTCAAAGTGTTTCACCGTTTGCGGAAGGAAGTCTGATGTAGAACAAGTAGCAGAAGCATAGATACTCAAGAGGGATCGCCCGAAATTCAAAGGCAACTGAATTTCCGCAACCGGGGCATTGAAGTCGGAATGCCGCGAAACTCACCGAGTCAAAGCGTTTCGCCGTTTGGGGAAGGAAGTCTGATGTAGAACAAGTAGCAGAAGCATACATGCTCAAGAGGGATCCCCCGAAATTCAAAGGCAACTGAATTTCCGCAACCGGGGCATTGAAGTCGGAATGCCGCGAAACTCACCGAGTCAAAGCGTTTCGCCGTTTGCGGAAGGAAGTCTGATGTAGAACAAGTAGCAGAAGCATACATGCTCAAGAGGGATCCCCCGAAATTGAAAGGCAACATAATTTCGACAACCGGGACATCGAAGTCGAAATGCCGCGAAACTCACCGAGTCAAAGTGTTTCGCCGTTTGCGGAAGGAAGTCTGATGTAGAACAAGTTGCAGAAGCATACATGCTCAAGACGGATCGCCCGAAATTCAGAGGCAACTTAAATTCGGCAACCGGGGCATCGAAGTCGGAATGCCGCGAAACTCACCGAGTCAAAGTGTTTCGCCGTTTGCGGAAGGAAGTCTGATGTAGAACAAGTAGCAGAAGCATACATGCTCAAGAGGGATCCCCCGAAATTGAAAGGCAACATAATTTCGACAACCGGGACATCGAAGTCGGAATGCCGCGAAACTCACCGAGTCAAAGTGTTTCGCCGTTTGCGGAAGGAAGTCTGATGTAGAACAAGTAGCAGAAGCATACATGCTCAAGA